>OZ014481.1:42658900-43005397 GCA_963965965.1 Trididemnum nubilum
TTTAATTGCTTGAAAATATTTTGTTATTAAAGCAAAGTCTTACTGTGTATCTTGCATTAAGTTTTTTTGTATTTTTGCAATAGTTGCTCAGTTGTTTTCTGTAGTATATACCACATTAATTTTTTTGTTACTTGCTGTTTCATGAATGTTTCTAGAATAGTAGATAAAGAGCTCGTATTTAGATGGAATATTGCTTTACTTGGTAGCATCCAGCATTGTATCTATTTTTGAACTGCCATAAACTAAATCTGTAGTTTACTAATGTGTATAAGGTGCTTGGAAAACAAAAACTTGTATACAAAGAAAGTAAGAAACCTTGCCATTGCCTTCAACCCAAGCAGCCATCAACTTCAGTAGTGTGTAATTTAAACTCAATCAGAATAATAAATCAAAGTCATTTCATCTCTAAATGTCATGAAGCTTTTGTAAACCTAATTTTCTCTGGATGGATGCAACAAGTTAGGCCCGGTTTATACAGTGCGTAAAATTGTTTGCTTACGAACGTATCCTTGGTTTGTTTTATGCGACTAACTGGCAGCTAGTACCCTGGAAAAGCCTTACGCCAGGCGAACCAAATATCTCTTTAAAATAAACTAATGATGATGGTCGCTCATTGTAGATTGGGCCTTAGTATTTGCGTGACATAGAGATAGGTACCGAAAAGTTAAAGGTTGAAGACAGTAAAGCAAAAATGAATAATATTCGTTTGCACATTTTTCGTTTGCTTTTGTAGGACTTAAAATTAGGGTTTGAGTTGGGTTTGGGTTAAGGTTAGATTTTAGATTAGTTTCAGAGTAAGAAATTGAGTTTCGGTTAGATTTCAGTCAGAATTAATAAAAACGTAGATTAAAATTTGTTGTGAAATAGAGCCTTTCTTTTAGTCGTTGGAAGTTAAAATTAAAAGTGACTGTTTCACTGAAACACTCTAAGTTAAAAAGAAAAAAACAAAACTGAAGAATATTTATTTCCTGATTTTTCGTTTGCTTTTTTAAAGGGTCAAAATTAGATTTTAGTTTAGGGTTTGGATTTTGGATAGATTTTGGGTTAGATTTTGGATTAGCTCTAGAGTAAAGATTTGAGTTTGGACTAAATTTGAGTCAGAGTTAATAAGAAGATAAAAATTTTTGTGAAATAGAGTCTTTGTTTAGATTTCAAATTCTGAAAACGTAGTTCTGGTTTGAAAATGTCTCCATTTTAGAATTTTAGGATTCGTTTATTCAAATTTCTGGGTTAAAAACATCAAAATTGTTTTAAAACACCACACTATTTTTATTACAGTCCTCCCTAGTTTAATACAGTAGAATTTTATATGTAGTATGCCGACATTTTGAAAAATTTAATATTAAAGCATTAGTTCAAAAACATGCCAATGTTTGACAAAGTAGCCTGGTATCTGTACTTCGACTATTAGCTTGCTCTTGGATATCGTATTTGAAGTGTCTACTATTGTTGTGATTGCAATTTTTAGACTACAAGCTCACCGAACATAGCAAAGTAGTGATTGTAACTGCTGGTGCTAGACAACAAGTCGGAGAATCTCGATTAAGTCTTGTTCAGAGAAATGTTAACATCTTCAAGAATATTATACCACAAATAGCCAAATACAGCCCTGATGCTATCCTAATTGTGGTTTCCAATCCAGGTATGGTACGAGGTGTTCGAAAATGTTCCATTAGCTAGAAATGATTAGTGTAATAAGTTGTTTTGGATGTACTGTGATTTGAAGTTTGTCGTTTGACACATTGACTAGCATCTCAACTTTCGGATATCAGATTAGAAGACATTTTCTGATCTGTTTCTGTGGCATGCCCTTGGAAACATGAAATGTTGACAACATGAAATATTGAATTGATTTACTGACGTTTGAATAAGGGAAACGAGCGCATAGCTGTAAAAAAGCCAGCTCAGAGCTCCGCTGAGCAAATAGTTTACGTAAATGCAAACGGTATCTGCCTAACATAAATTGGGGATAACTACATTAAACACGGTATCTGCTTAAGATAAATTGGAGATACTTGTTTACGTGATGGAGTTTAGCATAATTTAAATTTGTGTTTCAGTTGACATTATGACGTATGTCACTTGGAAGTTGTCAGGTTTTCCTCGCCATCGTGTTCTTGGGTCAGGAACGAACCTTGATTCTGCTCGTTTTCGGCATCTCATTGCTTCACACCTTCAAGTTTCCCCCACCAGCGTACACGGACTCATTGTCGGAGAGCATGGAGATTCAAGTGGTAAACCTCTGATTGTTTCATTACCCACAGTTACGTTAAGGTTGGGAGAGACTGCTGTTCACGATTAAGCTGCTACACATCCACCCAGGGGTGTCAAAACTGGGGGATCTATCCCTTAATCTTCATGTCGTAGCCTTTATGATTTGAGTGGCAAAATAAGTAGTTTGTTAATTTGGCCAGCATCAGTCTCAGGACTGAAAATGTGGTGATTTGACTCGTAAACCAGGTCCACTAGGTGGCGAAGACCTGGTTTGTTCTTGAACTATGTTAGTGTCCAATTGCTAAGTCAGAATCGTGAAGCACTACCTCAAGGTACTTTCTCGCTGGAATTTGAGCATTATCCCCCTCATTCATTAACATTATTGGCTTCTTCGCTTCGATCATTCCTTCATTTTAATCGCATGAACGTGGTAAGAAATTACTGCATCAATTTCTATTTTCTGACCCTGTTTGGTTCGTTCTGTAAAAGAGAAAAAATGCAAGAGAAAAACAAAAGAAAAAATGTTTGAGAATTAAAAACGAAAAACCAGCCTTCTATAAAATTCGAATTTACCGTTGTAGTTCAAACTCTACCGAAAGGAATTGTGGTTACATTTTATTCATCGACTTGTCTTGGCCAGGAGATATCGTAGGGTTCTTTCGGTCCTCGAGTCAATCTGCCACCTGTCCACCACACACGGTGGAGGCTTCACCCTGTCCCTTTAGTTAGTAAACGTCAAGCAGGAAACTCTCATTCTGTGAATACCCAATTGTTTTCGTCTTTATAGTTTGACCCGACCGGGAATCGAACTTGTGTCAACCGTGTTAGTAGCAGACGCGGATGCTCTATCCACTCGACCACTGATCGGAAAGAGTTAAATATTAAGTTTCAAATTTTTATTTTTTGACGTTCTTCGCCACCAAAATATGCGTAATTTTTACCGTTAAGCTTGCCATGACTCCAGGAAGACGTGACAAGCCGAATTTTTTTTCTTTGATTGAGACCTTCGCATCAACCTTTTAACTGTACGCGCGCCAATGCATACGTGATATCCGAAGCACAGTAGGCCTACGTGACAAACCTTACTTAAACTATGGAGTTTTATTTGCGAAGCCGGTTTGTAAGTGCGGTATTGAGATATAAACAGTGATCAATATAAACGTATTACGTGCCGCATGCATGTTCCATTGTTCAATCTGAAGCCTGTTTAGCTTTTTGGCTAATCTTCATGCCAGGAAATCTAAAATTTTACGTAAAGAGCAAATTTTACTTAAAAAGCAAATTTAACTTAAAAGCCTTAATTTTCGCTGCAACAAGTGCATCCTTGGAATCGATAAAATAACCAAAATACATTAACCTTATGACAACGTTTCACTAAACATTAATAGCATCATCAAAAAAAGGCAGATGATATTGTTAAAGCCTCATGATCAATCGATGTGTTTTGATAGTTTGTATTAATTGCTTTATAGCAATTTAAGCACTCTGGCTGTAGTGGAAAGTTTTAAATCCCAGAAACTTAAAAGCTTTTACTTGACCATGAGCTGATATGCTAGTAGCCTGATTCCTAAGCTGTCTGCACCAGTGCTTGTCAACCTTTTTCTAAATCGTACACACCTTCAGCTTTTACTTAAAAGCTTGTACACTCCTGTCTTCACAACACAATACACTGAAATTGCATCAACGTCAATGGAAAAAATTAAAACACCAATAAAGGAAAATATTTATTTATACCAATAAGTCATTTCATCAACCATTCAATGCGAACCTTGCTGTTGAATTTCATCAGCTAGTTGAGAAAAGCGAGGTCTTGTTTCAAGTGCTCCTCGTATCAACCTATCATCATCTTTGATTGCGTTTCTTTTTGATTTAATTTCAGCAACAGCTGAAAATCCTTGCTCGCAAAGGTATGTCGTAGTAGCGTGAGCAGTGTCAATCAGAGTTGTCAACGAGCCGACTAGTTTAGGCCCAAAACCGAAAACTAATTTGAAGCCCAAATCATGCTCGAAAAAACCCGAAAGTTAAGTTAGGTCTGAAAATTTTTGCAATGTTGCCAAGTTATTTTGATTATATTTTTGGACACCTAAGTCAAAAAGCACGTCTCAGGCTCGAATTAAGCCGAAAATTTTGTCAACTTTAGGCCCGAACCCGACCTGAAAAGCCCGGCCCGACTTATAACTCTGGTGTTAATGTATCACAGCACCTACAATCAGCTTAAATTGTCTCTGTGGTCACTCGTTACAGAGAAACTCTTAACAGTGAAGTTACTCTAGTACAATCACGTCAGAATCATAGTTCTGGCTATTTATAATGTTACAGTGACAGTTGGTATGAAAATAAATTTACTGTTTTGTTTTATAGTATGTTGTCCACCCCAGTACACCCTATCATAGTGGTACACCCTTTAAAAATTTTGGTACACCCTAGGGTGTACAATGCACCCGGTTGGAAAGCACCGGTCTACACCCAACTGATAAACTCAAACAACGCGAAACGTTTCCATCTTGTTTTGATTCTTTGAAATTATTAGAAATGTCCCCACAGTTTGTCCTAGCTTCAACATGTTTGTGACAGAACAGTGCAGAACGACGTTGATACATTTTTGACGTAGCTGATGCCAGTTTTAAGGTCTTCGAAAAGAATCAGCAAAGACAGGAGACAACTGCTGCCTGATGCGTGAATCACGCTTTAATTGAACTTGCTACTTCTTGCACTTTTGAAACAGCAAATTAATTTTTACTGTTAGCAACACTTTGGTAACCTAGCTGCGCTAAAATGTGTTTGAAAGGAAGTTAAAAATGCGTTTAGGTCTAGATTTTTACGATTATCCGAAACGTTCTTCACCAGAAGTCATTCTCAAGTCTAAAATGCATTCTCACTAAATTTGAAATTACTACGTCTCTCTGTTTCAAGCAATGCCGTTTCAAGTTAAAATTTTTCCCTTGCTTAAGTGTTGCCATTTTGTCATTTTTTTGACAGAAGATAAACTTGTAGAAAGCTAGACCCATTATCACTTGAAAAGATGCTAATTTGCAATTCTGATCTTTCACTTTATTTAACTACAACGCTGTATGCAATCAATATTTGTTTTAAAATTTGGGTTATATTAATATTCGACGCGGCTACTCATTACAAATTTGTGAATGCCGAAAAAAAAAGTAATATGTGTAACTGAAGGAGTCGTGAAAAAAGCAAGAGACGTTAAAATTTCTTGTTTTTTTTTTAAATGATGGTTTTTAAATTTTGTTTCAGTGCCGCTGTGGAGCACGGTCAGTGTTGGCGGGAAACTTTTGTCTTCGATCGACCGAAAAGTCGGCCGGAAAGATGGACCGAGGGGATGGGATAAAATACACCAGCAAGTCGTGGAAGGGTAAGTTTTGTGTCGAGATGCACGACCGAAGGAGAAGTGAACCCCAAGTCTGTTTTGCTATGAAATGCCATTGTCTTTTACCATTTTGCTATGTCTTTTCCATGATGTTTTCCGTACGTCTGGTGTTTTGAAATGCTTCTTCTTAGACTTAATATTGCAGTTGCTATTGTCGCTGGACGTGTTTGTGACATTTTATAAGCGAAGTTCGTCAGCTTTTTTAAACTTTATTTTGACAGCGAATGATTTTTGCAGGAAACTGTGACGATGACGAGATACGTCATGTGGATGTTGATCTGGCTAATTTTGTTTATGCTATAAATTGGTCAAGTGATTCTAAAAAATATAAGTTAACAAATTCGTTGAAATACTGTGTGGAGAAGTTAACTTTATCTGTTTCAGTGCTCAAGATGTGATCAGATTAAAAGGTTACACGAATTGGGCGATTGGTTTAAGCTGCTCTGATATTGTCCGCTCGATTTTGCTGAACAAACACGTAATTCAACCCGTATCAACATTTGTCAAGGTATTGGCTCTGAACCGATTGTGAAGCGTTCAAACATCATTAAACAAAAATGAGCCAGAAAGTCAACGTAAAAAATCTGCGTATGATTCCTCTCAAAGAAGAGGTTAGACTGATTCGTCAACCCCCCCCCCCCCCCCCCCCGGCTTACTCAAAGAGGTTAAGAAAAATTGCTAAGTAACATTTGAAACATGCCTAGGCTGTTTTGACGTTTCATCATATTTTGAGAGATCGAATATAGTTCGGGGTTGAAATATTCCGAACTATTTTGGGGGGAACCAGAGGTAAAAGAATGAGAATGCGGTAAGAAAAGAAAAGACTTAGATTTGCGTTAAAAAGAGTCTTATAATGAGTTTTGTTGGCGGAGTCAAATTGCAAAATAATTGTTTATTGACGTGATATATGGCAGGTAAATGTCATGCGCTGCTACGTCAGTCCGCCTTGAAACGCGGACATGTGAAATATTTTATTTAAAATGGAACTATCGGGACCGAGTGAGCGAATTGTTGCATGTACATCAGATTAGTACGTCTTGCTGCAGCTGTAAACATCGAATTTAACCGTAAAAATGCAAGATTTTTATGTGTCTGTTCTTTCAAATGTAAGCTATTCATCCAATACAGAATTTTCGAATTAGCTCCCCCCCGCATTGTTGTTGTCGTCGCGCATCCTCCTGCCACCGGACAACGTCAGACGCATAATAGTGGACGATCTGCGCACGTTTCATTGCAATAACTACTTCGTGCTTGTGGCTGGAGGAATCCGCACCTGCTTAGGAGTTTCCGATGATCCAATGTTCCTGTGGATTTCTTCGAATTCTTGTCCGCCGAATTTGCTGCTTGTTTGAAGCCACCAAGCAGAGATAATTATCGTAAAGCGTCTTATCCAAGGACGCAATAACGTGACCACTGACCAGGGTGCGGATTAATCCCAGATCTTGCGATCAGAGTCGTTACTCGCAAAAACGACCTCTTAACCCTCTCAGCATAAACATTCTCTGTTAACTACCTGCTCTACAGGGCCAAGTTGGAATTGAACACGATGTTTGTCTTTCGCTTCCATGCGTTTTGAACGCTTCTGGGGTTTCAAGTATCGTTCAGATTGATGTGGACGACGACGAGAAAGCTGCGATATTGAAAAGCGCCGAACTCATCAACCAGGTTCAGCAAGACTTGAAATGGTGAAGCGATGCAGAGGATTGTGACGCATTTTGAGGTCATAGTTGTTGTTATGAACTGAATCAAGCTCGTGAACAACCCACTGTCCGGTTAAAATTTTCTCATTTTTGTAGTGAAATTTTTCATGACTTATCGCAATATTTCAAGTTAAGGATTTAAGAACTGAGTTGATGTCGTTGAGCACTATTGGCGTAATTTACACTGTTGTAACCAGACTGTGGGACTGTTGAAGTGACTTCTATAGTGCAACAGTCTAACGGAATATATGCGTGAAACAATAAAACTAAAATTCGTGATAGCCAATGAAGCCCGAGTGGTCGCAATATTGGGTTATGAGTTGTTTCTATCACTTGCGTGAAGTAGCTTATCTCAACTAACAGTTCTGAGATAAGCTGATGAGGACTAACAGTCTGAAACGGCGCTTTCCAGATCTGAAAACTTAGAAGCAGTAGGACAATCAAATTAATAAAATGCGTAATAATTCTTATCAAATCGTCTGCATCCGCGATGAAGCAGTTTGGATTTTTTGCTTATCTACTTCACAAAAGAAAAAGAGTTTTCTTCAAAATACATTTTTGTAATTTGCGTCATTAAAGAGAAAGTCTGAACCGATTCGTTGGATGAAAATTTTTGTCATTTGTGAAAAATATGTTGTGTTTGCGTTTCTCGCTGCGTTATGTTGATTTTGCACTTGTTATTTTAAAATATCGTATTATTGCAACACTTCTAAAGGCATAATGCTTCACATTTTGCCTGTTGCCCTGACATCGGTTTGTATTGTGTAATAGACCATGTTGATGTGCTTCATTCGTCCTTTGCTTCACCAACTACTTGTGGTATGTTCCAGCTACCACGTGTTTTCGTAGTTTGTAAAAATAAAAACAAACTAGCTGAATCTAGACAAACCAAACTTATTTTCCTAGCGCAAAATTCATATTGGATTTTGCTTGGTAACTCGAAAATTTATGAAAATTTCGTGTTTTAGACTTTTTAAACTGCACATCTGTGTTTATTATTACAGCAATTACAATTAACTTACACTTGACCAAATCTATCACTTCAATTTGTGGAATACTTTTAAGCTTCTTGTAAAGCTTGCTTCAAATCCCGAAAATGCAGTTGGTTTTGACTAGCTTTAAAGGGCGGTGAATTATTCAGCTATTGTTACGTACAAAAGTCAAAAAAGCATTGAAATCCCTACATTCTGGCTTTCTACGATTTATTGTTACCGAGATATATTTCGTTTCAAAGTTAAAAACATCTCCTTTGCAATGTTCCCAGTTAAGATTAAGTTTTCTAAAATTATGCATTCGATTTCTTTCTCCATTATTGTGAAAGCACGTGATTTACTCTAGTGAAAATTAGGTTACAAAAGTTACAAAACATTTACTCTAGTGAAAATTAGGCGGTCGGCAAATTTGGGAAAAATTAAAAAATCCTTGCTACTCTCGCTACGGAAGAGATCTTTACAACTCTGCATTACTGTGATATGCTACAGGTATCAAAAACGGTAAATCGTAGGAAGCTGAAAGTTTGAGAAGATATGCTCTAGAAGATTCTTTATCATTTTATCGTAACTCCTGTCGGATGATTCACCGCTAGGATGTTTCATAATTTCACCTTTTTTGAAATTAAAAATGCTTGGGATCTCATCAGATCGGATTTAAGCCACAATTAAGAAATAAAAAATTCTTTTCGATTACTCGTTGTTTTGAGGGTGTCCCGCCCCCCCAAAGTTTGATGTTTGTGGATGCGGAAAAATTTTTTTGACAAGTGCCATATCTTCTTAACAAAACGAGATGGAGAGTAATGTTTGGTATCAAAATTTACAGAATGGTCAACTTCCTATCTGTAGTCAATACATTCTCAATTGCTAGCTCCAACAGAAACGAAGTTATTTACGAAAAACTGTTTTAGCATCCAGTAAAGCTGAAGATCATATCGAGTCAGTACCGGCTTGGCATAAAAAGCAAATCAAACTCCAAAACAGTCATATGCAAAAAGAAAAAAACAAAGAGTTTTAGAACGAAAACAACAAATGGGACATCTCATTACACGCTGCCCTGTATTTATACTGCTCGAGAGGTCCATTTGGGGATGCTGTTTGGATTCTAAAGGCACGATACGTCGATACAGGGTTTTAAAATGGCTGGAAATTTTGAGTCTGCAACAAATTTTGTTACCTCCCGTGGACGATTAGAGAAACAAAAACAACGAATCGAGTACCGTAACAAAGACAAAAAACACATCAACCGGAGCTACTACAAAAAGTATGAACGTAGACGAACATCTGTCTGGTTTCTTCGTGAAAAAATTATCTCGAATCTTTTTGCGATGCAACAAATATATTTTCTAGTCTATTTCTCTTTTATTGCAGCGATTATGATTTTCGATAGATTTCCAAAATTTGGCTGAGCCAAACGAGATGCATGGCGCGGTTTTACTGGAAATGGTAAAAAGTCTCTTAGTTTGGCTCGTCTCGTCAAAAGCAAATCTTTAATTGCCACTTCTTCCGCCAATGAAGTAAGAGATGTCGAAACTTCCTTGGTCATTGGTGGATTTTCAGAGCAGACACTTAGAGCAATATATATGGCGAAAGCCAACTCTTTGCACGCTGCAAAAAGTACCGGTTCACTCCTTTACACATGTCCGAATCAACTGCTTCAAAAGCTAACAAGAGATCCCTTTGAAACAATGGCGCAAGAAGACCCTCACATGCATGTGGTTTGTGTCACATGCGTGTGTCACCAGAAATGAAGGCAAATATACAGCAACAATATATGACACAAGCCTTGAGAGTTTTGTCTTCTCTACAGTAGTAAGAGCGGAAGAGTGAAACAAAAGCATTTGCAGATAACCGTTTGCCGTAGCCAACAAACGGGAATGACTAATCTCTTGTTTATATCACAGGAAACTTTTGAGATTGGCTGGTATATCCATAAAAAGCTGACGAGACAAAACCAGTAAGCACATCTAGTCGCTTGGAAAGCCTACATCAGCGCTGTTTCTCATACTTTTTGATCAGAAAACCAGCAAAGTTTTTTGTTTTGAAGATGTAGCTTAGCAATGGGGGTAATGCGCACATCTGGAGCTTCTCTGTCAATCAAATTCTCCGGAGAACCACAAGTGATCGGCTTGATTTTGTTTAAAAGAGCGCCTTCTACCAATGTATTTGGACTTTCGCTTTTACCTTCAACTTCATCAATAACGTGAGGTAGATAAGTTTCATTTGTGTGACTTTTTACCGTTTTCAGTAAAACCGCGCCATGCATCTCGTTTGGCTCAGCCGAATTTTGGAAATCTATCGAAAATCATAATCACTGCAATAAAAGAGAAATAGACTAGAAAATATATTTGTTGCATCGCAAAAAGATTCGAGATAATTTTTTCACGAAGAAACCAGACAGATGTTCGTCTACGTTCATACTTTTTGTAGTAGCTCCGGTTGATGTGTTTTTTGTCTTTGTTACGGTACTCGATTCGTTGTTTTTGTTTCTCTAATCGTCCACGGGAGGTAACAAAATTTGTTGCAGACTCAAAATTTCCAGCCATTTTAAAACCCTGTATCGACGTATCGTGCCTTTAGAATCCAAACAGCATCCCCAAATGGACCTCTCGAGCAGTATAAATACAGGGCAGCGTGTAATGAGATGTCCCATTTGTTGTTTTCGTTCTAAAACTCTTTGTTTTTTTCTTTTTGCATATGACTGTTTTGGAGTTTGATTTGCTTTTTATGCCAAGCCGGTACTGACTCGATATGATCTTCAGCTTTACTGGATGCTAAAACAGTTTTTCGTAAATAACTTCGTTTCTGTTGGAGCTAGCAATTGAGAATGTATTGACTACAGATAGGAAGTTGACCATTCTGTAAATTTTGATACCAAACATTACTCTCCATCTCGTTTTGTTAAGAAGATATGGCACTTGTCAAAAAAATTTTTCCGCATCCACAAACATCAAACTTTGGGGGGGCGGGACACCCTCAAAACAACGAGTAATCGAAAAGAATTTTTTATTTCTTAATTGTGGCTTAAATCCGATCTGATGAGATCCCAAGCATTTTTAATTTCAAAAAAGGTGAAATTATGAAACATTCTATTCACCGACCTTTGAAATGTACCGTGCACCAGCTAGCAGTGGTGCAAATCTTTGTTGAGCATTGGAGGGGGGATAATTTGCAATTTTACCCCAATTTTGCCCTATTTTCAACATTGGGGGATGGACCTCAATTAAGATTTTTTTCAGGTGAGCAAATTAAGTGAACACCAATAAAATGAAACACTTTTACCCCAATTCAGGTAAAGACCAAAAAAAAGTCTTCGCCGGAAATGAAACACTTTTTTCCCCCGAGTTCAGGTGAAGACCAAAAAAAAAGTCTTCGCCGGAAATGAAACACTTTTTTCCCCCGAATTCAAGAACAGACCTGCGCTCAGATGCACACCACAGTCAAATTATTGGAGGGGATGCAGGTGGGGAAAGTGTTGGGGGGATACAGTCAAAGTATTGGGGGGGTATATCCCCCCCGGGTTTCGGCACCCCTGCCAGCAAGTCTTGTAAATTTGCATGTGATCCACTGGTGCCTTTATTCTTGCTCATTCAAGTCGTGGTACGGACAGAGCTGAGCATCCGCTACTTGCCGCTGTTTGGCAGAAAAAGCAGCGGCGCTGCCGCTTATCGCTACTTAAACGAAAAAGTAGCGCCGCTGCCGCTACTTGCGTACAAAACAGCGGCCGGTGCATCTTGTCGCTGCCGCTACTTTGAAAAGATAAATAGTAAAAAGAATGATGGCATTCAAATGCGGTACCTAATGGTAAAATTTCAATTTTAGTTACGAAAGTTACTTATTCAAGCTTTTAAATATCCGCACAGGTAATAATCGGCATTAGCAGGCTTGAATAGTACATAAGTAAGCAAATCACAATTCAACTGGTTGTAAGCATGCTCCTTTCAAAAAACAAGCATTTCAAAATTTTGGTTGGTCAAACCAGCGCGTTGGAAGTTACTTAGGAAGTTACCCTTGTAAGTTGCACAAAGAAGTTTAATTCCTTATCGCTTTTTCTACACAAACAAAAGGCAATAAGCAATAGTTTAAATCTCTACCGACTCAAACAATCTAAGGTTTTAACGTTGAAGCCGGATGGCATACAGTGTTCAGCTTATGCACAATTTTGTCCTGTACATATTACAGCTCTGAAGTATTCGATCTGTTATCACACGCTCGGTCCTTAACCGCTAAAATAATTCCTCGTGTAGAGATATGACGGGAAAATTTATCAATCGGCCGAGCTACAAAGCATTTGGAACTTGGTAGAAATGGTAGGTGATTCACGCCCCTGCGATGATGTCATCCTACTTTAATAGAAAAGTAGATTGAGCCAGGGGCGTATTTAGGGGGGCATTGGGCCATGGCCCCTCCGTTGAGTCGCCACGATAGTATAATTAGCATAGAATGGTATGCGAAATTGCGGCATGCCCCCCCCCCCCTTTGTAACTTGGGCAGAAGGTTTAAGCACACAAACTGTAGGCGAAGACCTTTGTTTTTGACCTGCATCCAATTTTGGGCCAAAAATCGGACTAAATTTGAGTGATGACTTTTTTTGTCTTCACCTAAATTTGGGCAAAAAACGGGCTAAATTTGAGTGAAGACCTTTTTTTTTTAATTTTTTTGTTTTTACCTAATTTTGGGCATAAAAACTGACTAAATTAGAGTGAACACCCTTTTTTTTTTGGTCTTCAGCTGATTTTGGGCAGGAAAACCGGATTGATTCTGGGTAGAAAAATTTCATTCTGATCTTTATTTTTCGCAAATTTTCTGGCCCACCCCTTTTGCAAAATCCTGCGTATGCTACTGGATCGAGCATTTAAGAACTGGAGTTTACGAGCTTGGAAAAGATACGTAGCAATGACGTATTCTATAGCGTGGGCAACACAGGCCCGGCGCCACGGGGGGCTTTTGGGGGCAGTGCCCCCAAATTGCTGTTTGTGCCCCCCCCAAGCGTGAGTAACGTCTCGTTCCAGGACAAAAACACAAGTGAACGACAAGACTAAGTCTAAGATTTCGCGCCGAAAACCCCTTTTTTTGGTCTTCACCCCGGAATTTGTAAACAGGAACCGAGATCTGCAGTTCTGCACTATACGATTCCGTCGCGCCCCGCCAAGTTATGAGCGTACCCCCTCGAGCGAGAATTGTGCCGTGAAAGGAGACAAACGGCCAGTATCCCACTGGGCGTAATTTGGGATGAAAACCTTTTATTTCTGGTCATCACTTCAGAATTTGAGAAAAAAAATTTATCTGTGCTACCCCAAATATTTTGTCTGCCCCCACCCGTATAACTTAATTAAAATATCTTTCAACTTGTTTATTACCTGGTTCAATTTATTAGTTCAATTCTCAGGGCACTATAAATTTGCCCGTGCCCCCCTAACGGCTGCTTGTGCCCTCTCATTTTGGTTTAGTCAAAATCCTGTCTTTGAAACATCACTCAACGACAAGACAACAGACAATGACGGAAAAAGTAATAATTACGTTCAAACATGTTTCTGACGTTTTCTCGTTTTTTTGCAAAATTGCTGGCAACCAACTACTTTGTCAGATAAATCGGTCGTAATATTCCGTCTTATTCAGTAGCGTAGCCAGGGGGGGGCGGGGGGGCTCGAGCCCCCCCCATTGGCTTGTGAAGTATGCAAAATCGCATGCTTTTTGTGCTTTTGAGGCCGATTTTCTGTGAAAAATGGAAAATAGCCCCCCCCATTCGAAAACAGCCCCCCCTCAAACGTCTGAATTTGCGAAATTGGACAAAATAGCAGCCTCAATCATGGTGAAGACCTTTTTTTTTTTTTTTTTTTTTTTTTTGGAGATCACCTAATTTTGGGCGGAAAAAAGCTTTGAATTTTCGAGCTTTCCGAGACATTTCGCCTCAAGTTTCGGTCTAACCGACTGAAATTGATTCAAGATCAATGAAAATTCGAGTCAAGGTCGTTTGCACACTTCTCACTCTTTCAAAATAGCCCCCTCCCCTTTTCCAAATCCTGGCTACGCGCCTGGTCTTGTTTACACGTATTTACGGATGAGTCGCACAAGAGACATGTTAGTTTGCGAAATCGTTACCGGTTCTTCGTTAGTGATTATGGCGTGAAACAACTTTTTTTTCAAAGACCAGCTGTTTTGATTTTTGGAACACACCCAAGATTTTGAGGTCGCAGTCAGTGGCGCAATCACGGTTGAAGGGCTTAAGTCCGTATAGCCAAAGCCACTCAGAAAACTTAACTTCAAGCTACAAGCATTTAAACGTATTTTAGACTGGACCTGAAGTAAGGGGGGAGGAGTTGAAGGTGCTAAGCAATTTAATTCTTAGAAATGACATCTGAATTTTAGCAATTTAGTTATTCATATGGCTTCAAAAACTGCAAAATATGATTAAAATGGCGTTAAAATTGCAATTTTTTTGCTGCGAAATCGCTTCGCTCCCAGGTCCCCGTGCACAGTCACTATATATTTAGTGACAATGCCTGACTGTGACACGCTTGAGTTGCATCAGTTTGTTTAGCACGGGGGCTAAATCAGGCAGTTAAAAAATTTACTTTTTGGTTCACCCCTCGTAGTAAAATCTTGGCTGCACGTGTAGTAGCATTCACTGCTGTAGATAGATATAGATTTTTCAAGCGATGATGGGCCGCAGACAAAACAGGCTAAGAAACGCGGCCAACCTTATTTTAAAATTGCGCATAATAGTAGTCGTATAAGATCTGAAGATCAGTTTTTATACGGAAATGTTGTGTCCCCCCCACTTTTGGCTAGTGCCCCCTAACTTCGTTTGCTCTGGCAACGGCACTGACCAGCACCCTGGTCACGTTGTTGCGTCCTTGAATGAGACGCTTTGCAATGATTGCCTCTGCTTGGTGGCTTTGATCAAGTAGCAAATTTACGTGGGAAGAAGTCAAAGGTCAACCGGAAAGCTTGGAGAATGTTCAACTCGTAAGCGGATACGGATTCGTCCTAAGCATAGCGCACCGTCGCTTTCTCGTGATAAAAGGATAAAGATGCACCAATCAATCTAATAAAGTGTAGGAACTCAAGGAGTTCAGATTGCTGTTAATATGTTTGTTTAGGAGCGTTGAATCAAATCTTGATGTTATTCGTAAGAGAAATTTTTGTGGTGGATTTTACAGTATTAGCAACCTCAATTCAATTCTTTCGTACTGGCTGTGTTTTACCGAAGCGTGTAACGAGTTTGCGGGACTTATCTCCGAGTCAATGCGTCTGACTTAAGTCTACTTTCAACCTCCCACCTCCGGCTCCACAGACGAACGCGTTACCGCTCGACCAACTGGCAGGAGTATTTTTAATCGAAATTGCGTATAATTGAAATTCCTACGACTTTCCGAATACAAAAATTTCGTGGAGTTTAGGAAAATCCTAATTTTGTTCGTCGTAAAACTGTATTTAGGATTGGGACCGACCGATAACTTTATTAGACGTCAACTATACTGGGCTTTTTGCAGGAATCAAGAAAAAATCCCAACTCTAATAGCAAGTCCACTTACTATACCTCTTGCAGCCCCTATTTTAGCGGTACGAAATCAAATTTGCACGAGTCACGAGATAACGCTAACAGTGTAAGCATGGCAGCTTACTATTTATTGCCTTCAGGGTTATTAGCAGGAAAAGTAGCTCATGATAGTTGTCGTTTAGCAACTCAACTCTTGCGTCACAGAAAGTTTGCGTAAAAGAAATGCGGTAACATCTTGAAGTACATAGAAAACCGGAAATATTTTCGAAATAGAGTAAACGTTAGAAAAAAAGGAAAGTTGATTGGAGCGGCTTGTAGAGCATATAAAGTTTGCAGTTAATCACTCGGCGGTTGATTTTAATCCCAGAGTTATTTTTGTAAAGTATTAAGATAATTTTGGAGCAAACATAAATGATTTTGAGACTCGCATATTAGTTGCTTATGTCTTGCTTTTAATTACTAGAAATAAATACCGGATAGCAAATAGCGCAAGCAGCAGTTTATTTTGTAGGCTTCAATTCGGCTGAGAGGCCAGTATGTAGGCGGCAGTTTGACCGAGATACCAGGGTAAAGGGGCACTTTTAACAACAACCCGTAGTCGCATGCTCTTTAGTTCAACCATCTTAGGCAGGAATTTGCAATGGGAAGCTGCTTTTGGGGTGTAGACCCTGACCGCTGAAGGCAATTGGGGGTCTGGATGCGAAGCCCTCAGCGCTGACAGTTTCCCAATTATGAGTTTACCGAGAATTCACTTTCCAAAATCTGAGCATTTTTTGGCAAAAAATGAACTTAAATGATGCCATAATAGTTTTTGTGACGTAGTCAACTTTACTCAAATACACTATTTTATCATTCTGTATCAAAAAACAAACCTATATACAAAATTTAAACCGTCTGTGACGCCATCGGAAAAAAGTAATTTTAAAAAAGTAAGACTATGACGTCACAATAAAGACATATTATCTAAAGGTGGGTTTACACAGTATCCGTTTTTCGTACGTTTTTTGTACGTACGGAAAACGCATCCGCTTTTTTTTACGTACGTATATGCAAACAGTATACGCACATCCGTTTTTTTGTCGTCCGGACGAAAGCGCATCCGTAAATTTTACGTACGCATCGAGTAGAAGATGGCTCTACTTTTGTCCGCTTCCGTACGTATCAGTAGGCTAGGCTATTTAAGCTAGCATCAGTTTCAATGGTTTTGTCAGAGTTATGGTAAATCTAAGTAGCATTTTGATTCGTAGCTAGTTACGTCGACCACTAATTAGTTACGTTGGGCGTGCCCAGCAGAGAGTAGGCCTACTAACTTCACTTTGCGGCTAATTTTTGAAAAGCGCTGACTCTTAAAATTGAGTAATCACTCTGTCAAGTTTTACAAGAATTTGCTTTTGAAGCAAGCTTGGTAGCTTGTTTAGGGAGTAAGTTAATCGCTGCTGCTGGTCGAATCGGTAGCCTATTTTCGGTAGCTTTTTTTTGTTAAAATAGGCCTAGAAGCCAATGCTACTAACGGTAACAATCCAACAAAACGTTGATATACGACAAACGCTTACTTATTCGTTGTTCTTCTTCCTAAACAGCTGCCATAACGCAAAAAAGCATGTGATGATGAACAGATACTCGTAGCGTCGTCGGATACAATCAGTTAAGTTACCACAAATGAGAAATATCTGGAACCAGACCTTGAATTTTCTCTAGCTATGCTATCGAGCAAGTTAACTGAAATCGGGACATGTTGTTGACATTGGATAACGCTAGGTACTACAGCTGTGTCTGTTTTGTTGTTCTGCTTCTTTCTGATATTTGCAAATATTACGTACGGAAATTACGGATGCTGTGTGCATACAAAACGTGCGAAATTTACGAATCCGTTTTAGTCCGTTTCCGTACTGAAAAGCGTATACGTTTTACGCACGTAAAAAACGTATGAAAATGCGCATTGCGGATACTGCGTAAATTCACCTTAAAACCAATTTGCTGCAAACTTTTGGTGAACACCAACCCGCATGCCAAACTTGGTGCTGTCATAACTTTTGGTTTAGGAGTTAGGTTAGTATCTTGCCTTCCCTCCGTCGGAAATGCGTTGGTCAAATACCCCGTGGAAAATGGGTTAAAGGTGAATTTACGCAGTATCCGCAATGCGCATTTTCATACGTTTTTTACGTACGTAAAACGTATACGCTTTTCAGTACGGAAACGGACAAAAACGGATACGTAAATTTCGCACGTTTTGTATGCACACAGCATCCGTAATTTCCGTACGTAATATTTGCAAATATCAGAATGCAGCAGAACAACAAAATAGACAGAGGTGGAGTCGAGGACACAAGGCTCGAGGCCAAGGCCAAGGCCAAGGACACAAAAAAAATCCGAGGCCAAGGCCAAGGCCAAGGACAGCCCTTCCGAGGACAGAACCTCTCGAGGCCAAGGACAGGAATGCTCGAGGCCAAGGCCAAGGACCAAGGACACAGGCGCAAGTGTTCTCCAAAAAAAAAGTCTTCAAAAATTTTTTTCAGGCGATCTCCAATTCGTTGGCGTACCCAGAATTTATTGGGATAAGCCTAAACCACAAATCGAATGAAATGACGTCATCAAAATTTTTCCAAAGAGGAAGTTTTTGTGGGATAAACATATCGTAGGATGGAAGATCTGATATCGCTGCCCGTTAGCACGTAACCAGGATTTTGCAAAGGGATAGGGCTTAAGCTAATAGTTCAAAAACGCAAATATTTAACTTTGGAAACGTGTTGAGAAAGCTAGTGTAACTCAAAGGTATCACAAACGGGGGGTCTCCATTGGACGATTTTTTGTAATTTTTTGGAAAAAAAAGCTATTTTAATGCCATTGAATCACATTTCGCAAATGTTCAGAGCCATTTAAAAGCACTAGATTTTTGACATTTGAAAGCCAATTGAAAAAATCAAATTGTTTGATACTCCTTTTACTTGCAATTTAAGTTTAAAACATGTTTAACATCTTGTATTTTGGAGTTAAATTTAATTGTTAGTGATCTGGTCCAGCTAGGGTGCGTTGTCTTAATTATAATGTGCATTGTCTCTTGCAACATTTTAGCAGTAAATAATAATCCACTCGAGGATTTTCCTTAGAGATTTTTGTTTTGTCATGACAATAACCAGTTATAGGAATATATGTTCGGCCAGAAGGCCCAGGCTCCCTCAATTGAAGTTCAATAATTCGTTCAATCAGCATTTTCCATGGCTAATTTTTTTTTTAAGTATTTTGTGCGTAAAAACCGGCGAGGTTGGAGGTGAATTACTGAATTGTTATTGAAAAATGGTAAAATAGATAGTTAACTTCAACTAGCCATGTTATTGTCGGGCTGGATTTACATCGCGCTAGGCCCCTGGCGCTTTGGAGATTTTCTTAACATCTTTCTGCCAAATATAGGTGAAGACCAAAAAAAGTCTTACGATTTTAGCTCGGGGCCACTAACTGATACTCAGGCTCGTAGCCAGAAATTCGCACTGTGGGGGCGGTTTGGGGGTCTGGGGGCGGGGCCCCCAGTAACCAGAGGCCAATGGGGGTGAGGGGGCGAAGCCCCCAGCGCTCGAAAATTTTGCATTTTTTTGCAAAATGAACTTAATTTTAAAGCCATTTTAATAGAAAATAATGCTTTTAGAACGTGGCATAGAAATTGGCAACCCAACATGATTCAACTATAGTTGCATTAATGGGCTATATGGGAAGTGGCTGATGATAACATTGCAGTTCTCTTGTTTACCTGCTGGTAAATCAAAAAATCCTATTATTCAATAAAACTCACACGTAGTAATCTATTTCGCCTATATTTTACAAAAATAATTGGGGGAAGGGTTAATGGAAAGATATTTGAGAGAAGTGACTGGTAATTACCTAACACTGAATAGCCCCCCCTCCCCCATATTCCTGAGTTGATGATATATTTGTTGATAAAACCCATGTTTGGCGTTTTTAAATTAGCGATCAAATTTGATTGTTTATTTTCGGGCATTTTTTCAAAGTTTTCTTTGATTTGTAACTTTAATTTTTGACAATTAGCCCCCGTTGAATATATGTTTCAAATGATGCATTAAATCACTTTTAGTCAATTCCAGCACAAAAAACAGTCTCAAAAGAGCTAAAAACGTGGTATTTTCGTTATTCTGCATTTTGGTTGACAGGCCAATGGGGGGCTATAGTCCCCGCTTCCCCCATGGCAACGCTACTGCTGGTACTGCGTCATATTATGGTAAATCCAGCCCTGATTAATGCATTACGTTCACAAAAAGGCTAGATGCGGGCCTGAGATAGCAACTTTCAGGACAAAAACTCTCCGTTTTCTTCGGGTTATACGTTTAAATTGGCTGGGAAAAATTGAATTGAGGGGGACCCGGAGCTCCTGGTCTTCAATATTGTTGTTAGTTATACTGTTGTAAGCGAAAAATGCTAAAAAGAAACTGAAACTGAAAAAAAATTAGGCTTTTTTGTCACATTTTGTCATTGGTGAAATTTCAATTGGGAAGGGGGCGGACCCCCTGCCCCCCTCCCCTTGGCTACGCTTATGTTCCAATTGAGGAAAACAAAAAAGGTGTTCGCAAATTTTCTGCGAGGTTTCTTGCGTTTTCCAACAAAATTTCAACTGTTCAAAAAATAGTGCTGTCCTCGAGCCGAGGACAGGCCAATTTTCGAGGACTTGAGGCTTCGAGGCCAAGGCCAAGGCCAAGGACTTGACCTTCGAGGCCAAGGCCAAGGCCAAGGACTTCAAAATGTGTCCTCGAGGACGTCCTCGAGGCCAAGGACGTCCTCGAGGACTCCACCTCTGAAAATAGATTATGCTGTAGGGACTAGCGTTATCCGATGTCTAAAACATATCCCGATTTCTTTTTTTTTTTTGGATTTTTGGAAATGTGTGGAGTTTGTGGGATGGTAGTGGGAGTAGTTTTGAGAGCTGCAGACACTTTTTCAAGCATCCACAGCCGCTCTGAGTGAAGGTATTCCCCAGCTGGACAAGACTCTTGGCCGAACTGGACAAGCATAGCGTTTAAGAAATTCAGGTCTGCTGATATATTGAATGCTTGGTTCCAGATATTTCTCATTTGTGGTAACTTAATTGATTGCATCCGACGACGCTACGAGCGCTACGGACAAGCATAGCGTTTAAGAAATTCAGGTCTGCTGATTTATCAAATGATTGGTTCCAGATATTTCTCATTTGTGGTAACTTAATTGATTGCATCCGACGACGCTACGAGCGCTACGAGTATCTGTTCATCATCACATGCTTTTTTGCGTCATAGCAGCTGTTTAGGAAGAAGAACAACGAAATAAGTAAGCGTTTGACGTATATCAACGTTTTGTTGGATTGTTACCGTTAGTAGCATTGGCTTCTAGGCCTATTTTAACAAAAAAAAGCTACCGAAAATAGGCTACCGATTCGACCAGCAGCAGCGATTAACTTACTCCCTAAACAAGCTACCAAGCTTGCTTCAAAAGCAAATTCTTGTAAAACTTGACAGAGTGATTACTCAATTTTAAGAGTCAGCGCTTTTCAAAAATTAGCTGCAAAGCGAAGTTAGTAGGTGTAACGTTTATGTCAAAAGGACGCGTCCCAATGCGGTCGACCGGCTCGGTTGAACAACCTATCGAGCTACTCTCCGGGTTGAGTTATTAATCCATACGTCCAGATTCACTTCTACTTGTGGCTACGTTGGAGCTGACGCTACATAGGCCTACTCTCTCATACGCCTACGCCCAACGTAACTAATTAGTGGTCGACGTAACTAGCTACGAATCAAAATGCTACTTAGATTTACCATAACTCTGACAAAACCATTGAAACTGATGCTAGCTCAAATAGCCTAGCCTACTGATACGTACGGAAGCGGACAAAAGTAGAGCCATCTTCTACTCGATGCGT
Organism: Trididemnum nubilum; assembly: GCA_963965965.1. NCBI lineage: Eukaryota > Metazoa > Chordata > Ascidiacea > Aplousobranchia > Didemnidae > Trididemnum > Trididemnum nubilum. The sequence goes on from OZ014481.1 coordinate 42,680,589, forward strand.
ACGTAAAATTTGCGGATGCGCTTTCGTCCGGACGACAAAAAAACGGATGTGCGTATACTGTTTGCATATACTGTACGTACTAGGGTTTTCAGACAATTAATTGGAACAATTAATTGTAACAATTAATTGCTTCAAAAGTTGCTCATACCAGTTACAGTTAATTGTTAAAATTGGGCAATTAATTGCACTTTTACGTTTTGGAATCATGGCGTGTTTACGCCAAGTGCGAGGCAAAGCAAAATGTTATATTTGTGTTTTTTATTATACCTTTTACACTTACTTTGCACGCGAAGCAAAATACTACCTTGCGAATATTTTGTTTGCAAAACGAATATAGCCTACACATGACTCACAATTGAGCAATTGTTGAGTCATATTCAAAGTGACTCAACAACACCAATGGTAATTAACTGAATAGTGAATGCTGGAATTTTGCTCGATTCAATCAACGAAAAGGACGTGTTTTGCAAAGTAAATTGTGTCGACTAATTAAGCAAGGTGTTTAAAAATTTATGGCAGATTTCAATAAAAAAAGATAAAAGCTAACAGCGATAAGAATAGGGTTGTTGCTCCTCATCAAATGAGGATAATTTTTGCTAAGCTAGCTCATAGTAATGGAACTTATGGGCCAACGGCTAGGCTAAGTGGTTAGGGCTTGTCTACACTGTGCGTAAAATCGTCAGCTTACGAGCGTAACCTTAGTTTATTTTAAACAACTGGCAGTTGTACGCTGGTAAAGTGGTATGTCGCGCGTCCCGAATTTTTGTTTAAAAGAAACTAAGGTTACGCTCGTAAGCTGACGATTTTACGCACAGAGTAGACAGGCCCTTAGGCTTGTCAGGTCAGCGCTGGAGAAAGACAAAAGTAAAAGTGGTTGAGAAAAGGTTAAAAAAAGACTATTTTATTAAAAGTAACCACACTCCGACTCATCCGAGATAAATTATTATCACTGGAATTAACTTATTGAGCAAAGCGAAGAGTCTTGAGCGAAATAATGACGTCAAGCAAAAGTGTTTACTGTCGATGTAAATAGCAATTTCGCTTTGGAAATATTTTACGTTGCTTTGCTTCGCATCGCTTCGCACTTATAAGTAAAATTTCTTCAATAAAGTCAATTCTTCAGTTGTTAGAAGACAGAAGTAATAAAATAATGCAGGATCAAGAAGCTAAGCTTAAGGCGTCACTGCATGGTTAAAAGCTATCAGAATCAAATCTAAATGGAATATAGCGAAGATCGTTGATAAGACGACCATCCGGGGTAAAACGTCCACAAGCTGTTACCAAAAAACTACAGCTTGGTTGTGGCACACTCAGGTTTTTGCTGCAGCATTTGCTCACCAATTTAATAATTTTTCAATTAGCAAGTTAATAGTAATAGTAAGTTAATAGTTAATAGTAAGTTAAAGTAATTATTTAAAAAGGATCTCCAGTTTGTTTCCAACTAACCACCCCACAAAAAATAGCTCAGTTCTATTTTATAAATCTTTAAAAAATACACATTGAAATTTCATTTAAAAAGCGCTCCACAATTGCAGCTTAGCCTACTAGATGTTTGTCGCTTACAGCAAATTGGTGCAGTGTAACCAAACTATGTGAGTGACATACCCAAACGTGGCATCTCATTTCAATATAAGAGTTTTTGTGAAAAATGACGTCATAGTTTACCAATTAACTGTTTGCTATAAAATGGCAATTAATTGTATTTGTCCAAAATAAGCAATTAACTGTTTGTTTACGTTAGCAATTAAATTGAAAACCCTAATACGTACGTAAAAAAAAGCGGATGCGTTTTCCGTACGTACAAAAAACCTACGAAAAACGGATACTGTGTAAACCCACCTTAACAGGGAAACTCCAAACGTCAATCAGAAAGTTCGAAAAATAGCCGTCTTCCAAATATGGGTACGGACTTGTTCATTGTTCAAACGATTGCGCCATTGCGTACCGTCACTTTCTTGTCACCGAAGAATAAAGATAGAGTAGACATCAATGAAGAAAATACAAGTCAATCGCAAGATTAGCCTTGACCTAAACTATGACTGATGGTAAAACAAATGGAGGCATCTACAGGAAAGTTAAGGCAATCGTATAAGATTGGATTGGCGTTGACTCTATTCTTAACCCAACCGTTTCAGAAATATTCTACTTTAAACACGACGTAAGGACCTCTCCAATTACCATGGGTGCAAATCTTTGTTAAGCATTGGGGGGGATAATTTGCAATTTTACCCCAATTTTTCCCTATTTTCAACATTGATGGGGATGAAATTTACCCCAATTTCGGATGAGCAAACTGAATGAAGAGCAAAAAAAAGAAAAGGTCTTCACCAAAAATGGAACACTTTTTTCCCCGAATTCAAGTGATAACCAAAAAAAAAGGGGTCTTCACCTAACATGGAACTCTTTTTTTGCCCGAATTCTAGTGGAGATTTGCGCTCACATGCACACCAAAGTCAAATTATTGGAGGGGATGCAGATGTAGACCGTATTCAAATTATTGGGGGGGATACAGTCAAATTATTGGGGGGATATATCCCCCCGGATTTCGGCACCCCTGCCAATCACAATTTTTATTGGCAACCTTGACGTTGGTAACATCGGCGACGTCATCTTGGTTCTATTGAATAGAACGAACACGAATAGAATCTCTTTTAAAGTAACCCCGCAATTAGGCTAAGCCTATTGATTAATACTGTAATAGCAGAGGTTCTCAAACTTTGGTGTTATGGAGCCCGTGAAGAAGTTGACCGTTAATTACGTAGCCCCACAATAAATTTCTAAAATAAAAAATCGAAATAAAAAAACGAATAGCTTGCAGAGCCCATAGGTTTCTCTAGAAGAGCCCTGGGGCTCCATACGGAGCACTTTGAGAGCCTATGAATCTATGTTATGTCAAATATTGTTAACTTGAAATTAATTTGGTTGTTTTAGTTTAATTACGAGAGGCTGCAGACTCGACGACCTTGCCACTCTTTTCAGAATGGCATTTTTTGGTCTTTCGCAGCCTCTCGTAAGGAAACAGCTTCAAAAATTTTGTTCGTATTAAGTTGCTATTTTATCCTATTGGCTGTGTTTCCTGCAATAAAAAATTCGTTATCGTTTTATCTATGTTATATAGGCCTCTGTGGGCTAGGTTAATGCATTAAACGTCTGGATTGCCGATAAAAATTATAACTAGAGAGGTCCCCGAGGCTTACGTGGTGTCTGAAGTAGAGTGTTCCTAGAACTGCTGGGCCAAGAAGAATGGATTCGGCGCCAATCTAATCTAATACCACTGCCCTAACTTTAGATACCCCAGTGATTTTTTCGCCACTAGAAGACGCCATATCCGTTGCCTAGGTGTGGCAATAGCATCGATGACTTTCTGCGACATTTATTACGCAAGAAAACTGCAATGCGATGTGGAGTACAGCAGTACTTTCGATTTTTTTGCAATAGTTTAGAATCTTTTCGATGTGATGAAATCGCAGCTATTTTGCGATCATTTTTCCGATTTTCGATGATTTTTTGATTATTTTAGAAATTAAAGTTTATGGCCTAAAATATTGTAAACTGAAGCTCAGCCAGCGCAAGACTTTAGTTCGATATAACTTGCATATAGTGATTATGACGCTACAAATGCCAAAATATTCTCGAACTTCTGCCTCCCAAAAATACCTCTTTATGACAAAACAAACGAAACCACCAAATCATGACAAAAAATCGCGAAATCGCAGATTACTAATTTTGTCAAATTTTGTGATGTCATAAAGGAAGTGGATTTTTTGCGTTTTTCAATGCGATCTTTTTGGAAGAAAAGCGTGCGATGCTATCCCTGTCGATGTCTTGATACTGTAACATTTTATTTCGTGTTTCTGAAGAAGGGATGTTTCAGAATTTAAGAGCAGGATCATAGGCGTAGCCAGGATTTTTGATTGGGGGGGGCCCAAACCCTCAAAAATTCGGCTGTCTTCACCGAAATTGAGAGTGATTTTTCAGCCGAAATCGGAAATTCGAACGATTTTTCCGCCCAAAATCAGGTGATCTCCAAAAAAAAAAAAAAAAAAAATTTCTTCACCGAAATTGAGAGTGGTTTTTCGGCCGAAACCGTTAGCTTTACTGTTACTTTACTGTTTAATTACTGTTATGTGCGCAATTACTGAACAAAAACTGCAACTAAACATCGTCAGGCTATGTTGTCATAACTTTTTGTCGTTAGTGGAGTTTTGATTGGGGGGGGCCCGGGCCCCCTGGGCCCCCCCCTGGCTACGCCTATGAGCAGGATCATTTAGGCTATTACTGCGCAATTACGGTAATGTAATAATCTAGAAAGAACTATCAAAAATACTGCGGGGAATATTGTGATACCTGAAGAGTTTTAACCCTAATTTTGATGTTTTAAACTTATACCTTTAGCAAACAAAGTTTCACGATGTCGTCAAAATGCCACGTCAAGTAAGTGAAAAGGAAGAAATATTTTGTGAATTATTAACTTCATAAATTAAACAAACTTTCAATAGTTAAAGGCTATGGGTATTTGTGCACTGTTTCTGAGACAGTTGAGAGCAGCAGCAAATTGTATTAAAAAAAGGAAAATAATGAAATTAGCTTGGCATTGGCAGCGCAAAATATGGTTTTCATTACTGTAGTGCTGTATAAGTAATCTAGAAAGCAGTATGTGAAATATGCTGCGTAAATAAAAAATGCAGCAGTTAGTCGAAATTACAAAAAGTAAACAATCAAACTCGTACGCTGTATGAAGGAGGTGGGGCAAATAGGACAATTGCCCCACTGACGCTTCCCACCAGAAGAACCTATAATAAATTATTGAACACATTAAAATTAATGAAAAGCTCTAATAGCAGAGACTAACCCAGCGCTAAATTTTCTTGGAGATGCAAAAAACTTTTGCTCGCAAGTCATCTTCATATCCAGTTATTTTAGTAACTCCTACAAAATAGATTTGATAGCATATTGAATGTTGATATAACAATTACATTTTCAAGCGTCGCAAAAATTAGTGTTGTGTCTACTACACTTTTGACTGTAGTTAGACTATTATGGCTTTTGATAGTTCAAGTTTATGTAGTTTCTTTTCTTAAGTTTCTTATTGATAAGTAACTAGAACGATAAATTTCAAACAATTGCAGATGCTTCCGAAGCAAAAATACACCAAAATTTTCTTCTAACTTTAAGCAAACAAGCCGAGAGCGGTCAGCTCTCAGACCCCGATAGTTTCCAATGATTCATGCCTCGTCTGTGATATACGATAGAATAAATTTAGCGTTCATTGCCTAGTAAGATTAAGGGATTTCTAGATAATTATTGCGTGCTTTGTTAGTTGTTTGTCCCTAGGTTCTCACCAGTACAATGCAGTTGTCAAACAGCTCAATGTTTCAGCGCTATACACACTCAGATAGACCTCCTATCCTCCATGTTCTGTCTCGGGATCTTCCAAAAGAGGTTTAGTAGCTATTTCGATTTGCCTCTTCGTATTAAAAGCATTTTAAAATCACAAGCTGAATGCACGGGAATCCGAATAGTTTCAGAGGTAGGATTATACTTCAGAAAAACACAAGTTTTTGTAGTCGTAAATTTTGATTGATTTAAGCTCCATTTTTTGCCCGCTTACGGTTGTTAGTGATTTTAAGTTGGTTTTTCGTGATAAATCCTTTTAAAAACAGCTTTTTACTTGAAATAAACTTAAATTTGAGTCAAATTTATTTACAAATAACTCCTAAGAATTTGAAATTGCTGAGGTAGGTAAGGGCGAGCTTCCCAATTTTGAGGCTTATGAAAATCAGTTTCGAAATTTGCGCACTTTTGGCCCATGTTTATCTTAAATTACGTCATGAGACATTTTTGTGAGGTAACCACTTTAACTTGAGCATTTTATAATTCAATTTCAAAAAACAAATCTATTTGCAAAATATGAGTCGCCTATGATGTAATTTTCAAAACATGGTTGTGACGTCACTATGATGAGATCATGAACTCAAATCAAATATTTCATTACACTCGCTGTATTACGAGTTCATAATGGCTGAAGCGCATCTCCTCGTCATCGCGCCCAGGCAGCACAGCTTCTTTTGAAGAAATGCTGTTGCGGTGGCGAGCCGTTGGCAACATTGTGTTTAATTTGAGCGACCCGTGATTTGAATCTCAGACCTTCGGCTCCAAAGATAAATGCGTTACCGTTCGACCAACTACAAAAAATTGTTGAGCACCTATACCCGCATGAACTTGCCTGAACATCAGCGCGGTTACCTCTTCTATCTTGAGTAAAAAAATGAATCAAAAACTAACTGCAGTACGCATATGGACTACAGCCAATAAAATAACAGTAAACCCGTAAAAATCTCGTTACTTAATAATACCCCCTAAAACGACGCTTTCCATATCAAATATTTCCATATATTTCAACGACTCAGCAATAAAGATTAACGACACAGTAAAATATCTTGGTATTACAATTGATAATAAACTGAACTTCGAAGTACACATTAATGCGCTGGCCACAAAAATATCTGGATAACTAGGAGTCCTATGCAAACTACGTCATATTCTACCTAAATCAGCACTAGGTATCTTATACCATTCAATGATTCACTCTCATTTTCTCTACGAAATCACGGTAAGGGGGAAATGCTTTTGACAAACACTTAGAAAGATTAGCAACCCTTCAAAATAAAGCTGTTAAACTAATTTCCGGAGCCCAATGGCGTGATCACGTTACACCTTCCTATTTAAAGCTACAAATTCTAAAGCTTAATGATTTGTATTTATACGAAGTTGCTGAACTAATGCATAAGCACACGCGTAAAAAATTACCCATGAGTCTTTCAACATTCTTTGCCCGGTCAAAGCGATACACATACAAAGTACCCGTTCAGCATCATCCGAATTAAATCTTTACCAGCCCAGATACAAATCTAAAAATTTACAAGAAAGTTTAAGTATCAGGGAGTCAAGATATGGAACTCGGTGCCGCATGACATAAAACAATTACCCTTTAATCGATTCAAAATAAACTACAAAAATATTTACTCTCCAAATATAATTGAAAATATTTTAAGCACTGAAACGAGTTATCAGTTAAAATAAATCACAGCGATGGAAAACGTTTTCCAAAAAAAAAAATTTAACTATTCTAAATTAAAACAGCAAATCTCTGTAATTGATTTAAAATTTTAAGATGGCCCCTCGACTCGATGACGGCAAGGTCTTTCGCAGCTTCCTGCTACATTTCACTTTTAACAAATGCTTGCGTTGGTCCAAATTATTTTGAAGTGCAAAATAAACTTCCATATCTTGCCGAGTTTGGTGTTTCCGTTTTTCCGATTTAAGAGTAACGTAGATGGACATTTTTGCACCAAACTCCCCCCGGTGCAAAATGCGTGGATGAAACAGGCCGCATTGTGTTAAGCCAGGGCTGTAAGAAGACCATTGTATGGGATCATAATCTGTGGAGGTCAAAGTGACGACTTTTCTAGATTTTTCAGTGATGACATTGCGGGTGGTGAAAAGCCTTTTGTCATACTACAGAGTTCAGCATCATTCAACTTCTAAGACAAGTTCTGAGACAATTCGCCATAAACTCACCAAAAATGACGACGCAACATTTACTCTTGGTTAGGGCCTGTCCGTATACGAGAACTTGAAGCATCGAAGATCCAGACCGTCCAACTTTACTGCAAATCACTCCTGGATACTCTACAGAAATTATCTTATCAGCCTCAACCAACGCAGATCTTAAATGGGTTACCCACAGAAATGATTTTAATCTGCTTGATCTCGGTCTTTGATCAGCAGCAAGGGGGAAGGCTATGCCAGCTGGCTAATCTCAAGCAAAACTTGGCAACTTATACGCAGCTAAAAATTTATCCATGAGACATCTAAAAAAAGTTAGCCAAAATTTCTACGTTCGTGTAACTCATGTAGAGAATATAAACTAGAGTATTATAGAAGTTGTACACGTAAATTAAAAACAGAATTCAACATGTATCTCGAATTAAGCTTGTGATTAAATAACTTTTTGAATACAGTCAAATCTAACTAGGTAGGGTGCACCCTTTCATCTACATTAGGTCTAGTTCTCATCCCCTTAGAAGCCCTTTAAAAAATATGTGTCGCGGACCCCTGATGCCTATTCCTCTGTTTAGTATTAACATGTCAAAACAGTTTATTCAGCTTTTCCAATTTTTTGCTGTGCCGTTATTTGGTTTCAGAGTGATCAACGATCAGTGGTCGAGTGGATAGAGCCTCTGCTACTGAGGCGGTAGACTTGGATTCGATTCCCAGTCGGGTCAAACCAAAGACTATAAAAATTGGGATTCACAGCTTTCTGCTTGACGTTCAGCAATTAGAGGGATAGTGTGAAGTAGGTCAACCATCTTTTCGTTGCCCAATAAGAGGACAAATTTTGCCAGTCCATCAAGCTGGCCAAACCCGCAAAATGTGAAGACTCCCGATCTGAAGACATTTTTTTGGTCTTCCCCTCACGTAAAAAAATCAAATGATAAAAAAGAGGACATTTAGCTATACTTTTAAGTGTCCTCGGAGGCATTAGGGAGGCCCAAGGGAACCGCCCCCCCCCCAATCGAAATGTCATCAATGATAAAAATGTGACAAAAAAGCCTTGTTTCTTCAGCTTCAGATTCTTTTAGCATCTTTGCGTTCAGCGGTACACGCGTACAACAGTAAATAACAATAATATTGACAACCAGGAGGCCCGAACCCCCTCAATTCAATTTTTGCCAACCAATTTAAATGTATAACGCTGGTGACGTTGACGGCTTTTGTCTTATAAGTTGCTACCTCAGGCCCTCATCTAACCTTTTTATGAACGTAATGCAATTACCTGATCCGAATTTACCAAATGGTACAGTGCCGGGGGCCCCGCGCTCAGATGTAAGACTTTTTTTGGTCTTCACCTATATTTTGCAGGAAGATGTTGCGATCAGAGGTGGAGTCGAGGACACAAGGCTCGAGGCCAAGGACACAAAAAAAAAATCTGAGGCCAAGGCCAAGGACAGCCTTTCCGAGGACAGACACTTCTGAGGCCAAGGACAGGAATGCTCGAGGCCAAGGACCAAGGACACAAGCACAAGTTCTCTCCAAAAAAAAAAGAAGGTCTTCACAAAAATTTTTCAGGCGATCTTCAAAAAAAATAAAAAAAAGAAAGGTCTTCGCAAAAATTTTTCAAGCGATCTCCACAAAAAAACGTTTTCCAAAAAATTTTTCAAGCGCTTCACAAAATTTTAACAATTCAAAAAATACTGCTGTCCTCGAGCCGAGGACAGGCCAATTTTCGAGGACTTGAGGCCTCGAGGCCAAGGCCAAGGACTTGACCTTCGAGGCCAAGGCCAAGGACTTCAAAATGTGTCCTCGAGGCCAAGGACGTCCTCGAGGACTCCACCTCTGGATGCGATAATCCCCAAAGTATCTTGGGCCCCGCGCAATGTAAATCCGGTCAGGGAATAAGATGGTTACCAGGCGTAACCATCTATTGTACAATTTTTCAAAAACAATTCAACTCCACCTTGCCAGTTTTACGCTACAAAATAATACTTTCGAAAAATAAGCTAGGACAAATGCTAATTGAACAACTTATTAAATTTGGGCTTAGGAAACATGGGCCCCCTGGCCGTACATGTACTTTTATAGGTGGTTAATTTCATGACAAAACAAAAAGTTTAAGGAAAATCATCAAGTGATGGATTATTATTTACTGCTAAAATATTGCAGGAGGCACTGCATCTTACTTCCCCCTACCTGGGCTAAATCACTTACAAAATTTCGGGCCAAAAAACAACATTTTAAACGTATTTTGGACTTAAATTGCAAGTTAAAGGAGGATTGAACAATATAATTTTTTCTTGTTGGCTTTCAAATGTTAAAAGTCTAGTTCTTTGAAATGGCTCTGAACATGCGCGAAATGTGATTCAATGGCATTAAAATAGCTCTTTTTTCCGAAAAATCGCCTTGCGTCCGGGGGCTTCGCTCTCAAACCCTCATCTGTGAATGTGATGCGTTTGAGTTACACTAGTTTACTTAAGACGCCTCCCAAATTTAGACATTTGCACTTTTCAAGTTTTGGTTTAAGCCTTTTTTCTCTAGCAAAATCCTGCTTAAGTGCCAAACCAGGCCACGGCTTCTGACCTTCCATTTTACGATATCTTTGCCCCACAAAAACTTCCTCTTTTGAGAATTTCTGATGACGTCATTGCATGTGATTTGTTGTTTGCCCCCACCAATCAAAAATCTTGGCTACGCCTATGTTTGGAGGAGTATTTATTTTAAAAAGGAAAAGAGGACGTATGGTAGCCCCAGTGTGAAGCTTCCACTGCATGTGCTGACAGGTGGGACCTTGTGACTCGAAGACCGAAAGGTCTCTCCCTTATCTTCTGGTCAGGCCAAGGCATCTCTAGGTAAATAAAATGTTCTTATTATTTCAACAGTTCTAGAATTTTTACTAAAATTTGAATTGCCGTACCATGCGAGTATAATGCTCTAGACTTCTGTAGCTTTTCCTTGTTGCAGAATGCAGATGATGATAAACCATAGAAATTAACTTGCTCAAGTTGAAATTTGAAACATATACACCGAGTGGGTGTGTGGAAGATTAACAATGAAGGAAATGAATGAACTTTAGTCTCAATAATTCGGTAGCTATCCTAAATTCTCAATAAACCATAATGTTGCGTCGAGAATCATCGCGTTCCCAATCAAGATTTTCCCTGGTGAGTCTTGTGCAGTGTTGCGGTCGAGAGTAGGCTCGACCTACCAAGTTATTTTGGCAGAGTAGGTTGGGGGTAAGTTCCAGACTTGTAAACCACGCGATTTCAGTGATTTTTCATGGATTTGCGATAGATCATGACCGAAATTTGGCCGGTAAACACCTTTTTTTGGTCTTCATCTAGTTTCAGGCAAAAAAAGGCCCAAATTCTTGCCGGCTATGAAGACTTTTTCGTGCGACTTTCACCAATTCTTTGGCGGCACTTTGATCCAGAGGCTAGCCACCTATTTGTTTCGGGCGGCAGCACTGATAATATGAAACTCAAAATAACATTTCTGTTAAGTCATTGTTGCCAAACTTCGTTTGTGTAGGCAAATATTAACTTTTGTGTAAAAATTTTGGCATTGAAATCAGACGCGTATACAAGATTTTCAAAGGCAGATGAACAGAAATCAAGGTTGAGTCACATGCTGGGGGGTTTTGGGGCAGAGCCCTAGCGCTCTGAGTTTTTGTGCATCGGTATTGCACAAAAAATAATTTATTATTGAGACCACTTTAGATCAAATTTCGATTTAAAATACATTAAAGTAAATTGGTAAGATTTGAAAGCCAGTAGAAAAATTAAATTACCCAGCCCCTTCAATCCCCCGTTTACTCACAGGACAAATTCAAAACATGCTTAAACGCTGGCAATTTTGGTTTGAAATTTTTAAGTGGCTTGTCAAAGAGGAGGTGCTGTAGTCCCCTTAGCCTCCTTTTCGATTACGTCACTGGACACAAGCCATTTAATAGTTTTGTATTGCCAGCCGTCGTTGAGCAAAGATTCAGCAAAAAGTTTGGAGGATCTATGCACGGCGTCGATTAGGAAACAAATGAGACAGATAACGCACACTCCATGTTCTAAAAACATATTGTGGTTATATCAAACTTTTTTAGCGACAAGTTTTAAACATGAGGTTATATCAAACTTTTTTAGCGACATTTGAACACCTTTTGTAGGTCCTCCCAGTTAGTAGATTTTTTCGAAGCGAAATGAGGCTATTGCTACAGGTTTTGTTAAGCTGCTGCACTTAAACTGTAGTTCTTAAAAACCCTAAAAAGCTACCTCGTTCTCGCGTTCTGTTTCACATACAGTAGTTTTTTTTTTCAAAACTGAACGTTATGCTTTAGCTAATGCTGTTTTTACTTGTTTTTTCTGCTCAGATTAATCAGCTTGATCCAGCTGATATCGAGGGTATCGTTGGAGTAGAAGGACACCTTGGATACGGTTCTTTCGGCGTGGTACGAGTCGCTTTTCACAGCGGCATTGGACCTGTTGCGGTGAAATGCATCGAATACCGCGGAGGAGAAAAATCGAAACGTAAATTTGGAAAAAAGTAAGTTAGTATTTGAACCAATATTATGTAACGCTTCTGTATCGCCTTGTGATTGAAATCTTAATTTAAAACCAATATTAGATATATATTTCCCCATGGCAAAGTGTAAGTTGTATGGTTAGTTTCTTTAATAAATCAGCTGTAGTTTCAAATACTGTAGTATCAACTAATCAATAAAATTGCTTTGAAGAGTCACAATTTTTCAGGATTCAAAACGAGATTGAAATTCTTCAACAGACAAACCACGAAAACATAGTTATTGTATATGGTTGGACTTATTGGGAAAATTCTGTTGGGATTGTAATGGAACTAATGCACGCTGGAAGTCTGTGGCAACTTCTTGAAGACGACGATGTGGAGTTGAACATACTACTGCGTTTACGGATGTGTTCTGATATTGCGAATGGGCTGGCTTTTGCTCATAATCTTCCTGGGAATAAATTTGTTGTTCATGGCGACATGAAAAATGAAAACATTCTTCTAAACGGAGATCTCCGCTGCAAAATCACTGATTTCGGAAGTGGCAAGTTATCTTCGTACACTAAAACAAGCTCGTCTGCCAGCAGTTCACAAGAACCACATGAATTCACACAATTGTACGCTGCCCCAGAACTGTTGGAAAATCCAACCGCTTCTTTAAATCGCGCCCATGACGTCTACAGTTACAGCATTGTTGTTTATGAGATCTTGGCGAGACGCAGAGTGGCGGAAACAAACACTCTAATCAACCTCTATCTCGCAAAAGTTCCTCACGGGAACCGGCCAGATGTGTCAGATTTGGAAGCATCAGCAACTGCTGATGACGACAATGGACATGTGATGAGAAACTTGATCCAAGTTATGAAGCAATGCTGGGATCACGACCCGCGTAAGAGACCAATTATGTCAAACGTGAGCTGCTGTCTTCAGCATCAGTTGGATCTGAATGATTCGGCTACTATAATGCAACATGCTGTAGTGGCACTCAAGAAGATGGATATCCAGAAACCTCGCTACAAGGATAGCATCTGCGAGCCGATCCACAAGTTCGTTTGTCCCAACTACAACGACACTGGTAATTAAGAAATTATTAAGTTATTACTTATGTAATTTCATCAGGCAATCATTGATGTCGAGTAATGTGGCTTAAATGTTAAACACGTAACTCATCTTAAAGGTCATCGACTCGAATCCAATTCTTAGTCGAGTCAGATTAAATATTGGCATTCACAGAGCTTTTCTTAATGTTCAGTATTGAAAAAGGACATTGCTGTGATTCAGCAGCGTCTTGTTCACACAGTTATCTTGCCTAAGTTCATTTCTGCAAACAGTACTCCTGTCCACTGGCAACGATTTGTGAAATTGAAACAGCCCCTAGTCCCTTCAAGCATTTCCAAGAATGTAAAGTTTCAACTTTTATTTGTCGTATTTGAGCATTGTCACTATCAAAGTTAAATCTTTCATTATACTCGCTGTATCACGCCGAAGTGTGTAACGAATTGACACGGCCCATGGCCAGCATCATTGCACTTGCGGGAAACACAGTTTCTTTCCAAAAAGTGTTGCAGCCGGAGGCAAGCCGTTGGAAACATTGTGTCCGATTTGACCGTCCCGAAATTTGAACCTCAGACCTCCCGCCCCAGACCTCCATGGGTTTGCCGCTGGACCAACTGGCCCGTGGCTTGATCAGTCGCCAGTGTGCGGGATTTGTTCGGTTCGCGGGCGAGCTACATACTGTTTCATCAACAACTATCATTTGTCTCTTTCCTCGTATTGCAGAAAAAAAAGACTAGGAAGTTATAGCACCTTCACTAATCACTACAGAATGCCAAGATATTAGCAGCATGCGTTATTTTCCAATGGTTTTTTTCACGTCTCTTGTATTGGCCGCATTAACTAAGTTATCGCAATAATAATGTACTAACTATAATTGCTCTGCTATAGCTTTTCACCATCAAACTGAAAAATATTTTTTAAACTTTTCAGAGGAAGTTTATCCTGCAAGATCACGTACAACTTTGCGAAGATCAAACAGGCTGCGGAGTTTTTCTCTTTCTTCCATTTTTTCATCCCTGACTTCTCCAACAGCAAGTGCTCGGACGTTGTCGCCTAGGTCGCCAGTTTTCAACTATTCGTCTTCTGCAGATGAGCTGAGTCCACCTGCTAATTCCGGTATTAAATTAACTAACTTAGTTGTAGGCAGTAGTGGATTTAGGAAAGGCCGGGAGGTAAGGGATGTGCAAGTTAAATAATAGTTCTATCAATTACGCGCCTCCTTACCTTCATAAAATCGTTCATTGTACTCGCTGTAATATCTTGGCGTCTTCGCACCTGCAAACAGCAACACATTACTCCTATGCTCTGATTTTTTTTTTTTTTTTACATTGTTTAATAGAATGTCTTGCATTGTGTTATTTATGTAATTGCAAAGTGATAAACTCGGCGACCGCGCCAGATTTTTGGATCCCGACAATGGTCTTTTTGCAGTCTTTCATCAGAAAGACATTGCCTATATTTTACATACTGCATTTAAAGTTATTGAGTGTGTCTTTCTCCACAAAACTAAACTCTTTTCTTCCTTTCCACGAAACGTGGCAGCGGTACCTAGCCAATAGCAACCCTGCGTCCGACTTGATCTGATTGAGATTGAAATCTCGAACCACCCGTTCCAGAAAAAAATGTGTTATCGCTCGATCATTTGGAGCAAGTTTTCACTCATTGTTCACTTCTAAAATATTTTTTATCTTACTCCCAAACTAAAGATAACGTGAGCACAAAATTTGAAAAGAGCACAAAATTTGAAAAGAAAAAATTTAAAACTCTATAGTCTGTTTCATGTGTAATCGGGATCATCCATCTGGGATGTCTTACTCAATAGAATCTACCGCTGTCGAGCACTTTTTAAAATCAGTTAAAATCAAACTCTTCGAAAATTAGTTTTAAGTAAGTTGAAGACGCCATAATAGGCAGTTTAAATTTTGTGAATTACCGTATATACTCGCCTATAAGTCGCGCCACCGTATAGGTCGCACTATTAGTTTTGTGTTAAAAAAGTTTAATTTAAAGTTGACTCGCACATAAGTCGCTCTGAAAATCTAGGGATTTAAAAGGCCCTTTCCCTAGCTTTTTTGAACAGATAACTTCGAAAATTACTGCAATTGTTGTTTTTTTAGCATTGAACTGCATTGCATTGAAATCGCAAAACCATTTTTTCTCAACAAAGCGGGAAAATCCAACGCACGCTGAGCGGTCGCATGTGCGTGAGCGCTCATAAAACTGTCTCGCATTAGCAGGTATCACATGTGCAATGTGCATGCGCAAGCGCATGCACCCATATCCGATAGAACCACAGGGGCAATAGCACATTTCCACTACAATTCATGTCTATAACGTCTTATTAGCCGGGAAATACGGTACTTGCAACAGCCGAAAACTTTCAATTTTGTTTCGACTTGGTGGCGATTTGCACTTATGTCGAGCGGATAGGTCGCACCATTATTTTTTTTAACAAAAATATAAGGAAAAAGTTGCGACCTATACGCGAGTATATACGGTAGTTTTGTTCATTTAATTTAAATCATACTGCCTAAAAAATTACATCACAAATCTTTATTTAACATAATTAAGATAAATGAACCAAAAAGCAAAATTTGGTGAACTGGCTTTGAGAAAGCTTAAAATAAAGAAAAATCCCCGAACCCATCGGCAAATTTTCAAAACTTATTTTGAAATAAATCTAAGTCAAACCTAATTGCTTTAAAGCGCAAGCATTGATACAAAAGTGGGTTTAAGTTGAAATGTGGCCATCGATGGAACACAAAGAATTGAATCCAGACCGAAGAGGCATTAGATGACGATTTTGTGGATGCGCATCTTAGAAGGAGGAACGATACTGACGATGGCCCACTGAGGCGAAAATCGATTTTAACACCACCGTACTTGGAAGTTTAGTTTTTGAATTTTGTTGATTTCAACATATTTTAGACTAATTTTTTCAAAACTGTGTTATTGTTCCAACTTTTAAAGCAAACAAGATTTCTTTCAAAAATACGAAAAAGCGGTATTCTTGTTCCCAAACCCGTTAAAATACGGTCAACTGCATCGCATGTGCTGATCTAAAATGACCGGCCAACCGGCGAACGTGAAGTCAGCATACCACACAATGTTAAATTGATGTTTTGACATTCAGGTGAAATGTTGGTTTTTGACGAATGGCATAACAAAGTTTACATTTTTGATGTTGCAAGACGGTCCTTAGAAGCCAAAATGGTGAGAAGTTTTTTAAACTTAATCAGTACACAGGCTTTAGTTAAGCTTTTAGATTTTTGCCCTAATGCATTATGAGGTCAACTGATGTAATCTGGTCAAAGTTGGTAACTATTTTAGCTGCATATCTGGACAATGGTTGTTGTCACAAGACTTGGTTTGTCAGCCAAAAATAGGACATCCTTTTGGAAACTTGATGTAATTTGCTCGTTTAGTAGTAAATCTTCCATAGTATAGTAGTAGATCTTCAGAAAGTATAAATCATTGCTGATGATTTGGTAAATCTACGAACAATATCAAGCCATTGCCTTTAATGCGCTTCAACCAACATTTCCTACATTTCCTCTGATTCGAAAGTTTTTACTCACTTTTTTGATAAAAAAAAAACTCTCAAAATGTGATCATACTGTATGTAAAGTATTCTTTTGCTTTCTTAGAAAAAACATACTAAAAACAACTGAGATAAGTCGTAAAAATCTAAGCACTTATTGCAGCACTTGTATTTTGTGTAGAAGTTTAAAAACGAGATTTTTTTCTAAGTGAATAATCTGTTTCTTAAACCTGGTACACAAGTACAGTATATACGTTTTCAGGATCTTAACGAAAAGCACTATGGGGGTACGCTTGTTAACTATCGAGATGAGTGTTACGTAATTGGTGGATTTAATTCGAATACTGTTGAAAGATCCCACTTACGTGACCTAAATGCTTCATGGGTAAAAGCAGGTTCAACAGCTCAGAAGAGATGGCAAGCTGGTTCGGTTCTCTGTGGAGGTAATGTAAATTTGATGACGTCACCAAACCTGAGAAAACGTCATCACACTCTATAAAGTTGTTGACATATTTCCTTAGAGGTGTTTCTTAACTACATACTGTTAAAGCGTTTTACAAAACAATGGTCTCTAAGTCAATTAAATTAAACAGGTCTAATTACTTTTGACTGCCCTTCGTATAAACTAAAGACATGCTTAATTTATTTATTATTATCGGTTGTTCAAAATTTAAAGGAAAGTCAAAGCGATATGTTGATTTATCGCAAATCACAACTATCTAAGTAAAATATAATGATGTTACCTTTAACAAGACGTAATGGAATGTTTATTTTAAATCTTGAATTAGTTGTGTTTTCAATTTCATAACAATCCTGTAAGCTTAGCTTAATCTGGAGTTATCAAAATTCTAAAATTCTAGCTATTTGATGTAAAAAATACTTCGTTTATGCAAATGTCAAAATTAAATAGCGTGTGCATATCGCATACTTGGGGCTCAGCGCGTGTCAACAATGTGGTATTGCTAAGAGGTTTCCAAGTGAAATCGGGGGATTCGTTTGTATCACTGTGTAGAAGCAAAGAGTCACAGCGAGAAGCTGACGTCATTTTCTTGCTGTTTATATAAGCGATTTAACCAGGATTTAACTCTATTTCTCAAGGAGAGGCGTGGCAAAAATGTACCTTCTCGTTTTTTTGTGATAAATTTCTTCCGAAAAAGCTTTTTTCTTCAAACTTTGAGTCAAATTTATTCTTAAATTTGAATTTTTTGGCGAGGAAAAATTTCACTAGTTTGAAGTTTGTCAAAGCATAGGCGTAGCCAAGGGCGAGAGGGCCAGGGGTACCCCCCTAATTAAAATACCACCAATGATATAAATGTATGATAACATAGCCCAGCGATGTTTAGTTGCAGTTACGGACGACGAGGGAGCCCAAGGGCCCCTGACTAACATCCGGGGGCTCCTAAGTAATAACCAGGGGGCCCTTAACCGAGAACCAGGGGGACCTGGGCCCCTAACTAACAAACAAGTGGCCCCTAACCGACAACCAGTGGGCCCCGGGGCCCCTAAGTAAAAATGGGGGCCCCAGGGTCTCTAAGTGACAAACAGGGAGGCCCTAATTGAAACCAGGGGCCCCCAGGGCCCCTAACTAACAGCCAGGGTGCCCCAGGACCCCTAACTGAGAACCAGGGGGGCTCTTAACCAACAACCAGGGGCCCCAGGGCCCCTAACTATCAACCAGAGGACCCCGGGGGCCTAACCAACAACCAGGGAGTTCCGGCTGGGCCCCTAACTGACAAACGGGTGCCCGGGGCTTCTACTTGACAAACAGAAGGCCCTGGGGCCCCTAATTGACAACCAGAGACCCGCGGGGCCACTAACTAACAACCAGGGGGACCAGGGCCCCTAACTGACAACCAGAGGACCCTGGGGCCCGTAACTGATGACCTAGGGTTCCGGGCCAGGAGCCCTGCAATTCAAATTTTTAACAATACATTGGCAGAACCTCTAAAAAATCGGAAAGTTTTGTGCTAAAAGTTGCAATCCCAGGATCTCGTTTAACGTTATTATAAACCTAATGCTATAACACAGGCGGTAATGCAAAACCCCAACTGAAATACTACCAATGATGCATATAATGAGAGCATAGGCAGTACGTTGTCCTTGTTCGGAATTGCAGTTTCTTTAATTTAGGATATACGCGTTCAAAAGCAAGTAATAATAATTACGACCACGTGTCCACGTCATAATAGTGTCATGCAATTCCTGGAGGTTTCAAAAAACTGTCAAGTGACTTGACTCGAGACCTCCACGTTTTGGAAAAAAAGTTTGTTTAATTTTGCTTTAAATGTTTTTTTATGAAAAAACTTAAGGGCGCGATCTTATCTCAAAATCATAGGCGTAGCCAGGGGAGTGGCTTAAGGGGCTCGGGACCCCTCAATTAAAATGCTACCAATGACAAAATTTGACAAAAAAAACTTGTTTCTTCATTGTCTGTTTCTTTTAGCATCGTTGCGTACAACGGTACACTTTACAACAGTAATTAAAGATAAATAATACTGACGACCTAGAGGCCCGGCGTACCTCCTTAATTCAATTTTTTTCCAACCAATTTAAACGTATAACCAGGGCGAAATCAAGGATTTTTGTCCAAAAGTTGCTATCTCAGGCCCTCATCTAAACTTTTTATGAACGTAATGCAATAACCAGCTCCGTATTTGCCATATGGCACAGTCACTGGGCCCGGCCCTCAGATGTAAAGACTTTTTTTGGTCTTCACTTATATTTGCCAGGAAGATGTTGCAAAAATTCCCTAAATGCCAGGGGCCCATCGCAATGTAAATCCGGCCCGGGAATAACATGTTTTGTAAGCGTAACTATCTATTGTACCAACGGTTCACCTCGCCAGTTTTTACGCACAAAAGACATAAAAAAAACAGCTAGGGAAAATGCTTATTGAACAAATCATTGAAATTGAATTGATGGGTCCAGGGCCGCCTGGCCGTACATGTACTCCTGTAACTGGTTAACTCCATGAAAAACAAAAATCTCTAAGGAAAATCTTCAAGTGGATTATTATTTACTGTTAAAATATTGCTGGACGCAATGTGCCTTACTTCCCCCTACATGGACCAAATCACCCACAATTAAAATTTTGCACTATAATGCAAGATTTTAAACGTGTTTTGGAATTTAATTGCAAGTAAAAGGAGGATTGAACAATCAAATTTTTTCGATTGGCTTTCTAATGTTAAAAATCTAGTTCTTTCAAATGCCTATGAACACATGCGAAATGCGATCGAATGGGATTAAAATAGCTTTTTTTCCCCAAAAACTTAAAAAATTGCACAGCGGCTGGGGGCTTTGCCCCCAGACCCCCATAGCAACTGGCGGCTGTGGTATATAACCCCCAGACCCCTATAGCAACCCCGTCTGTGGTACGTTTGAGTACACTAGCTTACTCAACACATCTCCCAAGTTAGACATTTGCATTTTCTAACTATCAGTTTTCGCCCTCTCCCTTTACCAAACTCCTGGTTGAGTGCCAGTTGACTACAGCTTCAGACCTTCCATTCTATGATATCTTTGCCCCACAAATACTTCCTTTTTTGAAAATTTCTGATGACGTCATTGCTTGTGATTTGTCGTTTGGGCCCCCCAATCTTTTTTTTGGTCAATATTTAACTTAAACAACGTGATAAGACAGTTTTGTGACGAAGCTATTTTGACTAGGGCATTTTATGATTCAATATCAAAAATCAAACGTATGCACAAAATTTAAACCGCTTATGACGTCACTGAAAAAATGACTTCAGCATTTTCCAAAATATGGCTTTGATATTTCTATGATGACGTCATCAACTCAAAACCAATTAAAAAAAAATTGACAGGCACTAAACCCATTTGCTTAATTTGGTGTTTCAATAACTTTTGGCTAAAGAGTTAGATAGGAGGGCATTTTTTGCCCCCTTTCAAGTAAAATATCTTGGTGAAATAGCACGTATAAAGTAGGGTTTATTATTTGTGCAGTTTACACAATGGAAACTAAGTCTACGTTTCACTGCTGTTTCTTCCTCAACCAAGATCTTTTTAGATTGGATTTACACAGTGGGTGGTTATGCTGGGATCAACCGCGAAGCCAAGACATCTGGCGAACGTTATCACTTGCTGCATGATCAGTGGCAGCCGATACAGGATATGAATAAAGGACGTTTCGGGCACGCAGTCGTTGCAATGAATGGTTAGTTGGTCTTTTTTCAATTGCACTACTACTAAAATGTATTAGACCTCAAGGACCGAAAGAATCTGAAGGGCAGCAAGGGAAATGGTTTTTACGGACCTTGCGATTCTTGCGTTTTTTGTGGTCCTTGTGTTACTGTATGTTTGAAAAGTCCCCTTTTAGTGAGCTTCGGGTAAAAACGAAAAAGCTAGAAATTGAAAATACTTTCATCGACCTTTTGTTTAGCAAAATAGTCTGAAGCACTTACTGTACATTGCTGTTTTTGCGACCGCTCTCATCTCCTTAGACGACTTTTACCGACCATGCGAATCTACGTGTAGAAATACGCGTGATATTTTTTTCAATGCTCTGTAAAATAAATGCAAACAAGAACAAAGGGAAAATGCATGCAGTGATATGTCACGCATATTTCCGCGCGCAAATACGCGCGATCGGCAAAAACTCTCTTTTGCTTGTCTTTTTTAGCCTAAGCACGAAATTGTTTAGTTCAATTACATAAAATTTTCACGATTTACAGTAAAATGCAGACGCATCTTTCCAACCCATGCAGTTGGTGCCGGGTAAAAGTTGTATTTTTCTATCCAGAAAATGACCGCATGGTTCCTTATTTTCTGGTCAAGCCCTTCTTTTCTGCCTTACCGTAAAAGTCCTCTTGCTGTTTTCTGGTCAAGGCAACTTGGCGAATCAGATTCTTTTCGTAATTCGTCCACTGTCTTGATCAGGCTAACAGCGAAAGAACTTTATTTGAATCAATCATTGGTCGGGTGGATAGAGCGTCTGCTACTGAACTGCAGACTCGGGTTCGATTCCCAGTCGGGTTAAACCAAAAAAATAAAAATTGGTATTCACAGCTTCCCTGCCTGACGTTCAGCAATAAAACGGACAGTGTGAAGTCTCCACCGTGTGTGGTAGACAGGTGGCAGCTTGACTCGAAGATCGAAAGGTCCCTTCGCCGTCTCCTGGCCAAGGCAACTTGGTGAACAAAATGTAATATTACAAGTACAATAATTACAATCTTCAAATCATTTAATTTGCGAAGGGATCAATGTCCTTGACTCGGTAGAGAAGCACAGCTTTTAATGCTAATAGGTTAAAATATGGAGTGCCTAATTAAGTTTAAAATACATTAATTAGGTCTTTAATTGTGAAAAGATAATAAAAAATTTTATTGTTTGCATTAAAAAAATTTTTTTTTATTGCTGTGCTATTAGATTTATGTTCATCCTTTCATATTTATAAAGCGTCTCGTGGTCATGCTCTCTTTTTCAGTGTTTTGCGATTTGTTGCACGGATTACCTGAAATGTTTAAAATTCTACATCAATGGTTCTTCTTAGGTTCAATATTCGCTGTAGGAGGTGATAGTCGAAGCAGCGTCGAACGTTATGATCCAAGAGAAGGATTCTGGACGGAAATCCCATCGATGCGGCACAAGAGAGGAGGAGTGGCTGCTGTAACATTAAAGAGTGAAATATATTCTATAGGTAATAACTTACACTTCATGCGTATCAACCAAGGCAGTCAGTGGCAGGTCTAACAACACCAACATAAAGCTCCCTGTTTTGGGAGTTCTGCTTTACAGTAAAGTATTTTTAAGTATTTGGTCAGAATTGGCCACCACAATTGACAAAGTGATTGGCCCTACTGCGAATAGCCTTCTCATTGAACTACACAACGGCACATCGCTAGTTTGTAATTGCATTTTTATTCACCAATTTGCCTTGGCCAGGAGACAACAAGACCTCTGCCGGGTGTTCGAGTTAAGCTTCCACCTGCCAACTTTTCTACCCGCACACTGCACTCAGTGGAGTATTCACGGTGTACGTTCGCATTGCTGAGCGTCTGGTTTGACCCGACTGGGAATTGAACCCTAGTTTACCGTTTCATTAGCAGACGCTTTATCAACTTGACTACTGATAATATATTTGGAAGTAAAACGATGAGTCAGTAGCCTTTTTATTTATAATCATTCGCTATACCATTCGCAGTACCAAATTACATGTGTGTGACTGCCTTTCACATATACTGAGCCATATCAAAAACGCGTTTAATGTTTTGAACTAAACCCAATTAAACTACTATTTAGGAGTAAAATTTGCACCGGCGTCCAAGCGAGGTAAATCTTGTCATCTCATTGACGTAATCTTCTAGTGCGAAAAATTTCGATAGTTGAAATACAACTTCGGTCGAATTCGCTATGTTCTTGTTAACTTTGAAACCTGCTTTTCTGGGACTTAAACGCTGCTCCGTGATAAAATAATATGAAATCTTGAAGGCTCTTAATTGGTTTAGGAGGCTACAAAGCCGCTGGAGACACTGACTCGGTAGAGAAATACAACCCATTCACCAATCGGTGGCAGGAGATGGCCAAGATGAATAGTACAAGACGATTTCACGGAGCCTGCGCTGTTAACGGACACATTTATGTTGCTGGAGGGTAAAATGTTAATTTTGTTTTTCTAAGACTTTTATGGAAAAAGTAATTTTGTCAACAGGAGTCAAAAATCAAACCTGTTTAAGTTCTTCTCATGTTGTAATGTTAGTTGAGTAGCGATATTGTACTTATAAATAGACACAGCTAAGCTGATCAAGAATAGAAGCATTCCATTACAGTTCAAAGCAGAAAAAGAGCGACAATGCGAAAGGCTTTGACCCAGAAAAAAGTTATAGGCCGGGCTCTTGTTATTCTGTTTTGATTGAATTCGAAAGGTCTTGGCGAAATCTTTTTCAAATAGTAGAGATTTGAAGTGATATCTGTATAGTTCAAGTCATGCAAACTTATTCTTTCAGAGCTACTGGGTGTAGGTTGATTGGGTCTGTTGAAGTTTACAATGTAAGAGACGATTTCTGGAGAAGCGAGGCTGCGGTAGAAGAATTTAAAGGAGGCCTAAAAATGGTGACATTGTGATTAAAGAGTAAGTTGCATTGTACAACTGATTTGTTAAAATATTATCTGAGATTTAGACTTAGAGTAGTTAGAGTTACAGTAGGTTTTTGTATTTTTTAAAAACTAATAACGTAGTGCTCTTAGTTCAAGTTTGGTTCTCATACCAGAATTTGTGGTTAGAACCCTAACTGCAAC
Organism: Trididemnum nubilum; assembly: GCA_963965965.1. NCBI lineage: Eukaryota > Metazoa > Chordata > Ascidiacea > Aplousobranchia > Didemnidae > Trididemnum > Trididemnum nubilum. The sequence continues at coordinate 42,704,515 of OZ014481.1, forward strand.
CTTGTTGAGCGCGATTGCCGAAACAGTATATACACTACTGTAATAAATAGTCTATGACATGCATTGCAGAAAATAAAAGGGCATTTATTTTGGATTATCTCATTACATTGTTGCAATAAAGCTGGTTCAAAAACTTTGGGGAACTTCAATGATTTTGGTAGAAATATTTTTAATCCAGTCCATAATTAAAAAGGGGTTTCATGAGAACTTTAAAAAATGGCATACCACCCTGGCTCCACTTGAATTTACGTGAAGCTTGAAAAACCTAATATCAAATTAAGTAAAGTAGTAGTAGTAAATAATTCATTTCACGAGCAGCGCAAGAAGCAAAAAATATATCAAAGTAAACAAACAATAAAATAAGCAATGCCTGCTTGTCAGGAGGCTATGAGTGACCGAAGTCTTCGAGCAGTTGACCCCCTGAGTGATAATATAGAAAAAAAGCATCATTTTCATGGTAAAACAAACAAAAACCTCACCAAGTCAGCATTGAACAAATGAGCGACCCTGCCCCCCCTATGCTGCAGTTTAAAGTTACACAGATGAGCAACAAAGCTATAATGAAACGTTTTACATAGAACTTAATATTGTTGAATCATGGAATGTTGAAGTTGGTTATTGAGTTGAGAAAAGGATAAAGTTTTTAAGTTCAGTGTTAAGTAATTCCAAATACTTATCCCCTGGTACTTAAAGGATCGCTGTAATCTTGCAGTTTTAAAGGGGGGATTGTTGTAGTTCTTCAAATTTTTCATTACACTCGCTGTATTATTCCAAAGCGTGTGACAAGTTTCAAGGATCTATATCTCCACATCATTGCATCTGGACAACACAACTTTTTTCAAAGAAATATCACAGCGGTGGTGAGCCATTGACAACTGGCAAACCGGACCGTTGGTCGTCTAGCAGTGACGCGTTTGTCCATGGAGCAGGAGGTCTAAGGTTCAAATTTAGGGCCGGTCAAATCGGACTTGGTATTGCAGCGATATGAAACTACATAAGCTTGCCAACAAATTAAAGAGAATTTTGAGTGCTTCATATTAATTTTATTTGAAGCCACTTTGCTTTTATCCATTGCTTGTAAATTGATGAGTTCGCAAGTCATCGTAGTTTTTAATCATTTTTGGTGAGTGAACGAGTTTCGTGTTCCTATTAATGATTCAAGTGGAAAGGGTTGCAGAATTTTAGTTACTTAAATAACTTGCGATTCAACGCAACCAACAGTCCTACATTCCGGTCAGTCGACTATTGGACTATGAAAATTTAACCAAGTTTTGTTGATTCAACAATAATAAAATTTTCAACCATTTCTAGAGCAAAAGAATCGAACGAGCTAACTTTTGCTTTCAATGGAGCAATGCGTTGAAAATGAGTTCAAGTCGTCTTGGAAAACTCACTGTCAGAAAACAACCGCTGACCTGTAAAAGAAGTTCGGCTCTGCTGTGCACAGTGCACACTGTACTAATATTAAGTCATTGAGCAGCGTTTACGGTGGTGGCCTAACCAGAAAAAGTCTGCGGAAAATACTGTTTTGAAGACATGCGATTAAACGATGAGATAAAGTGGAAGTGTTATTCGTTACTGCGCTTCGAAACTTTTGTGTTGCTGTTGGCTGTGAACTAAAACGCTTGGCGCGTGTTCAAAACTTGTTGTTTGCCGGAAGCCGAATTGTGGCACACTGGTTCTTGGTCAAAATTCAAGCGGTCAAGCAGAGGTTTCACTCCGTACATACGAGTAGATCCTACAATTACATGTGGGATCCATGCTCTTTATTGGTATTTACAGTATTGCTGTTGAGCACTTGGGAAATTTGCACCATATTTCGCTGCTGCAATGTTTGCAAGGCGAACTTGCAATTAGCAGCCTTGGAATTTGCAATGGGACGGAGACCTCAATTTCCGAAGACTGTAGGGGTCTTGGGTTCAAAAGTCAAAACCTCCAGCGGTCAGCAACTAAAGGGCCTGAAAGCAGCAAGAGAGGATAAAAGTGTGGCGCCAGGCACTCAGAAATTGTTTGCAAAAAAATTAAAGCTAATTTTATGCCTATTTTGGTTAAAATTCGTACTTGATCTGCAAAAGTTAGGGATTCTATTAGAGATGTATAAAAATTTGTATTCATTGAAGTGCAAAAGAAGGCTTAAAATGGCTACGTATTACAGCATGTAGACTGCGGCAACTGGCAAAAGCAAAGTTTAGCCTGTTTACCATACTACAGTAGGCTATACAGTATGCCGGTAAAGCAAAGCAACTAGGCCCCCTATGGCCCCTGCAATTTATTTATTAATCACTTTGGGACAAACGACCAAACTTGATTAATTTTGGTGAAAAGTTTTGCTCATACGTGGGCACAAGTCCGTTAATCGTTAATCCGTTAATAACGAAGCTAACTTTTTCTTGAACTCGTTAATCCGTTAAAAAGTTTTTTCATGTTAACGGACTAAATTAACAGAGGTGGAGTCCTCGAGGACGTCCTTGGCCTCGAGGACACATTTTGAAGTCCTTGGCCTTAGCCTTGGCCTCGAAGGTCAAGTCCTTGGCCTTGGCCTCGAGGCCTCAAGTCCTCGAAAATAGGCCTGTCCTCGCTTCGAGGACAGCACTAGTTTTTGAATTGTTAAAATTTTGTGGAGCGCTAGAAAAATTTTTTGGAAAACGTGTTTTCGTGGAGATCGCTTGAAAAATTTTTGTGAAGACCTGTTTTTTTTATTTGGAGATCGCCTGAAAAATTTTTGTGAAGACCTTTTTATTTTTTATTTTTTGGAGAGCACTTGCGCTTGTGTCCTTGGTCCTTGGCCTTGGCCTCGAGCATTCCTGTCTTTGGCCTCGAGAGTGTCTGTCCTCGGAAAGGCTGTCCTTGGCCTTGGCCTCGGATTTTTTATGTGTCCTTAGCCTTGGCCTTGGCCTCGAGCCTTGTGTCCTCGACTCCACCTCTGTAAATTAACTTACGTTAAGTGCTGTTAACGGACTAAATTAACTTCCGTTAAGTTCTGTTAACTTCCGTTAAGGCTTTTATCGTTAATATCTTGCACCATTCATTCATTGTACCGGTACAAACCAGTTTGCACTGGTAGCACTTGTTGCCTATTAGCACAAGTTTTATAAAAGAAAACGAAGAAAGGAGCTCTTTTTTTGTGACAAATAATAAGCTGCAGCCTCAGAGGTCTATTAATTTTCGCTGTTTGCAATTTTCAAAGGTTTTCCGATCGCAGCTTCGTTAGTGCATTTGAACTTTATTTTTAGCATTAAAATTAGATTAGACTTCAAAATGTAACTTCCAAAACACAAAAAGATTACCATAACAAAAAATATTTCCTTACAATCGCCTCAACAGCGTCAATACGTGTTCTAGAAGCGAGTGAATAAAAAGAAATGTAAATTGCACGCAAACTGTTAGTGAATTAACGGACTTAATTAACTTCCGTTAATTAAAGCTGAAATTAACGGATTAACGTTAACGGAGGTGTGAAGTTTGTTAACGGATTAGTGGTTAACGAAGCTAACGTTTTGCATTAACTTGCCCACCTATGGTTTTACTGTTTTGTTTGTAGCCTAATATTTGACAGATATATCGGCAGCCTCTTATATTTCAGACATATCTTTGAGCGGTTTTGGTAAGCAGCATTCACAGCAAAGATTGGTGCAGGAGAACTGAAAAGAAGGCATTTTTTCCATTTTGCCCTTTGCTCCACTGCGTAATAGGGGTGGGGGTTGTGAACCCTGATCCTCTAGCTAAGCTGCTGCTAACATGACAGCTTCAAAAAATACTTGATATGTTATGGAAAAGTAGTAGAATATTTTAGATGATCCCGTTTGTGTCAGATAGATGAATTTATTATCGCGGTTATTGAATTTTGTCAACATTACGTTATGCCTTCAGAAATTCACGCGTATTTCATCGATAAAAGTAAAGCTATTCAATCATTTAAGTTTTGCCTATAGTACCAAGTTGTCTGCCGTGGCAGGAGAAATCGTGTGCTCCCATTTCCCACCTATCCACCTCAACTGGCCGAGGCTCTACACTGTCTTAAATGGTGCAATTAAAATAGTGTTTTTTATCGACTTTTGATAGTTGAGGTCGACTTGAGCTACTCAATTTTGTCGTAAAAACATTCAAATCTGAATGCAATCACTATTCAAGTCATTATTTACGCGTTAAATTTCTAATTAATTGACACACGCTGTCGTCACGCGAGCAAATAACTACGTAAAGATTAGTAAGCAAATAATGTGACAGCAACAGCGCATCATAATATCGTTTCAAAAGTTATTGTTTCAAAATACTAAAAATTAATCCAAGACAAAAATTTATAATGGCGACCAATCAATAGTTTTGATTATGCGTTTTGAGTCATATCAAGATTGTGACATTTTAATGCATGCTGGAGTATTCGGGCACGCAATTTGAATTTTGCTGCAGGCATTTAGGGTTTAAGCTCGAAGTACGAATAAGAAGAAACTACTTGTGAGGCTGTGGTCATTATTTTTGATTTTTCGTTCATTGTGCAGTAATAGTTTAGTTTAGATTGTGCAGTAATAGTTTAGATCTTTAGGACTGTTTATCTTCTCTTATGCAAAATGATTGTGGGGTTATAAAAAATTCGTTGTCATTTTGAAAAAGAATATAAAAACGTGAGTGCAGCGCGTTTTGAAATACATTAACACTCTATAAAATAAATAAAAAAACATAAAAAAAGCTGCAGATTTCACCGAATGGTAGGCGAAAAAAAAACGAAAAAAATTGGAACTGATTTTTAAAATTAAAAAGAAAAATCCTTGCGAGTTACACTTAAGCAGTGCATATATTGTATTTTAATTTGGAGTAATCTCGCGAAGATATGATCGGCAGCAGTTTTATTGCTTCATTATTCAGTATGATTAGCAGCAGCATTTCCATTGCTGTTATTGTTTACGCTAAAGGTAGCAATATACAGCAGAAAGTTTTTACGCTGGTGCGTGGGGCACAGAAAATAAAAATTTAAGGCCGTATTATAAGAGCGACCTTTAAACCCCTGATCAAAATTGAACAAAAATTTAAATAAAATTAAAGAGTAACATATTAATCCTTTTAAAGCCGAATTTGGGAAACTCAAGCCTCATGCTTGCAATTTTAAGGACTTTGTGGAAGAAACATAAAATTTTTGCGCATGTCATACTTGGGTGGTGAGAGTTTGCTTTTGCAATTCGACCAATCAGCGTTTGCGTGGGTTAAGCGTCTGCCTCTGAAGCGGTAAAGTCTGGCTTGATTCCAGGTCGGGTCAAACCATAAACTATAAAAATTAGTATTCGCAGTTCCCTTGCTAGTCGTTCTGCAAGAAAAAGGACAGTGTGAAGCTTCCACCGCGTGTGATAAGCTAGTGTAACATCATTTGATGTCAAAAGGGCGCGTCCCGATTGCGATCAACCGACTCGACTGCGCATTTTCTTGGCTGTGATGGTCTGTCGACTAATTAATCCATAGATTCTTGGTATTTTCTTATTAATGATACTTTCCTTGATTGATTGTAGCGGACAGGTGGCACCTTGACTCAAATACCAAAAGGTCCCTCTGCTGTTTTTCGTCCAAAGTAACTTGGTAAGTACTATATAATTTACAACTATAATTACCTTTGATTTTGTTCAGTAGTCTTTGGATGCATATGTGAAACTATATTCAATTATTAAGACTGTTTGCAAACTTAAATTACATGGCTATTGAATAGGAACAGGATGGGATTAAGATAAATGATTACTTGCATTGTTTGACGCACAAGTACAGTTGCCGTACATGTTGTCATTAATTGTACGTCACCAAACAGTAATGTATTTTAAACTCAAGTACCGTTCACCAATGACCACTTCATTTACCAAAATTTTGATTACATTTCGGGTTGCTCCTTAATTGCTGGTGAGAGCTTATCCAGTTCATGAAGTTTAAACTATCATGCTTGTGCGCGGAACCACTGATCCATCAAAACAAAACCGTGATCGAAACGCAAAAAAAATTGCGGAAGTCTCCCAAACTCTAACGACAGCCTTTGGACACAATAGCGCGCGTGACCGTGGCAATTCAATTGAGGAATGCAATGATACAACGTGCGTTGCAAACGCAGGTGTCATGCTATATGTCATATCCGGTTTGTCGCCATACACATGTACTCGTTTCCGCCTTTTAAACGCTTCTCTTCATAGTCGATAAAAGAATGATATTAGGTTATGACAGGAAAGCAAGTTGACATATATTCTTGCTATCAGCAATCAAATTTTGTTATTGTAATTTGCTAAGCATCTACTGCAGTGATGATTTTTTTTTTTAACCAGTGTGGTTTGAAATAATTAAAGGAGTACTGTAGGCGCTGCGATCTAAGGCCTATAAATTAAAAGTAAAAAATATTTCAAAAACGATACAATTTTTTTTACTTTCTAAATTTTATTAGCTCTAAATGTAGCCTATTTATTATTCTAAGATAGTGTATAGCGTTAGAATGCGTGATCAACCAGATGAATGATTGAAAAAGTAAACGTTCTGAAATCTTTTTAGTTAATGTGTACATAACTGTACAGGTGCAGTAAGTGCAGTGGTGTTTTTCACCGCAAAGACAGCAAAATAAATAAAAATAATTTAATTTACAAAGTTATTCAGATTTTTGAGAACATTGTGCTTGTCATCATGAATTTGTTTGAAACAATTTCGGTTGAATCTTCTACTAATTCTTGCTCGTCTGAGGAGGAAAAATCGACCAGACTTAACGATTTACCGAGATTTCCCAAGAGTGCTTCTTCAGCGGTAAGGTTGCACTTTAATTGGAATTGCATCTTGATTCACCAACTTGCCTTGGCCAGGCGAAAGTGAAAGGACCTTTTGGTCTTCGAGTCAAGCTACCGCCCGCTTACGTGTCCACCACACCTATCTGTCCACCACACCCACTGTCCACCACACCCATTTGTCCGCCACACCCACCTGTCCGCCATACACGGTGGAGGCTTCACGTTGTCCCATTTTATTGCTGAGCGCCAAGTAGGAAAGTTGTGAATACTAATTTGTATAGTTTTTGGTTTTATCCAACCGGGAATCGAACTCGAGTCTGCAGTTCAGAAGCAGACGCTCTATCCACGTGATTGAGCGGTTCAAAATGTTAAACTTTGGTGACCTATGGGCTTTGACGCGCTTATTTTTATATATTGATGTCATTTTTTCTGGATCGTATGGATCCTTACTTGTGTTGGCATTTACGCAAAGATCTATGACTTCTGAGAATAAGCGCGAAGTATTCGCAAGCATTTGAGCAAAGTAGTTTAAGACTTTAAAGCGAAAAGTATCGACCAGTGAAGCTGACAAAGTGAGTTTGGAACGGGCATTGTTGGAAAAACTCGTTTGCAGCCATAAAACTAAAGTATAACAAGGTCTGTGGAGACCCAAAACTTCAGTTGTAATTTGTCATATTTTTACGTGTCTCTATGACTGTTATGATGCGTTATATTTTTTGTGGAGGGAGAGGAGGAATGCATTTTTTCGTGATACTTTTCATCAAAAAAACTTATTTCGAACCAACTTAGGGTTGTAATCAGGCTAGTGGCGAGACGAGGCTTGTCATTATTATCACGTCATCAACTTACATGCCAAATATAGTTTTCCCATGACCTCCGGTTTAGATGTTAGGCAAGGTTCTGTTCGCTCCCACATTGCGTAAAATGCGTTGAACTAATAGCCTATGTATAATAAGGTTACGAGTTTGCGACCTGGTTTTCTGTATGACTGAGTTAAATTGATGAAAGCATTGTCAGAACATGGACTCTTTATTTTGTAGACTAGAAACACACGGGCGGAGAAAAAGAGAAGAGCATTGAAAAAGTTTGCTGTTGTTGCGAAGGTTTTTTGCCGTCACGCGTATTCGACTGATTTGATTAAATATATTCGCAGATCAAGTGAACCATAAAGAAAAAAGTCACGTTGATTGGACAAATCGGCATATTTTAGCACTAATGAACCGTGAAAAAAAAAGACAAAAGTATCTGTTTCCAGGCTACTAATAAACAGTCTATGGTCATTGGACAGAACAAGTTCCAAATCGCACACACATAACTTTGCAACAATGATTATGCAGCTGTGTGAAAAACAAACCATTTATGTTACGCATCATAAAAAAAGTTTTGTAACACTGGTTGGTACTGTCAGTAGAATAAAATAAACCTCGTTATCAAAACTTTGATCTAAGCAAAATTGATTTCAGCAAAAGCGAAGTTGAAGAGAATTTCGAGGTTTAAAAACCTCAAAAGTTGCAAAAGAAAGAGCAAGAATCGATACGATTAAAAACAGTAAAGCCTTATTTTTAATCAAATTACAGTAAATAAAACTTTCTTGCAATCAGTACCAAAGAATTGATATGGTTTTACTTTTGTCAGTTTTTTTGACCAATTTTTGATTTCTCCATAATTTTTCTCTTCTCAGTGCTAACCGTTACAGTATTTTTTCTCCACAGCCTCAAGTCTGCGTTATTGGGATGTGTGACTTACCGTATTATAAAAAAGAGAAGCCCGAAAAGTCCCGAAAGTTTGACATGCACCAAACGAACATTAGCCAATTAATTTGTAAAATGCATATTGATACGTTTAGTTTGTACAATCATTTTTGAGTTTAATTTATGTATTGTTTTAGCATCTTCTTGCTCCAGCTTTACAATGTTCACGAAATCGTTCTTTCAGTAGCTTGACGCCACAAACCAGGTACGATGACGTCATTACACTGTCATTTGTTAACTAACTTGATCGGCAGCTTCTAAATTAATCACCACAAATGAATGGGATCATTACAATAACTTGTACGTAATGACTATGCAGCGTCTTACTGCAAAAGCATCTGAACCGCAAGTACTTCAATTCACAATTTTGTGAAAAGTGGATATGTTTTCAAAAGCTTATTCAAAATGATGTGCTACAATACTGTGCAACAAGTTACAACTCGGATATACTTTTTTAACTTACACTTTTTTTATAGCAACTTGTAAATTTTGACTTGAGCTTGGGTGTTTTTAAATTTTCACAAATTTTCAGCCTCATTTGTTTTTAATTTGTTCTTCAGATTTGATGGAGAATAACGCGGCATAGGTTCTTGAAACTAAGTCTTCAAACAAATAGCATTGGAAATACTTAGAAAGCACTGCTAATTTTAAACGCATTGCACTTACACCTGTTTTTAATCAGTTTTTTCATGCCGAGGTTGGCATTGTTCTTAAATTTGAAAAAAAATAAGCCTTCGTGTCCGTATAAAATAATTCTTGTAAAAAATGAAAGTAATATGTTTCATCTGATCTCATTTTCTACTTTACACCTGGTTGTATATCCAAAAATATTCTGAGTTGCCGTCAATGGATAGACTGTACGGTACAGGAGCTTTTCTATAAACCCAAGATGTTCACTGAAGGTCGAGTGCAATGACGCGAATTGACTTTGGTCCGCGGATCATCACTTTTCTACACCGCTGAATTTATTAAAATAAACAGGACTTGCAGGTGTAGAAACGCAATTCTTGAATTACTTTGTATTTACAGGAATTTTTTCTGCCATTTTTTTAGATTTTTCCCAACGTTTTGTTCGTCCTGCGATCAAAGTTGATGTGCGTTGGCGCGTTCGACCCTAAAAGCAGTGGCGTAGCAGCCACTTGGCGGTTCTGGCTCTGCGCCAGGGGCGGCAAGCTGCAAGGGGGCAGCAAAATGAGGGTTTGCAGTGCATACGGCAAGCAAAAATAAAAAAAAGTAAAACAAGAAAATGATTTACAAAGAGGCAGCTAGCACACACTAAAAAAATTAAACTTTAGATTGCTTTTTGTTTGGTGTTGGTAGCAGCGCTGTACTCCGTTTGATGTTCAATTCGTAGTAACATTTATTTCGTCATAAATCTGCTGTTATAACCAACGATTCATTTTCTCTATCTCAGCAGTCAGCACTCCGCAGTAGTTTCTGTAGTCATATCTAGAGTACAGTAAAGCTGAGATATTGATGTATTTTAATATTTTCGCGATAGGGAAGCACTGAATTAGCTGTGGAAATCGTCATTTTTAAGTAGCTGGTGCGAAGCAGTGAAACGACGGTTGCTCGTAATACAACAGCGTTTGATGTTTTAGAGTGGCTAGCAAAATCATGCTTACTTGATTCGACACCATATTTATGCTTGTGTCTGAAACTTTATCGTACCATTGGTGTTGAAGTTGCGAGCTGTGAGAGGAGTTTCTCAAAGCTCAAAATGATAAAGTCAAATTTATGTTCTGCCATGAATGATGATTGGCTATCGGCTCCCTCTACTCTATAGAAAGTGACTATACGTTCAAAAACTTGATTTTGAAGATATCGTCGCTGATTTTGCTTCTGCGAAAGCTCGAAAAGTTCAATTTGGAGGCGGCTGTTGATCTTTTATTTGTCTAATACATGTGTCACCATTAATTTGTCTTTTATTTTTGGCCTTAAGCTTAAGACATTGAGGCTTCTTTCTCAAGCAATGTAGAACTTCTGGAACCCGGCACATTATTTGTAATTATTTTATTGAAAAGTTTGCCTGAAAGTAAAATAGTTTCAAAATTTGCTACAGTGTACTTAAGGCTGCATTCTCAACGAAAGCCAGGGGCGACAACGTATGCTCCTACGCCACTGTCTGAAAGTCAGAACTATCAGCAATTATTAGAAATAGAGTAATATAATTTTTAAGGTTTATGTTGAATTAGCATCAGCAAAGAAACCTTTTTTTTTCAGAATGGACGAGCGTCAAATCATTTCTTCGTACGTTGCATCCAATCTGCGGAGGAGCAAATCCTCAACTACTTACCAAAAGGTGAACAGCCACAAAACATGTCCTACATTGTCCATGTTGTGAAATTGGGCAGCAACATGGAGTGGCGCAACCAAGAGGATGAAGAGGGCTTGATCCCCCTTTTGCCATGTCGCCGGGAAAATTTAACCCCAAAATATTAGCGGTTAAACATGTTTTTTACTTCGTCTCTAAGGGAGGGGGTGTACAGTTTAATTTTTGTGAGTAACTTTGGATTTTGAAAAATTTGTTCTTTCTAATGGCCTGCAAAAGTGCGAAATGCTATTCAAATGGCGTTAAAATTGCCATTTTTTCCCGAAAAGTTCGACAAATCATCCAGCGGCTGTGGAACGCTCAGTTTCATTTGTTTGCTCAGCGCGCCGCTTAAATGAACGTTTTTCAAACAAAGAAATTTTAATTTTTGGTTCAAGCCCCTCCCAAATCCTAGTTACGTGCCAAAAAAACTAGCATGTGCTTCTAAAATCATTTCTTGTATTGTTTAATTGTTTGCCTGCTTTCTGGCCTAAACGTTACCAGCGCTGAAGCCTAGAAAAAAGCCACCAGGATGACGATCTCTTAAAACAAGCAATGCAAAAAAAGTTGTCCTCCCAAAAGATTTGAATTTGCAATCAAGCACGCAAACATTTAAACAACTCTGGCCCGCAAACTCAAAAAACATCCCAATTAAATTCTTTTTAACATCATTTCCTAAGCTGTTAGCAATATACTATGCATGGTGACGTAGATTTTGAGCTATAAAAACTTGTTTTGCACCTGTTTCTGTCAAAACGCAGAATAGTGCTGCTTGAGAAAGTTTAGTTTTTTGATCAAGTAGATTTGATCTAAACCAGTGGTTCTCAAACTTTTTCATGTTACGGCGCACTAAAAAACTTTTTAAAAATTCGCGGCACACAGCTTGAGAACCACTGATCTAAACAGTTAACACCCATATGCCACGAATTCATTCATTTACATATTTTATTTTTTACTATTCAGTCCTTTACACATTTTGTTTTTACAGCATGGCAACCTATGCACAATACAGAGATGATTCTCATGATAATAATTAATAAACATCCGAACATATTTGCCTAATTTTTCATAATTATAGGAAACACAGCTTTATCTTTACTTTTCAGAATCAACTTAGTTTTCACGAGGTTAATGAAGACACTCGAAAGCATAAACATAGTCAAAGTGATGCCGTGACAAGCCGAAGCAACAGCATTCTTGCATCTTCTAAAAATCCTGCTCCTGGCAGAGAGAGCATAAAGAGTGAAAAAGGTCTGAGTCGAAAGTCCTCATTTTCGTATGTTCCTTCTTTTGAGAGAACTTCTACGAATGAGTCTTCAGTGAGAGATGTAGAAATGAACCTTCTTAACAACGGTTAGTTTGATTGACAGCAATTAAGTTGTTTTACTAAATTATGAGCAGGTTTTGAGGTGAATTGTAAAACTGCTGCAATAAATCATGCTATAAAATCAGTAAATTGTCATTCATGCATTTGACCAAACACTCTACTCCCATTTTATCACATCTGCCTGGAGAACCCATTTTGGGTTGTATTTGCCAGTTTTTCCATCGTCATACTGGTCCACCACGACTGGTAAACTACTCAGTCATGAGGAAATAATCATCAAGCGTCTTTCCTATATCAGCATAAGTTTTTCTATCTAAGGGGAATTCTTATCTGCTATATCCAGTGGTGTAAAGTAAAGAAATACTTTTAATTGAGTTGATTACTTTAGTAGATTTTTTGGTAACAAGTACTTTTTGAGTAGTTTTTTGGGGGCTACTTTTGCTTTTAATTGCTTACTTTTAATGTGAAGTAACACTTCTTCAGTAGTATTTTGATTTAGAAAAGTAGAAAGTCCTGTAATTCTAAATTTGTGCCACGAATTTATCAGAATGGTTGGCTTTTCAACCGGAAATTGTTCAATTTGTTTAGGCTATTTGTCTTTTACTCCTTTTTCGGCTGGCAACTCTTGCGTCAGAAGTCAGTCCGCCTCAGCGACTTTCGCAATGTTTTTTTTTTTCTACGCGTGCGGGTATGACGTACTGATTCAGTCAGGCAAATCACTGTTCAAGATGATCTTGGTTCAATGCATAGGTGTAGGTGGGCAAGTTAATGCAAAACGTTAGCTTCGTTAACCACTAGTCCGTTAAAAAAACTTCTATTTTCAGCTTTAATTAACGGAAGTCGATGAGTTCGTTAATTTATTAACATTTTGAGTGTAATTTATATTTTCTTTTTATTCACTCACTTCTAGAACACGTAATGACACTGTTGAGCTGATTGAAACGAAAAATTTATTGCTCTGGTGGTCTTTTTGTGTTTTGGAAGTTGCATTTTACTGTTTAATCTAATTTCAAAATAAAAATAGATTCATGAGCACTAACGAAGCTGCGATCGGAAAATCTTTGGAAGTTGCGAACAGCGATAAGTGATAGACTTAGAGGATGCAGCTTATTATTTGCCACAAAAAAAAGCTTTTCTCTTCTCTTTTTCTTCTATTAAACTCGTGCTTATGCGCTACAAATGTTACCAGTGCAAACTGGTTTGTACCGGTACAATGAATGAATGGTGCTGAAGTTAACATAAGTTAACGAAACTTAACGGAAGTTAATGTAGTCCATTAACATAAAAAAACTTTTTATGAATTAATGTGTTAATGAAAAAATAAGTTTCGTTATTGACAGATTAACGATTTACGGATTTGTGCCCACCTTTGGTTTCATGTTGTTTGGTGTCTGCCCTTTGCCGTATACCGGCATAGATATTTACTCTGTTAAACGCAAAGCATGACAGAAACAAATAGAGAGATATAAATAAATTTGCCAAAAATGCATCCTATGAGTATGACTACTGAACGTTTCTAAAGCTGAATTCTACAGAGTGAGGCAAAAATCACTCACCAAACTATGCAGTACACATTACTGTACTGCAATTTATTGTGCAATGTAATTAAAAAATCTTTTCAATATGATGATCAATTTCGTTTCAACAGAGATCCAGACAATCCAAATGGGCTATCTGAAATAATTTTGTGTGATTTAGTAACGTAATGTTTTTCAGGCTTCTACCTGTTTTCACAAGTCGTGAAACAAATTCGATTAAAAAAAATCACCATAATTTTTGTTAATTAATTCAACAAAAGATTTATTGCGGAATATATTAAATTACTGTAGCTATGATAAGGCATGTCCAAGTAGTTTTTTTTTTACTTTTTTGCATGTTAATTTAACAATGAAAAGTTTTATGTGAAATGATTTCATGTAAAATCTGATTGCAAGATTTTCAAATCTTGAAGTCTTGCTGTCGTTGTTCTTTTTTGATTAATTGTCTTAAATACATAGCAATAAAAGGCATGCCACAATTACACTGTAATTCATAATTTTTTGAGAGAATGGGGGGTTAGAAGACCTAGCGCTATGAGGCAGTGATGTGAAGGTAGTCTACCAGTTGTTATATGTACAGTAGATTGAATTGTTTGTTTATTTTGCTTGAATACTTGACTCGTACTTTCAGAAATACTTGTACTTGAGTACTTTTGAAACGACTACTTTTTTGCTTTTACTCAAATACTTTTTGGTCAGTGCTTTGTTCTTTACTTCAAGTAGTTTCTAGTTCAAATAAACAAAACTTTTACTTGATTACAATTTTCGAATACTTTTTACACCAATGGCTTTATTTCGTAAACAAAAGGCTGTAGAAATCTCAAATTTGATGAAGGCAGTCATCAGATCTGCAAATTTTGGGGGGGAGAAAATCGAGCAAAAAGTTTCCGATGTGAATGTCCTTTGAAGCCTTATGGAAAAGTTTGCATTTTGTTTCGGCTTTTGTTTGGGCATATTAGAGTTACTAAAAGTTCAAATACGTGATTTGTCATTGTCAAACAAAATGGTATGCTTTAACTTTTAAAGGTCTTTAACAGCAATACCAAGTTGTCATTGCACGATACCGCAAATTTCGTGATTTGAGATGCATGATTGAAGTAATCAAATTGAACCACATCAAATATCAAATATTGCATAAACACACAAGCAAGAAATTCAAGTTCAAATGGGAACAAAAACAATTAGTTTCTTTATTTGGTTGAAGTGAGAGAAAAACTATTGTGCGTTATGTTAAAGCAATTCTTCAGCAAAAAAGCCAAAATAAATGCTGTATTTTTCTTCTGTAGCTGCAATCACTTCGCTTTGAAAAATACATTAGTGCGCATATTAAAAGCAGTATAACGTGAATTAGAAAAATATGCTTAAGGGTTTAGCACTTACCGTTTTTGCCAAGTTTCTATAAGCCGTTGAAAGAAAGTGCAATAACTTTCCGGAAGATGAACTCATTCTGCGTTTTTTGCTACAGGAAATGTGAATCAAAAGAAAAGAGGCAACCGAGCCCAAGAAATCCAACGCAACCCTTCATCAATTAAAGAGTAAGCCTGAACACGATTGCCATTATAGAAATAAGCACGAAAATTTACGTCAACATTAATGCGTTTTTACAGCTCTAACCCTATTGCAAGATCACGAGATTATTCCCTTACTGGAACGGCACGAATTAATCTTAGAGATTCAGCGATTGATTTGGTTTCTGATGATGAAAACAGCGAAGCTTACACTGCCGTTAGTTTAGCAGGTAACACCAATCTTTTTCCATTCAAGTATGAGTTATTGTGTTAACCAACATTGGTGTTGGATCTAACATAGTGACCCTTTTTGTGAGTCGAAATGTGTTGAAAACCAAAAACGAAAGGTTTTCACAGCTCCGGGACTTAATCCCGCCTCAGTTCAACTTTAGAATCCGTATTCTCTGAAAGCCTTCAAAAGTCGGGACTCAAAACAAGCATTTGATTGCTTTCCGCTAGATTGATTATATGCCAACATTAAACCAAAACTAAATTGGCTCTATAACACGATTTTAAATTAAATAAGACTTTATTTGAGTTAATTCAACTTAAGTAGAAGCTTGGCTAGTTGAATATCAAGATTGTGACTTTCATTTAAATGCAAAGATTAACTAAAAGTTAAGTAAAGGGCCCATGCAACTTATTATTCCGATGCTTTTGTGTGTCGGACAAATTAGTGCCGCACAAAGCAATTATTTATTGCTACTATTTTTAAAGCTACCTTTAACACATCAAAAATACATTTTTAGTTACCAAGTTGCCTTGATCAGGGAGACAGCTAAGGTATCTTTTGATTTTCGAGTCCAGGTGCTACCTGCCCACCCGTCTACCACGTACGGTGGAGGCTCCACATTACCTCGTGTTGTCCTGAACGTCACGCAAGAAAGCTGCAGTTAGCAATTTTAATATTTTATGGTTTGACTCGAGCGAGAATCAAACCCAAGTCTATTGTTTTCCAGCAGCGACAGACGCTCTATCCACTCGACCACATGATCGACAGACTTTGAGTTTTGTTTTTGAGCAGAGTTACGTCACAGAAGCACTATAGTTTCAATGCGATAAAACGTATATCTTTAGCATCTGCTTGTTTATGAAGTATGATATAAAAGCGAACGTGTAGCAAACGAAAACTTGCAGCTTTTCAATAAACATTACTTTTTAACTGCGCCAAAGCCTTACGGTACTAAACTTGGCCTAAAAACTCTCGATGGAAAGGTTTGTATTTTTGCAGGAACACTTCAAGGGAAAAACTCGATCAAGCCACTGCATTCCTTCATCAATTTCAGACAACACAACAGAAAATTTTACGTCGTAATAGCGATTCTTTGCGGAATAATCCTACTTCTGGGAGGACTTGCTGTTGCACTTGCTCTGTTATTATTCAGATGACGAGATCTTGTGTTTTCTGTTCAAGTTGTTGGCGTCGTACAATTTTGTTGAGCAGGAAAAAGTTTGCGTTGTGGAAGTGACTTTACCTTGACTACCGTTTGTGCACAGTACTTTTTATTGTTTTACAACTCTTTTTTACTACAATACACCAAAAGGCAACTTTTAGTAATTATCAAGTTTTTTATTATTACTGAAAGCTTTTTTTGCGTGAGAATCGTTATGTTGCAAACTGTGTCACACGCAAAAACATAGACAGTGATTGAATTCCCAAAACATTTCAGCTTTTGCGGAAAAGAATAGTTTTACCCTCATTTCAGAGGTTCTAAGCGGCAACCGATGTCGAGCGCATGTCAGCACTCGCTGTCTGTGATGTGTGATGACACATGATAACCTTATAAACTCATTTTTTGAGTGGTATGGAAATATTCACTTCTGTTTCTGGCTCTCCATTATATCCTCTTAGTTGTTAGTTCTGCGCAGTTGCATTTGACATATCTTCGCACAATTCATTACAAAAGTCGAGTAATTTAAATCAACCAATGCTTTACAAAACAAAAAATACTGGGAAGAGGACAGCTTAGTTTATAGGCTTGTTTACCCTGTGCTTCAATTTTGAGTTCGCACAGGCTTACGTTTTGTTTGTTTGATGCAATCAATTGAAGTTTCACGACGTTTGGCAAGGCGCAGTCGTTGAGCTTGGGCGAGGTTTGGATGGAGGGGTTGGAGCTTGCAAATTTTTCGCTACGAAGCGATTAGCTTGTCTGCGTTTTGGCTTCACGTTGAATTTAATGGCAAAAATGTCTAATTTCTGGGCGTTGTTGGCAAAAAAGTCGTTCAGTGTTGACACGTTGAGATTCGCGCTCATGTGTTAGCACGACAAACAACAAAAAAACGTCGCATACAGTGTTAGACTGGGCTGGAGTTTCATCAACAATTTGATGAAATGTTACTCGTTACGATAACTAGCATGCGTCACAGCAAAAATTTCGCAGTATCATTGACTACACTTGAGAATTCTTTCTTCAAATTGCAACTTGTATATTTTTATACATTTTTTAATTTTAGTCATTTCTTGTCGCTATGCATGACACGCAAACAGAATAATGAATAAATATGATAATAACATACGTATTCTTTGAACTTGCAGTGAGGCAAAATACTTTGCTCGACTATCGTTCAGCAAAAAATGAACGAAGTTAAAATATAGTTAATAAACTGAAGCTGAAGGCATCTTAACAAAACGACTCCCCTTACCGGTATAATTGCCGTGTCAAAATCAAAAAGATCTTGTTGTCGCGAAGCTTAGTCTTTGCATACGCAACGGTTTTTTCGATATTTTTAGTTTTTGCAGTGAAAACATATGGCATCAATATCTCTGCATAACAGTTTTGTAGCAATATACCGTAACGTAGAGAATTTCTTCAATAGCAAAACAGTATTTTGTGTTGCTAGAATGTCATTGCTCCTGTTAAATTTTTATTTCGAAATTATAAGAACTTTACTGCTAACTACGCACTGTGCTGGATATTGCATTTAATGTAGTTGGTAATAAAACTCCTAACCACCGCTGTAGTGTTGTTAGCCTGCTAATGTGTTTTATTTGCAAGTTCTTATCTACTCAATCTTTCAGAATTCTTTCATCGTCTTCATAATCGATACGCAAACGGAAGTTTTAAGACGGATTTAGGCGCAAAGGGTGCAAGAAGGTTTTAGATTTGGAAGTTTGCATTTGTTTTTGTATTTGAAAAGTAACTTAAGTTGAATCAAGTCTATTTTTACTGCACTTCTTCAATTGTTTCAATGAAGTTTGCATTTGTTTTTGTATTTGAAAAGTAACTTAAGTTGAATCAAGTCTATTTTTACTGAACTTCTTCAATTGGTTCAATGTACGTTGTTTTCTTTGTAATTTGTTTTCAAAATGGATATTGGCTTGATTTTGCAGCGAATATTCTGCTTTTCAAAAGCACTTTGAAATAGAAAAGGAGGCTGAACGTGCATAACAGTGGGGTTGCGAACAATTTGTCTGTTACAAACTTTTGTTTGAACAATTTGTCTGTTACAAAATTTACAACAGGTAACAAAATAAAATAAAGTTCAGTTCAGTTCAGTTTGAACTAAAAGGTTTGCAAGACGTATATCTCTGAACCATGCATGGCTTGGTTGATGCAAACGCCATTCATTTGGGTACTTCCATATCCAATTAAGACTGTAAAAAAAGTTGCGCGTATTCACGCTTCCAAATCGAAACGGTCCACAAAAAATATATATAATATTTACTAACTTAAGAATTCTGCAAAAAATGCTGTGGTCACTATCTACAAAATTTGTAAGACGTCTATAAAAGCAACAGCAAACGTTTACCATTTTGATTCATATTCATTTTTCTGGAATTTTTTTAGTTCTATTTTTTCAAACCAAAAAACGAACCAAAAAATGGCTTGAAAGGCTATTTTATTTTCGACGCGAATCTGCTCGATCGACGATAACATCTTCCAAAAGAAGGAATATGTACCACATAAATATTTTTCCAACTTTTGAATTTTGACCTCATACATCTTCTGCTTCTTACAGCGCAATCATAGCAATACATTCATTTATTAGAATACTGGAACGAACTAATTACGTAAACCAGTTTTTGCTAGAAACTTGGCTCAAAATTAGGCGCAACCAACATTTCGCTCCGCGGAGGAGGGATTAATCCAGTAGTGAAGTGTTTTTCGTTTGAAAAACTACTCGATGAACGGCATGTTGAGCAAATTAATGTACCTCAAGTGTATCATAGACGGGGGTCTGAAAGCATGCGAAGCCCCAGCCGCTGGTAGGTTTTTGTAGTATGGAAAAAATGCCGTTATAACGCCGTTTGGACGACATTTTGCACGTTTCTACAGTTAAAAAAAAAATAACGTAGATTTTGGAAATCATTTTAAGAATTGATTTGCTTTGCTATTTCAACTCCCACCCTATTCCCCTTTTACTCACTGGTCGAATCCCTAATGCGTTTAAAAGATAGCGTATTGGGTTAAGTTTGCTAAGTAGCTTGGTTAAGAACGGAGACTTCAACTCTCTTCGCCTCCTAGCGGCGCCAATGCTCAAAATTAATGTGTTTTAATATGTATTTTAGCACTAATTTTGTGTAATTTTATCAAATTTTCTTTATAATGATATTTTTGAAATATAAAGATCGTATACTTGAAGAAAAAGCTGAATTGATTTTGCACGTATAACTGTATAGTACTGACTGCTGTTTAGTTTAAAAAATCAGGAAAATCGTACATAGATGTAGTAGATTTATGACATTAAGAATGCATATCAATTGGATGATTGCTTACTTCAAATAATGCAATCCTCCGTTTTCATCCAGAGATTTTTTTGATTATAAACCGCATAGAGCATAATCATAAGCTACTTTTCAAACCTGATAAATAGTACCCCCCTGCAATCGATGATACAATAGAATGAAAAGCAAACATGCAATCACAGTTGGCAGAAAGATTGTGAAGCAATACCAACATATTAACAGTCCATACATGTTGGCATCTGCTGGAAACGCCATGACTGTTATTGCAGATATATAACTGACCGCCATTGATGTCTCAATGGGAACCTACGGTACTATTTTTCAAACCTGATAAATAGTACCCCCCTGTAATCGATGATACAATAAAATGAAAAGCAAACATGCAATTACAGTTGGCAGAAAGGTTGTGAAGCAATACCAACATATTAGCAGTCCATACATGTTGGTATCTGCTGGAAACGCCATGACTGTTACTGCAGATATAAAACTGACCGCCATTGATGTCTCAATCGGAACCTACGATACAATCGCGTTATCGCATTAAAAACGCTTTCAACACAACCAATTTGCAGGTTCTTGCCAGCGCTGCAACGCATTTAAGCTATTTACATTGTTCCAGGCAAATCATTCAAAGTTTTTAGTTTATCTTTGTCCACAAAAGCTATTTTGGCCTCTCGAAGAGCAAAGAATCAAAAATCTTTAAAGCTGTACACTCTAGCCTCGTGGGGAAAGTTAACCCTTTGCATAAACATCACAAAGGGCAGTTTTTGTGGATTACTCATTTCGAAGTCTTTTTTCTGACAGTTTTCGTAAAATTGCAAGTTGGTTAGAAATAGAAAGAAGTTTAAGAATGCTTGGAATCAGCCGCAAATAATGAGATCACCAACATAAACTAACACCCAATCCAATAGACGGGCCATCAACGTGGCAGCAATCCGCTCAGCTGTAAACGTTAAAAGGTAGAAATTTATCACATTAGGTGTACCCAGCAGCGTAGCCAGGGGGGGCGGTGGGGGCTCGAGCCCCCCCATTGGCTGGTGAAGTTTGCAAAATCGCATGTTTTTAATGCTTTTGAGGCCGATTTTTTGTGAAAAATTGAAAATAGCCTCCCCCAAAGGAAAACAGCCCCCCTCAAATGTCTGAATTTGCGAAATTGGACGAAAAATTAGTCTCAATTTTGGTGAAGACCTTTTTTTTTTTTTTTTTGGAGACCACCTAAAAAACCTTTGAATTTCGGTCTTCGGCCGAAAAATCGCTCTGAAATTTGGCGAAGACCTTTTTTTTTTTTCTTTTTTTTTGGAGACCACCTTATTTTGGGAGGAAAAAATTTATGATTTTCCAAGGTTTCCGAGACATTTCGTCTCAATTTTCGGACAAACCGTCTGAAACTGATTTAAGATCAATGAAAATCCGAGTCAAGGTCGTTTGCACACTTCTCACTCTTTCAAAATAGCCCCCCCCCCTTTTCCAAATCCTGGCTACGCGCCTGGGTGTACCAATGACTAGAGATAACAAAAACTTAATTCAAGTTGCTTAAAGGAATAGAGTTAAATGAATGTGATACTGTTAGTTGACTTTAAAGATGCTATAGATAATTGCACTTTGCAATCATGCGTTTTATTTTAGCTTACATTATATTG
Source organism: Trididemnum nubilum (assembly GCA_963965965.1). Taxonomy (NCBI): domain Eukaryota; kingdom Metazoa; phylum Chordata; class Ascidiacea; order Aplousobranchia; family Didemnidae; genus Trididemnum; species Trididemnum nubilum. The sequence continues at coordinate 42,726,014 of OZ014481.1, forward strand.
TTAATAGCAAGTTCCATTTTGTCAACAGCCATTTGGCGCCTTTAAGCCTTAATGCTGTAGTTGCAATGTATTTCTCTCCGCAGCACTTATTTCCGGAGATATCTTTTTTTCTCCACAATAATAGTTTTTCCGACTTTTCTTTTTCCTATCTTTAGTCTTGTAGCAGCCTTCAATTTGCGCTGCCTATGTCAAAGTCGCTAAATATAAAACTTATGAGATAAAAGATTGAAGGATTAAAAATATTGTGAAAGATTGTAAATTGTAACTCAGACACATTGTTATTGATAAGTAGCTATTTGGAGGCAGAAAGTTCAAAATTGCCTTTAAAAATATTGTATTTATTTGTTAAAAATTTTGGGTGGCAAAGTAAATATAAAAAAAATCTTCGAGCAATTCCGGAAAAAAATTGAATGTGGTTATATTAGGTTTGATCAATTTAATTCAGCGTAATATCTAATTTGCAAATGAAATATTTTTGAAGTTCTGCTGGTTTTGTAGAAGCCTGGAACTCCAGCAGAACTTCAGAAAATTTTTGTTTGAAATGCCTGGTGTACAATTACATTATATCAGCAAAGTAAGTTTTACACGTACATAACAGAATATTATCTTGAACAAAACAATTATTAGGAAAACCATAAATTTGCAAAAAATCCATCACGGTATTGCCTTTGCTAATTGCATCAAGCTGCTTATTTCACTACACGCTTGATCAGTGATGAACTGCTTTTATGACGCATTGATGCAATTTTTTCCTCAAATAAGGGCAGAAGCATTACACCTTATCTTGATCATTTGCTATTTAGCAAGAGGGGCAACAACCGCGCTTTTACGAAGTCAGTCAAATATTTTGAAATCTTAAGTGTATTTAGTAAAAACATGATAAAAATCTAAATCACTCTGCGATTATTTTAAGCTACTTCAAGGTCTATGGAATATTGTAGTGCTGTATAGTCAATGTAAAAAAGTAAAAGTTTAACTCGGAAAGATACAGTATTAGTACGTCACATACTTTAGTTTGTTAATTATCGATTTTTGAATTTGATAACATTCGATTTAATTTAATTTATTAGTTCAAGTATTTCAAACTTAGCTGCTACTTTTTAAAAAATTTAGAAGTAATAGAAGTCTATCGTGTCATTTACGTGATTCATTTTGAAATACTTTGGAAAGTTTGTATTGTGAAAACAAACTTATTCATTTTTTTGACTAATTTTTTGTTATCTATATTCTTGTACCTGCAAACACTACAACATCGGCAGTGCCAATATACGTTTTTGCTCATTACTCTGCTGTCATCCCAGTTTTTCTAGTTTGAATAATTTAAGGGCAATTGAATATAGGTTTACTAGTTTTAGTGCAATTTTATCAGAAGTAGCATGGCATGCTGTACAACTTTAAACTTAAAATTCAATCAATTCGACTTTTTGCAAAAAAAATCCTCCAAATGAAACCAGCTATTGTCACTTTTTTTGCGCTAGAATACATTATGACATGATTTACTACAAATTTGGTTAATACAACTGTATAAAATCACAGTAAAAGGTTAAAAGCACAACAGTCTGTTTCGTCCTAAGAACTCATCAGGTGCTATACTGTAATCTTATTCAAATAGAATCATTTGGGTTAATATAAGTTTTTATAACCGTCTTAAAGCGACACTGGGGCGACTAATGTTTGTTTATAGCGTCATAGTTTGACTATTGCAGCTGAAGTTACCACCATAAGCTCTGCGGGATTTTATTGTTTTTGGATAGATGGGAGTTTTTGCATAGCATTATAATTTTCACTTGATGGTCAGTTTGGTCACCACCATTGGAAAACCGCTGGTAGGTATAGAATCAAACTTGAATGCAAATCAAATCCAGTCAAGGGGTTTCAGGACAAGAGCGTTTGGAACATTGTTTCACAAAATAACTAATGTTTTAATGACAATAAATGAATTTGAGCCGTCGCTTGGCTGAATTTGATTTACGTTCTCCAAGGCAGTGGTTTGAACAAAGATTTTGACTATGGCCCTTGTCTTTGCCTCTATCAAAATTTAACTTTAAATTTCAATACAAGTAATTGCTGCTGCTTTTTAATGAAAAGTATATAAAATGATTAGGCTGGTAGAGGAAGATTCTTGTGATCAAGTGGTGTGGCGTAAACGTGGACTTGTCAGAAAAATGAATAACGTTAATTCGCTATCTCCGTTCCACGGATAAATCGCACATCTCTCCGCCAAAACGCTTGATGAACAAGATCTTCTTTTACTTACTCAATCCTTTATCCTTTTAAACTTTTACTGTACTTAGACTTTTCAAGGGCAGCAGCCACTAGTCCGGTAGAAATACGACAAAATACATTGAAACCCAGAAAAAATTTATAATAAGCTGAAATTAGGCACGATGACTGAAAATCATGTCCTGATACACCAAAAAAAAATCGCCATGTTTTGGACGTAAGACTTTGCCCCTTTTTTGGCCTTTAAAGTCTGCCATCTAGCGTCAAAGAGTCTTTACTATCCAACAGCCAATCCAAAAGTTACGGAAGAGCCGAATTTTGAATCGTAATTGATTTTCACGTGCAGGTATAAACAAATTTACTTTAAAATTAATGACGTCATTACCAAAGTTTTTGAAAAAATGACGTATTCGGTATTGATGACTCAAATTATGAATGAGAGTTAGCTGTTTGGCTCCAAATCGAAAATTGCTTAAATCACAGTGATGAGGTCACAAACGTTTTTGATGACGTCATCTGTCAAGAATTTGATCGTAAATTTGAAAACGAGTGTTTGACCAAACGAAACATTACGACACTTTGAGAATATCAGTACCATTATCATTTTAAAGTTCTAAGACATCTTCGAGTCCTTGGCCGAGGACTTGAATACTCTTCCGATATGCAATGGTTCCAGTCGATAAATTAGAGTCGACAAATTAGACAAAATACCGACATGATTTTAAATCTATCTTTAATAGGCTACCAGATAGGAACAAAATTTAAAGCACATACGTGTACAGGTGTAAACTGTTAGTTCCGAGGTATGTACAATAAATATTGAAAAAATGTCAGGAGAGGCAGCATTTATTTTAAGAAAGTTACAAAACCTTTTTTCCTTCATAATAATTGCCATCCACCTTTACACACTTCTTCATGCGTTTCTCCCATTCCTGGAAGACCTCCTCAAATTCCTTCCCCAGCAGTCTTTTAAGAAATTTTCCGGTGCTTTTTTCATCTCCTCTGTTGACTGGAACTCATTCTCTGAGGCCGTCTTTCGTGCCTGGAAACAGGATGAAGTCACAAGTGGCTAGGCCAGGGCTGTAGAATGGGTGTCGTACCGTTTTCATGCCCTTTTCAACCATCCACGAGGTAACTAGCATTGATTTGTGACATGGGGCATTATCCTGGTGGAAACACCACCAACCATTCGTCCACTGCTGAGGCTTCTTCTGTCTCATCTTCTCCCTGAACCTTCTCAGAACAGTTAGGTAAAATTCCTTATTGATTGTTTGATCTTGGGGGACACATTCAACATGAATGAGCCCTTGAGAGTCAAAAAAAGGAATGACCATGGCCTTCTCTTGCGATTTGCTCATACTTGCCTTCTTAGGTCTGGGGGAAGTCCCACGCTTCCACTGGGCATTCTGACGTTTGCTCTCAGGGTCGCATGTGAACACGCAACTCTTGTCACAAGTCACGATGTAATTCAGGAATTCGAAATCAGCCTCTATCATTTGCAGGATATCAGTGCAACATTCCACTCGAAACTGTATCTGGTCCCTGGAGAGGATCTTCGGCACAAACTTGGCACAGAGTTTCTGCAGTTCCAGATTGTTGGTCAGAATTGTGTCTGCTGTGTCAACATTGATACCAACCGCTTCAGATATTATCCTCACAGACGATCGACGATCTTTCAGCACTAACTTTTCCGCCTCCAGGATGTTTTCTTTTTTGCGTGCATTTTTGGGTGCTTCAGATCGGGGTTCATCTTCTTCAACTTGTCCATTTCCTTCAGAAAATCTGTTAAACCACCAATAAAAAGTTGCTTTGCTTATTTGTTCATCCTCACAAGCATTAGGGTGCAACACTCTTATCACTTTTTTTGAAAATTGATGATGGCTAGTGATTGTGATTTGTAATTTGGTCTAACTTGACGAATGAAAAAAATTTTTTGAGAAAAAAAGCTTCGTTTGAGCAGGCCACATCCCCCATTTTCACATCGACACCCCCCAAACCACAAATTTCTCGTATCTCATGTTTTTAATTTTGATAACATAAATTTTAATACTTTTAAATTTTGATATTTAAAGTGGTATATGTTCACTTTTATTTAGTGATAAATATCAATTTTGTAGCCAGCAAGATGGGTGACATGTTTGCGGTGAGGTAAAGTACCACCAGCAATAAATCATTTAATTAAACCAAAATTTTTGTTGCAGACAAGCATAAAGATAAGTTGTCCCACGATTCATAGAAATCCACAAAAATGCTTTTCGCATTAATATTGTATTTGATAGTATCTTGTAATGCATTTCATTGCAGCACCGTTTCTTCGGTAATAAATTTCCTTGCAGCTTTGTTGTTTCAACTGGCTTGACCAGCCGGTCGAAGAATCTCGACCCGATGGAAACCGGTCGGGTTGACGGTCGGGTCGAGATTCTTCGACCGGCCGGTTAAGCCGGTTGAAACTCTGGTCAAATTCTCCTTTCTTGCAACTAAAATACATCTAAGCACCAACCGAATTACACTTATATATTTTATCATAAATAAAAATTTTTATAAAAAAACAATATTTGCAAACCAGACCTTTTGAAAACATTTGTTGAATGGTTTCAAGCTGTGACTATTATGCTGTGACCATTAAGATATGCACATCCAGGGACGTATTTAGGGTGGGAGTATTGTGTCATGCCTTCCGATTTTGGGCCACGGCACAAAGCAAAAAAGTGCAAAATATAGACCTACGTTAAAATTGCGTAATTAGATTCTAATAAAGCATGCGTGTGGAAGAGGCTTGCGCTACCTGGCATTTTAGCATCATTTTAATCAGCATAGAAGTAGAAGTGGCGCAGATTTCAGATTTTTTAGTACGAGCAAAAATCTTACCGCTTTGAAAAGCTTTTTTCAACTTAAGTTTGCAACACTCTGGTCGAGGCAAGAAAGACATAGCTCTTATTTTTTTTATATCTAACTAGCCATGGCTTGTTCTGAAGTAGTAGCATTTCTACAAACTGCTGGAGTACAATATATTTCGAATATTTTCTAGCAAATGTCAAAACGGTTTAGTGTTTGCTGCTCGGCAAATTGCAAATAATCTGTCACCAATAGATAAAAAGTTGTAACTTTATTTTTTTTGACCTTTCGCATGATGTCATGAGAAAGAACGTCTAATAATTCAGCTTGTGCCCTCCAGTTTTTTTATGCGTATTTTGTTCACGTTGTACGCTGCTCAAAACAGGTCATTCTAACCAAAATTTAACCTAAATAGTTCTTAAAATTAAGTCATTTTTGCAAAAAACGCAAAAAATTGTTTGCGTTTTTTTTTCCGAGACCCAAGTCCAAAGTCACAAATTTTAACACCTCAACCACGTCCCCCCCTTTGAAAAATTTTCGTTTGATACATTAAACTATGAACAAAACCTTCTGTAAAAAAAACAGGTTGACCGGGCCGGTCAGGAACCAGTCGACCGGCCGGTCAATCGGCGTAGATTTTGAAATTTACCGGTCTGATCGAGAAAATCCTGACCGGTTCCATCTCTGGTACGCATCACATCCTGCCAAATCGAGCGCTTGTAGACACTAAGAGTTCAAAACTCAACATACAGCAAGATCTATCAACAAAACAAACTGAAGCACGGAAATGCACAAAATTCTCGTGCTTCGATTGATTATTTTGATGGAAACGCTCACGTGCATTTTTTTGCAAAACATGGCAATTTCCTCAATAATGTTGCTGCGTGAAAGAAAATGATGCAAGAATAACTTAATGGAAGTTTACAAGTACACTCTGCAAAATTAACTACATACAGCACGAAAACGAGTGTTTTTTCAAAATAAAAAACAATAAAAGGGTAATACCACGGGTCTTTCCCCATATAGTTTTACCATCACAATGTGCTTAAATGAAATCAGCCAGAATGAGCTTAAAAAATGAGTCAGTTGGTGAAACAGCAGCAACTCAAAATACGTAGCTCGAAAATTTAAATCTGCGTTCAGTAAAGGTAAAATACAGTATAAACAATTAGCTTGCCATTATCTATTCGAAAAAGTTTGTTTGAGAAAAACTCTAACAATAGCGATATTAATGTGACTACCATGATTTCAGTGACCACAATTACGCTCTAGATTTTTAAATACACGATATTTAAGCTTTGGCAAAAGACATCGCTGTGGCACGAAACATAAGCAAGTGATTCTCGGTGTTAAAAAATTCAATTGATTAATTGATTCTAAAAGTTTGAATTACTTTAGATTCAAAACAAGGGTTCATAATATTTCAATGATTTTGGAGCCAGATTGAGCAAAGAGGTTGTACATAAGTGTTTTGAGAATTCGTTATGCTTGCAGCTATATCTATTCTAATTTAACATAATGATTGCGCAGGTTTTTGATAAACTTATTTACAAATGCGACACTGTTCTTCACAAAATGTTTATTTGTCTATTCTCATGCTCAAAAAGCGCATTAAAAAAATGTATATTTTCAAATGCCATTATACTAAAATTGATGACTAGTAATTATGAAATCAAATAATCGACATATGATGACACATATATGCTGTACTTTAGTGCTTGACAATGAATAATGACCGTCTTATTCTGTCACTTTCAAATGTACTTGAGAAATGTCATCATTTTTTTGTAACGTTTTTTTTGTGCTTAAAGGAGTATTGTACATTAAAAATCAATATAAAAAGGTGGCTAAGTTTTTTTGACAAAAATAAACTATTCCACAGAGCCGGTACAAAATTTCAGATCCTACAATTGCATAAGTACTACGCTAGGCAATTGTTTTCAAAGCATTCAATTCACAGATGGACTGCAATAGGTTTTTGTCAATCCACAAGGCCGAGAGTTGATCCTTTTTTTACCATCCAGAAGATGGTTTGAACTGGCTTTGTAAAAACTACTTGAAGAGAATCACACACCATTTTGTAGCAAACTTATATTGGTGTAGTGGTATTTTAAGATAATAAATATTCATAATTTTTCTGTTTGTCTTTTTTTTTTTATATCTTTGAATAAAATATTGAACAAAAATTTTTGTTTCTCAACCATATTGTAATTTGGATATTAGATTTTCTAATATGGTGTTACTTTAAAGTCCCAAGGTTATTATCCGTAATAAACTATTCGACAAACATAGGACTGCTGATGTCGTTCTTGAAGCATTCAGTTCCGTTTTCTGCCTCAAAATAAATACTGCAGCTACAAATCGTGATTGTCGCAATCGTATTATATTTAAAGCACTCAATTTTTGTGAAAACAAAGTATGCAGTAGTGTAGCGCTATTTTAATAAACATTTTTCATGAAAATAATCACCACGGCAACTACAAATTAATAGAACAAGCAGCTTAACTTCATAAAGGAGAATTTACAGATTATTGTAGTGCGCTTGAGACAAACCAGTTTTGGCCACTGTAAATCTAGTCTCTTCAGTTAGGTTAACTGATATATAGTATATTGATAATCATTTAACAAATGATAAGGATGCAAGCACAGTGATTTAACATAGAAGCGAAAGGAGTGGCAACCAACCCAATTACAATCAAGCCCATTTTCTAGGATTCAAATGACTGTCAAGTGACTGTGTTTTTCTTTTATACGTCAGAATAAACAATTGGATACAAAATTGTCATTTGATAATTGTTTAAAACAATAACATGAACTACGGAATACTTGAAGAACTTAGATGTTCTCTTTGCCTGGATCTTTTCCAAAAGCCTATTAGAATCGCTCCATGTACATATGGCCACCATTATTGCCATTCTTGTTGTGAACAACTTTGTCGGGAAAAGCATGTGATAGCGTAAGTTAGTCAAAATTTGTGATAGGAATTACACAGTATTACACATTATACAATACTATCTATGTTTACGAAAAGTCATCATACAATACCATCGCGTTAGGCAGCCTACCGAATTTTAAAGTTTTAAAAGAAGCGTTGTTGTGTCAACCATTATTCAAAAATCTAGTACTTCAGCGAAGCCAGGATATGTTTTGATTTTGGTTTAACATGATCACTTTTTAAACATACAAAATCTCAGCGAAGTAAAATGTACAAATGTAGAGTAATTAATTACTAATTGCCAGAGCTATTTGTTTTATTAAAGTACTTTTTCTAAAGCAAAATTGTTTGTCTACAAAAATTATAGCGCTGTGTCGAAATTTATCAAAAGCACAATCTTAAGAAAATGGACGAGTGATTCATGTTTAAGTATTTGTTTTTATGTCAGCTGTCCCATGTGCAGAGAAGAAATTGCTGTAACCGAGAACGGAGTGAACTCATGGCAGCAAAACCTTATATTGGAAAACATTGTCGAAGTTTTTCAGGTAAACATAAGAAGTTCCAGTTTATTTTTAGCTTAGCATTAGGACCTGCAGTAAGTACAATTTTGAAGAAAGGTTGAGTAAAAGAAAATTTATTTAGCTCTCTTTAAATGGTAACAATACCCCACATGATTGCAAAAAAAAAATTTACGTATGGTATTTATTTTAAACCTCTTTGACATTGCACAATCAGTATTTTGATTTGGATTTTCCTTGATTCCAAGATGTTGCGATTATAGACAGTTATCTTACTTTTTTGAAAATTTATGAGAAATTTGAATTTTAAAAATTTATGTGAAATTTTGTGCAATACATCATACACAGAAATAATGAAAAATGCTGTATCATAAAAGTGTAATTTCCATAAACTAAGCAATAACTGAGTATTGTTAATGAAACTTACGGATTAACGTGAGCGATTGTAGCTCAACTTTGTCAACTCACTTTGCTAAGAAGTCGAGTCAGACCTCTTCGGCGGAGGTAGAAGGCCAATCTGCTCCCAACCTTGCCTCTGCTGAACGAAATGCAACTTATCAAATCATTAGTAAAGTTGATAGATTTGGACGCTCTGTTTCTGATTTTTCGTCCTCATCATAATGCTCTCAGAACTGTTAGCCGAAATGGTGTCATCCATACAATGTGGTCAACACAACTCATAACCCAGCCATTCCAACAACAACAATTTCATATCTACAAATTCAATTCGCTGGATTCTTATTGATTTGGAGAAAAATGCAAAAAATCTAATAGTTACTTACAGTGTCTTTTCAACTGCTTCATCATTACAGCCGCCTAATCTAAAACTCAACAACCTTTGCTTATTGTTTTCCCGTTTTTATCACCAAATGAGTTTGTTAGCGCATCACTTACTTTAGTAAACAACTAAAGATGATCAAAATTATTGATTTTTTTGCAGAAAACAACTGGTGGAAACTTTAACAATACGAATGCGCTTCGAATTGACGACAAAATATCCCAGTTGGAAGGTAAGTTAAAAATTTGTTGAAGATTAGACAGTTGGTAGAAGTATGCAATTAGAGCTAAGCAAACACAATTAATTTATAGCGAATATAGCTAAAAGAATATTTGGCTAAACAAATATGGAAAAAGCAAAATATAGTTTCTAGATTATTTTGTATGCTCTTGTCGTATTTTATTCATTTGCATGGATCAAAATGCAAAATTTTGTTTTTTAATATTTTTTTTGCAGAGAAAGCCCGAATTTTAATGGCAGAAAAAAGACACTATGAAGCTTCGTTTTTACTTCATGCTATATATCATCTTCAAGAAGGACGCGGGAAAATTGCCACAATTGGAAAAACAGTAAGATGCTATATCAATACTGGGCAAGTTGATGCTGCGAGAAAATTGATTGCAAAAGCGGAGCAGTTTCTGGATTCAGATGAAATTTTGGATATGTTGAATATGGTAACGTTAGAAGCTTGCGACAAAGAAATTGGAGCAATCGTTGCTTTTTTGAGAGAATCGGACATGCTAGATGATGCTGTGTCGCTAAATTTTGCCCGGGCTCATCTCGCACTTAAATGCGCAAGCTCAAGAAAACTGGAAATACTTGGAAGCATTGCTTTTGTAATGCAATCCATAGCCAAGCACCAGACTGAGCACAATACACGGTGCAAATTTAGATTTCGATATTGCGCCATCTTTGACAAACTTTTGGACGACATGGAAAACACTCGCAGTGTTTCCAAAGAGGATAAAATGAGAAAAATAGTTCAGGTCAAAAAGAATTACGCTTGTTGCTGTAATCAAATGGAAGACTTTGAAAAATCTGTTCAAATCCACCTCGAAGCTATCCAGACCTTAAAAAACGTATTTGGACAATACGCCAAGCACCAGAAATTGCTTGGCTATTGCTATAGCAACCTTGGCACAGCGTACGAAGGATTGGGTCAGAGAGATAATGCAAAACGACTGTATCTGAAAGGACAAAAAATTTATAGCCTTGCTGATGATTGGGAATCTGTTGAAGATAAAAATTTTTCTTTGTATCTGGTTCAAAAAAAGTTGGAGCGGTTGCTTTAAACACGTAATAAAGAAGTTTGTTGGAACGAAACTCTTTGCGTTATTTTAAATTTTTGGGTTGGAAATCAAGCACAAATTTTAACGTTGGTACAGAAATTTAAATTTATTTATTGTATTGATTGTTTTATCCAAAAATGCAAGTTGTGCGTGAATTTGATGTAATTTTACTTTGATGAAGTTAAATTTTATAAGAATAGTAGCATTGCCGAAAACTAAAGAATTTGCAAATAGTATTGGCAAATGTGTTGAAAACAATTTTAAGTGATGAATTTTGAAAACTTTTACGTATTAGTTTAGCGTTGGCAGTAGATCAATAACTTTCACTTGGTGTAATCTTAGTGGCTATAAATTACTACGTATACTGTAAATTGTGTGATTTAATGTTGCTATACTTTTAATTATTTTCATTGTCTTGCGTAAATCATTCATACATTTTTGCTCTTGTTATGTGAATTCCTGTGCATTGTGCAACGCATTTTTTTTTCTTTAATTTTATCTATTGTATTACTTTTGTAAGTACTCATCAAACTCTTTTTGGAGAAAACGATTGCACAATGACAAAATTTAACGACGATTAGTGCACTCTGCTGTATTGATGAAAACTATGTTCGTTGTACCGAATTTAATTAACATTTTTGTACGGTACCTGCAATTTATCATAATTTGACTTAAATTGCTTTAGAAGTTATATCGTTTTATCGACTTTCCAGGGCCAATATTGCTACAACCTGTCTGCCAGTATAATTATAGTGGTATAGTATCAGAATAAAGGTCACTGAGCTTAACAGCGCTGCCAATTTTTATTTTTGCTTTGTGTATATTTTTGCAAAATTGCTAGTTTTTGAAATTTTCCCTTAAATCGTTTTGAGAATTAAGTTAATATTTTGTGATCTTGTATCTGCTTATTTGTATGAACGAAACATCGCAAAAATAAACGTAAGTTTTGTATCAGTGATGGATGAACGTTATGACACAAAGAATTGTACATTCACATTACAAATCAAAACTTTCTGAACACATATAATAAATACATTTTCATTTGGTCTGCATAGTATGAGGGTTAAAACAAATCATTTCAGCAGCCATTAAAATTGCAAAAGAAAGTATTTTTATTAAAATTTGATCATTATAGCCCTTACGTTTCAAATTGCAACCACGAACGAAGGAGGTAAGTGTTTCTTTTAGTTCAAACTAATAAACTAAAATTACTGTTTTTTCTGATTTTTCTCTGATTTTTATGATGGTAATTCAAAAATCTTAAAGAAATAAAATTCATTATAATTTCGTTAAATTTTTTAGTCCAGTGTTTATATACCAAGTAAGTGCCGCGTCACAATGCCTATTGTCTGGTTAATCGTAGTAAAATTCGCCCATTTAAATCATTGGTAAAATTCTTACATACACACACCTTCAAACAAATAGTGTAGGTTAGTGGGCGGCGTTTTTTGTTTGATTTTACTTTTATTTGAAGGGCCAAGCTTCGTGATTCCATTTCACTTTATTTCAGTGATCAAAAGTTTTTATAAATGGGTATTAAACTCATTTTAAAAAGGGTACTTTCGCACCGTAAAATAGCGTTTTAAAGCTTATTCAATGACATTTGATATTTCTGAGCAGAATTGCGATAGGCAAATAGGACAAAAAAGTAAAATGGTATTGTGTTTCACACCAGGATACGATCATACAAGCAAAAAGAGTAGTTGCAAATTCTACCGATTTTCCAAAAATAGCAATTTGGCTTCAAAATGGGAATCACACTGCTTGTTTTATAATCAAAACTAATCACGACATTAAGTCAAGTTTTTCGATAGAAGATTATGAGAAGATACGAACACAAAACAGCCAGGTTTTTTGATGGAAGAGAAGTCGGGCAAGTTGACCCTAACCCTGACGAAAAGAAAGACTGTTAAGTTTTCTCATTTTATTTCTTGAGCACATTTTTTTGCAGGTTTTTCGACTAGTCTCAATTTCTGTCAAAAGCCCTGCACAAAGGACGTGTATGGAGCGCCAGGAGTCCAAGTTCGAAGCTGGGGCGCCTCGCTATCCTAGTAAAGATCTTTTTTGTTTAAGTTTTAGTCCCTTTTTTGGCAAAGACACTTTTGGTTTAACAAGTAATTTATAAAAAAACTTTAAATACTTCCTCAGTGATTACCTGTAACCATGATATCTGAAGTACGACCTAGGTGTTCTACAGTACAGGGTAAATCCCTGCCGGTAATACTTTAATTTTTGAGAATAGGGCAACTACGTAGGGTTGTTCTTGAAGTGCGCGCTAGAACATCAATCCGCCCAGAATTTTCAAAGAGGGGAGGAAAAAAATTTTCAAAAAAGGAATACTTTTGCCGCCAAATTTTTGGCCTTTTTTACTGAAAATAGGGTTTTTACGCTATTTTCAGACAAAAATTACCAAACTTCGTTCTCGTTTTCTAATATATTCTCAAATAAATCGATCTAATGGAAAATTTTGGATAAGTTTGTTTAAAAATGGTGACTTTAACTGACATCTTGATCCAAAATTTCACAATAATTTTTATTTTTGGTTTTACTTAGACATCTTTTTTTCAGACTTGAGGCCAAAGGAGTAGTAGGCAGGGGGCATGGCATCGTGTTCCCTGCGTGCGCCACTGATCCGGTAATAAAAGTGTGTGAAAGGCAGCAATCTTTTACAACAAATAAAACTTTGCTTTTAACAGCTATAATTGTTTAGTTCTCGTTTAAGTTGCGTTTTTGAATTCTTGGATAAGATACTTTGCAAATTTTGTCTTCACACTTTAGAATCGAACAAGCAATACATCAAAGTTGAAAAGCAAAAATGGAAAATTCAACCGAAAACAATCATTCCTCTTACTTTCAGCGTTTTGTGCTGCCTCGTGGCGGAGTGTTATTGAAGGAAGAAATAATTATCATAATAGCAATTTTTTGTCTAAAAAGCTCTTTTCTCTACTAAATATCGCAAGTGACATTGCTATGGGACTGGATGTAGGGGGATTTTGCTCTCCTAGACCTTACCCCTGCATGCCCTGTCGCGCTTACCGTGTACGCCTGTATATGCGACTTTAATTTTGCATTCACAAATTAATACAAAATCATTTATTTTGCTTTGACCTTTCTACACTATGAGCTGTTAATTTACAGCTGTAGCCTTCCTTCATTTCTAAAATCGTCGTTGACCTTTTTTTGGTCTTAGATTGTCTTTGACTTCACACTTTGCTATGTTTATGATCGTTTAGCAGCTGATTTTCTGTACAGTATATCCTGTGAAGTTGTCTAGAAACGCTATTCTGTGTCATAATAGTACCCTTTTTAAACTGAGTTCAATACCCATTTACAAAAACTTTTGATCACTGAAATAACCGCCCTTCAAATCAAAATAAAATCAAACAAAAAACGCCGCCCACTATGCTACAGTATTTGCTTGAATGTGCGTGTATGTAAGAATTTTACCATTGATTTAAATGGGCGAATTTTACTACGATTGGCAGTACAAACCAGGCAATGGGCATTGTGATGTCATCACTTACTCTGTCTATTATTAGAGATATGCCGTTCGAGCGCTGAGTGTGTCACAACGCAAAAAAGACTAAAGAAAAACAAAGCCCCTAAACAAAACTTTGAAATAAAGTGAATGGGAAGTTACCATTTAAAAAAATTATCGCTACAATCGCGGATTAAAAAACAAAAACCCTAAAAAACAAACTCAAAAAATAACTGTACTGTAGGTACGATGTATTCTGTTTTGATTACTTACTTAGGGCCACGTTTTGTGGACAAATGTCTATCTAATGCAGTGGGGAACAAACCTAAACTTCTAAAGTGTGCTGTAGCAACTGTTTTATTTCAGTGCTATCAAAAATACTGTATAATAAATCTGTGAAAAATAATTTGGAAACATTCCAATAATCACAAACAATTATAACGCAATTTTATTATGGTGTTGCGAAGTACATTTTTGTAAATGATACATAAAATCTAAAGCTGCTCAGTCATATTGGAAATTAGTTGATTCAGTTTGGCATAGTTTTATTGTACGCACTTTTGAAAAACAAAATAAAAACAAACAAGTATAAGATTATTATTGAAGGTTTTTAAGTTACATGATCAAAACTAATCTTGTTAACCTGCTAAAATAATAATCGCTTCTGTCATTTTTACCAAATGTAGTTTTTGTATGAATTAAATTTGGTTGCTTAAGCTCCAACTTTCGAAAAATTTTAAAGTTTAACTCGAACCACCTGGTAGTTATTTAATGAGCAATAATTAAAATTAACCATTAAAAAAATAGTTTTTTTTGTTTTTAACTGAAAGTAACCAAAAAAAGTTTCCGTTTAAATGTATCAAAACATAACTATAGCCAATATCTAGTCAGCTCCCAATTTAAAATTTTTAGTTAACCATGCAAGTATTAATATTTTATGCTTAAAAAGTTTATTATGTCGTTAAATTAATACAGTTTATGCGTAATGATTTAAAAAAAAAAACATTCGAAAATATGTTTTTTCAGCGGTATCACTGTAATTTCAATTACATTTTTATTAAAAAAGTTGCCTTGGCCAGGAGACAGCGAAGGAAACGTTCGTTTCTTCAAGTCAAGCTGCCAGCTGCCCACCTTTTTACGACAATCGGTGAGGCTTCACATTGTCCCTTTAATTGCCGAACGTCCACCAGAGAAGCTGTGAATACCAATTTTTATAGTCTTTGGTTTGATCTCCCTGAAAATTAGTAGTTTTTTATTGTTGAAATTTCAGTAGCAGACGCTTTATTTATTGGCCAGTGATCGGTTAAATGATGTAATATGCTATACAAAGGAATATGTTGAAGCGTGTTACGAAGATGGCGAGCCCATTTTCTCGTCATTGTACTTGCTAGGAAAAATGTATTCCACGAATTGGATCGCAACAACCATAGTCGTAAAAAGCTTTGCCTAAGTCACGTTTTAGGATGAGTCACATTGAATATAAAAACAATTTGCTTTATATTGACAAACATTGCTAAGTTATAAAAATTATCAACCAACTTCCTTAAATTTTTACTCTTGGGGAAATTTTTGTTGCAATATATGCAGTTACGTAATGCTTGCAGATTCAATCTCTGTAATGATACAAAAGAGAAAGATGCGTATTGCAAATCACATTATACAGGACAATGGGAAAGACAAAAGTTTCAAAAAATAAGTTCAAGTGTTAACAGAATCAGCCAATCACAGACCACAAAGTTTAAAGTCTAAAAACACTAAATTAAAACCGTCTACAGCCTGTTTCGTCTTTCAACTCATCAGGAGGGCATCTTATTCGGCTAAAATCTTTTGACAAAATTTTAAAATTCTCAAAACTTGAAGCTCTTCAAGTGTTAGATATGGGCAGCGAAAATTTTTACGTAAGTAAAGGTATTTAATTACTGTGAAACAAATGTGTCCATGTACGTTTTAAATTGCTTTTGTATTTGGAAGACTTTAAGTCTTAAAATGTAACCTAACGCACTCTACTACTTAGATTGAATTTCGTATACGTGATTTAAATGATTTATATTGATTTTGCTTTGTATGCTTTATATTTGCTTTATGTTGACAAACATTGCTGTGTTGTGACAACAATCAGCAAGTTCCTTAAGTTTTTACTCTAAGAGGAAATTTTTGTTGCAACATATGCATTTAAGTAATGCTTGCAGATTCAATTGCAACAATGATGCGAGAGAAAAAGATGCACTAAAAAGATAAACATTTAAACAAAAAAGTTCCAAGTCTTAACAGAATCAACCAATCACAGAACACAAAGTTTAGCAAAAAAAAAAACACAAAAACCCACTTCAGCCTGTTACGAACGATAAAGTTTTTATCACCAGGTCTTGCGATATGTGTCAGTTTGTCAAACCGTTTCTCTTTAACACTTTATTCTTAAATTTGAAGATCTGCTAAGACTTGCCAATCCGAACCGTACTGTGTTTTCTGCACGGCAACGATGCGTAGTATTGTAGCCAACTTCAATAATGTGTAGGAGAGCTATGCCAAGCTCTCCCAATCCCTTTCTCCTTCTCACAACTGAGCACTTGATTCACTGATTTTTATTGGAATTTATTATTATATTGAGTAAAGAACAATACAGAAAAAACGAAGTAATAAGATGATATTGAAAAAATAAAGAAAAATACAGAAAAATTTTTGATAAAATTCAAAATTCTCAAAACTTGAAACTTTGTGCTAGATATGGGTAGTGAAACTTTTAACGTAAAGCTATTTAACTTGTACGGTAAAAGTGTTCGTATACATTTTAAATTGCTTTTGCATTTGAAAAAATTTGGGACTTAAAAAGTAACCGAACATACTCTGCTACTTGGATTGAACTTACTATATATGATTTAATTGCTTCAAAACGTTACAAAAAATCTCAATGACTTCATCTAGAGCGATTTTTAAAATATTATCGATAAAACACTTGTAATATCTTGTACTATCAAATAATGCCCCGAACGAGCCATTTCGATATAGGCTTTGTAGGAAGATGAAAGCATTAAACTGAACACCAATAATAATTTTTCAAATCCCATCTTTCGATATACTCGCTGTATTGCGCCGAAGCGTGTAACGAGTGGCGGTTGCCCTCTCCGCGCCCACGGAATCCGATTTGACCAGCTTGAGATTTAAATCTTACCTCAGACCTCCCACTCCAGAGACAAACGCTTTAGCGCTTGGCCAATTAAACTTAGTGAAATCACAAGGCTCTTTCTCCTGTATGTATTTGCTTCAAGTGGAATAAATCAATTTTCTTCAGAGACCTGAGCGTAATTAATTCTCAAAACTAAACTTGATTTTAAAATATGATACATCAAATGTTTTAGCATAACGAAAAACTTGATTAATGCAGCCGTATTCTTCATAAACAGTCCACAAAAAGTTGATTGCTCATAGTGGGATAATAAAAATAAACCCAAATCAATCAGAGTTTGCCTGAGGAGGTCGATAATATTTCGTACTGTACATTATGTATTAGAGCTAGAAAATAGCCTAATTTTATGTCTTTTTTTGCTGCACCGTATTTAGCAATTTTCACCTCTCAGCACTTTCTGCCAAGCAAATTCAAACATAAAAGAGCATAGAAAGCACTTGATTCTGGACAATTTCTTTGAAGCTGTTCTGAGTAATTTTCCATTTGGTCTCCAATGTGATTTTACGGGTTATGAACTTTCTATTTGACTTATCTTCAAATAACAAAAGCTAATAGTTTGAAAGATGAAAAAGTACTAATTTGTTTCCATTCAAATCATACACTGATTCGAAAATTCCGGTGCGCTGCAAATGCATTTAATTTTAACTATATGCCACACAGAACGTAATAAATTTGCAATAATATGCTCTAATACTAATTCTATGAGATGTAATTGCAACAATTGTTACGTAGTTGCAATCGTTTTAAAACAGTAAAATCATCATTTTTTTAATTGAAATTGTAATCGCAATTTTCGTATCTGCGTCTTTATTTGCCAAGTTTTCTCGGTCGAAAACGCCACGTGATCCCACCTACAACACGTGATCCCATCTACGTCGAGTCAAATTTCCGCCTGCCCACTTATCTGCCACCTGCCCACTTGTCTGCCACCTGCCCACTTATCTGCCACCTGCCCACTTATCTGCCACCTGCCCACTTATCTGCCACCTGCCCACTTATCTGCCACCTGCCCACTTATCCGCCACCTGCCCACTTATCTGCCACCTGCCCACTTATCTGCCACCTGCCCACTTATCTGCCACCTGCCCACTTATCTGCCACCTGCCCACTTATCCGCCACCTGCCCACTTATCTGCCACCTGCCCACTTATCTGCCACCTGCCCACTTATCCGCTACCTGCCCACTTGTCTGCCACCTGCCCACTTATCCGCCATACTTAATGGAATTTACGCTGTTCTTCTGATGCTGAATTAACGTCGAGCAGCATAGAAAACTCATTGCACCCGGGTTTTGTCAAGACCGGAAATGGAATCCAAGTCTCTTCTGTTTTAGTACCTGACGCTTTGTCCAGTATATATAAAGATCGTTTGATTTTATATCTACAATACGTCTATTGTAGTAAAAGCTTGAGCGCTTTTTTTAATTATGATTGCGTTCATTTGTATACTTTTTGTTTATTTATGAAGTATACTGTATTTGTATTATGCGTTGAATAACATAGAAAAGTAATCGCAAACGTTTTCATAAGAGATATTTGATATGCAATGAATTTTTATTGCTTTATACAACCGATCTTTACATAACCTATTTTATATTACCTTTATATAACTTTACATCGCATATCCATAAACAAATCATGTCGATTTTGGATTCTTACCGGACAGTAATCATAATTAAATGCAACTTATTATAGCAATAAAAACGCTTTGCACTATATTAGTCTTGTGGTACCTGCGGGCTTTTGTATATACGCAAATCTTTTCTAACACAAGCCAAAAATGATTTGATGTTACTATTTATTTATTTATTTTGATTTGTCAAAAAAGGCACTACAGTTTTATTTTCACAAAGATTGCGAAGGAATTGTTGATTTTACTTAACAGAGAGTTGTGAGTGAGAGACATTACAACTGTAAAATGTATATGTAACAGTGGTTTCAACCCTTTATGAGCAATGGCGTCTTGCAAATTAATTGATTAATACTACCAACACTTGAGGCCCTCTATTCGAAAAAACGTCGGTTTCCAGATTATCTTTGCACCAAGGTTGGTACCAATTACAGAGCGATAAGAGCAAAAAATTTCAGTCGAAGTTAGAGCAGAAAATACAAAAATAAACCAAACATGTTTTCAGTGCTTTTTGAACCAGATACCTAGCAGGAGCTAAGATTCAAAATATGCAATTCCATCCTTGGAAGCCTTTTTCACGTGCTCTCTCCTCGGGAACCGTTCCGTGCCGCCCTGGTTTAGTAAAGTTGGCATTTAATCACCAAGCAAATCCCAAATGAACCAAACAGTTTTAGTAGAAATGAACAAAACAGTTTTAGTACAACAAAAACTGTCTTGTTCATTTGGGATTTAACGAATTATATTATACATTTCTGAAATAAAATTAATCAAATACAGACCATAAAATGTAAAAACTAAAAGTAATTTAAAACCTCCTACAGCCTGTTTCGACTTTCGACTCATCAGGAGGGTATCTGCACAGTAAACAAAACATTAACTTTTAAAACGTTAGGCTGCGATCCTGCTTTGCCTGGTGCTGTCTACTGCTAGCTACATACTTGCTACCAGCAGGCTTGCTGCACAACGAACTGGAAGACGCGCATGACTAACGACATGCAGCGGCAAAACAGAATCGTCAGGCAAAACGGTTATACCACAATGCGGACAAATCTGAAATATATTTCTGTATATTTCTTAAATATTATTAAAATTAAACTCATTATATTAAGTTTAAAACCTAAAAACAGTTCCGGGCTAAAAAGTTTTCCAGCAAAACTACTGAGGGTATTACCTGAACTTAGTCTTAGAAACATTAGCTTATATTTTCAACCAGTCTTTTGTGACTCGTAAATTTATAGAAGCATTCAAGAAGGCCAAAGTGATACTAATTTATAAAAAAGGAAATCCTTTGCTTTTACAAAACTACAGACAGACCGATCAGTCTTCTTAAAACTTTTCCAAAATTCTGGAAAAAGCTGTTCATACGAGTGTGCTCTCCCATCTCAATCGCTGCAAAACTTTAACAAAATTCCAGTTCGGTTTCCGCTTCAATCATTTTACGTCTGCCGCTTGTAATTACCTAGTCAATAAAATCACTAAACATTTTGGAAATAATAAAATTGTTTTAACCGTTTTTCTTGATTTTAGCAAAGCATTAGACCCATTAAATTATCAAATTCTCCTTAGCACACTTTATCACAATGGGTTTCGCGGTTTATCGCACGCTTGGCTTAAAAGTTATTTGGAAAATAGGTCACAACAAGTCTATATCCACGATAAACTTTCCGCCGTAAAATCAATTGATACTGGTGTTCCTCAAGAATCAAACTTATGACCGCTTCTTTTTTTAATTTACGTGAATGATTCGTTTCTGAATACAACAGCCTAATTACAATGTGCGTAGATAACATGAGTTTAATCGTTCCAGGCAAATCTAGAGCAGATGTGATAAACATCGCAAATGAACAACTGGTTCTCTTTCTTAGTTGGTTGACAAATAACAAGCTCATTATAAATGAAGCCAAAATAAAATACATGATCTCTTCCCCTGAAAGTCGCGATACAAAAACTATCTATGAACCTGATATTCAATTAAAACTGGCAACTCTCGCAATTTCTGAAATGGATAACTTCAAATTTCTTGGCGTTATTGTTTTAAAGAATCTTTCCTGAAAAGTTCTCACGCTTTGTGTTCGAAACAAACTCCGCACATGCCTGGCACTAATCTATAAATCTCGTGACAATTTAACACGCTCTTGTATGCTAACTTTAATTTACTCTTTTGCTTACAGCCACTTAAATTACTGTATTTCCACCTGATGCGCTACAAATTTTTGCCTATTGGATTTTTTATAACGATGTTTTGCATCGAAATTTTACAAAGATTCTTTGCAACAAAATTTTGCGAATTATATTTTTTTGTACCTTTCGTTTAAATTATGATGACATATATAAAAGGTTTAGAATTTTAAAAATATTGGATATTTATAAATTAGAAGTTGGCTGGTTTGTTTACAAATTTTTCCAAGATATGCTCCCGCAACTCTTCGCGCTAGCGTATTTTCAAAACAAGTTGGCGTTCTCAAGATACGCTTTGCAGTGCTGGGCACTGCAAATTTAAACTCTATTCCGCAACCGCAAATTCCGCAAAATAGCAATGGGTGGTCCGCAACCGTAAATCCGCAAGCTTGCGGTACGTTTGCGGTAATTTTTTGCACTTCCGCAACCGCAAACAACTTTTCACTTTTGCAAACTTTGCTGTTTTTTTTCCTGCTTTGGTAAATAGAAGAGAGCAATATAACAATGCTAGGTATTTTCCATATCGGCTGCAGACTTGTAATAAACATCAGTAAGTTTTCTTGATTTATTTAACCCTATTCAGCCCAGGAGGGGATCGATTAGCTCCCCCCCTTCACTTATTTTGAAATTTTGTTATGAAGCAGTCAAGCCACAATAATCAAATTTCTTGACTTTTCCTAAAATTTACTGCTTCAACTTTCATTTGTAAAACCATTGTTGTATGACAACTAGATTCGGAGTTATTAAACGTTTCTCAAGGTCGACCTTGCGTTTCTGGCAAAATTTTCGAAAAACTAATTTAATCCTGTTTGTCCCAATTGTTCTGTCGTAATTAATAATTTTACGCTTTTTCGAACGTAAATCCAGTGACCACTTGAACGGCTTTTGTTGCTATCGATGTTCGAAAAGAGCTGTGACAATAGATTTTCATTTACTAGTTTGCCTGGGGCATTATAATTTTCATTATGATTTCAAAAGCTCGCAGCTGAATTTCTGTGATAATTTTGTGTAGTTTTACCGAATTTCAAACTAAGCTTTATTTTTAGCATTTCTCTAAAAAGTAAGAATTGCGATTTAGCAAAATAAACGTATTTATTGATAAAAGAATTAGAGGCCAACATAAGCACAAATCCTTTTGCTTTTTTTTTTTTTTTTCACGTTGCTGATATACGAGTAGTACAGTAGTCAAAAATGTCCATAAGTTATCAAGTGTGTGGCATGTAGCATGAATTTCGGTAGTCTTTATGTTGGAAATTTGTTTTTGGTGACTAAAAAAAAGAAAAATGACGCAAATTTTAAATAAATTTTTAGTTTCTGCTAAGTGGCAGTATCAGTAGAAAGATGTTCATTTCATTTTTCACAAAAACATACGCATAATTTTGACTGCCTAAAGTTTTTTCATGAAGTTCAAGTGATAACATCCAAAACAAAAGTTTGCCCGAGTGTCTTTGCGCGTGACGTAGCAGCACACTGATAACTTCATTGTTCGCATACGCTTTGTTTTCACCAAATTGCAAGATTTCATACGAGTATGCCTTTGCGATATTCAATGACATTGCAAGAAGTAGAGAGTTTTTGATAATACTTGTTTCGGAATCATTATTTTCTATTTTTACCTTTTTTATTATTCAAGGTTATTATTACTAAAATCTTTTTGTAAAAAATGCTTTTCGAAGCAATACCCAATAACTAGTGTAAAATGTTACCAATTTTTTATAAAATTTCCATCAAACTAAACAATAATTATTGAGTATATACAATGTACGTTGTAAAATGTGCTATTTCATGTGGTATATTCTACTTGCTACCGCATTTATTTTCGTATTAGATGATACTACAGGCCTACAGCATGGCATACTGTTGCAGATAGTACTGTGTTTCACACTGATTTTTCATTTGTGGTCTATAATGATTGGTGGCAATCGTGGCATGCGGAATTTGAAAAATTTATGTTGTTTCGTTACTTCTCAATTTTCGGTTTTATGTGTGTACATTCACAACCAACAAAAAATATGTTTGTAGATACAAAATATGAAAACGGAAAGCAAATTCTCTACTAGCAGACTTTGCGTGTAACAATCCGATTAGCTGACCGTTTAGTAAATGAATTTACTCTGATGTTTTTAGTGATCATAAATAAGATATCTAAATTCACTGATGTCGTTAGCAAATTTTTTAATGTTTCTAATTTGCTGCAACTGTCTAACGGCTTTATCGCATACAAACAATATTGTTGATTCTGGATGTAAGGACCAGGGGCGTATTTAGGGGGGGCATGGTGCCATGGCCACTCTCTTTGTGTTGTCTTTGTAGTATAATTAGCATAGAATAGTATGCAAATTTTCGGCATGCCCCCCTATTTGTAATTTGAGCAGAAAGTTTGAGCACAAAAACGGACAAAATCTGACTACTAACCTTTTTTTTTTCTATCTTCACCTAATTTTGGGCAGGAAAACGGACTGATTCTGAGTGGAGAAATGTTTCTTTTGGTCTCTATTATTCTCAAATTTCCTGGCACCCCCCCCCCCTTTAAAAATTCTGTGTACGCTAGTGGTGAGGACAATAAGAGTAGAACAGCATTGAAGATTTTGATCAAAGATGAGAACTGGCAAATAAATTCCTAGCCTTGGGATTATACTATCTTTTTTAATGTTTTTTCTAAACTTATTCAGCACTAATCCCAGTAACAACCAAACTTTGCAACAATTTGTTATAAGCCATCTCTGAAATAAAATCTGAAAGATTATCAAAACTAAATCGTTACCTTTGAGAATTAGACATTCTTTGTAGAATGATACAAATAGTTATAAAAAGAATGGTATTTCGATCAGTACAACCATTATTGTAATTACAATGTTGGAAACAATAGTAATTTTTGCTTTTCAGTTCTGAAATCATTTCTGATAATACACTAGAAGGTAAGCCATTTGGGTACTATATAAGATTTTGGAAGATCTTATGACGAACAATGATCAACTTAATTTAGGTTTTCTTATATACATGTCATAAAAACTACAGAATTTTTGAATTTTTGAGAAAAAATTACTCTCCAATATTAGACAACGTAATCTTTGACAACGTAAGCAATAAAAAAAAATTATTCGGACGCCAAAACCTATTACAGTACTCCATATTATCCAAACTATTATTCTAAAAATTAACCAAAAATCCGACTACCCAGTTAGACCAATTTCTTTTTTTGCTTGTAGTTCAAAAGTCCGTGAAAAATCGTACAAAAAATAGTTTGAAAAAATCAACATTTACTACACTCCGTACGACACATTTTGAAAGTTTTTTTCGTACGTTCGAAGTAACTGCATTTTTATTTACCAAGTTGTATACAAACAGCGAAAAAATCGTACTTTTTTTAAAAAAAGGCTGTCGTTTACCCACCTGTCTACCACACGCGGAGAAAGCTTCACACTGCCCACTTTATTGCTAATATTTAGCCGGGAAGCTGGATGTAAATACAAACTTTTTTCAAAGTTTGGTTTGACCAGAGCGGTAATCGAACCCAAATCTACTGTATCAGCAGCAGACGCTTATCAACTCGACTAATGATAAAAATGTTGTTATAAAAAAATTTTATAACAGTGTTGTTATATACAGAGTGCTATGCTGCACTTTTGGTTAGGTTTAGCATTGCCAGGTATACCATTATGAGAATGAAACCCATAGTACAAGTTTTCTAAGTGAAAACTCTTACTATATTATATTAGACAGCGAATCTTCAGCTTACCAAAAATTACATCAAAATTCAACCAATTTTATTGACGTTTGTAACAGCTATGTTATATACATTTACACACAAAATGTAAATGAGAAAAATTAGAGGTTTGATGCTTGTTCTTTTATAAACTTTTGTACAAAAAATACCATATTTTGTAGAGTTTAGCAAAAGGAACTACAAGAGTAACAAATATTCTGCTTGCAATTAATCCAGCAACAAACTAAGGTTTTAGATATTTTAGCACAATAGAAATAATCTTTTAATTTAATCCGTAATTATCTCTGAGTTACTGAATAAAACTCCAGCTGCGATGCCGCGTCACGGCAATCAAACGCTTATTAACATTACGCAGGCAGATAAAAAGCGAACTGATCGCTTTTGATAGTCCTTGACTTATGTTAAAATTAATTGAAGATCAAGATTGCAAACATAATAACAAAAAGTTTGGACTTTTTGTCAGAAAATTGAGCTTCTCGAGAAGCAAAAACGGATTTTTTATCTTTTGTAGTTCGTGAGTTATTAACGTTTGAATTTGTTGTGTCGAATCGATCCCCCCCTGGGCCATTAATCAAAAAACTTTGCCTGGTCCGAATAGGGTTAATATTCTGTTTTTCTAAGTTATATTATACATGTTAGCAGCAAGACCAAATGGAAATCTACGCAGGTTTGTTTAAACAAAACTGTGACCGGCAGGACTTCGGTGGCTGGAGTAGACACTACAAAAGAGAGCAACTTCACCTGCCAGTCACTTTCGTCGGTCCTTTTAAGTTCTAACTACAGTATGTTTTTAGTTGTGATGTTTTGACGTTTGCTGGCCAGAGCTTTTATTTTTAATCGTTTGCGTGCTATCTGGCCTAAAGGCTACTTTTTCGCATTGCTTGTTTTTAGGTAGTCGCCGTTCTGGTGACTCTTCCTTAGGCTTCCGCGCTGGTAGCCTTTAGGCCAGATAGCACGCAAACGATTAATTACAGTATGTTTGTTGAGTTGAAAATCCTTATTTGATTAACATACTTGTACAGTGCATGTACTTATCATATAGGACAAACAGAGACGTACAAATCTTCCTCGAGTCGCAGAAAAGTAAAAACTCAAAACGCACTAACTTGCGTTTTTGCGTTCTTGAAAATGATACTTTATAGGCATACTGGCCAGTATTCACTGCTTGAGGGAAGGAATAAAAGGAGGGAGGGTTGTTGTTGATGTCACTTCCTGCTCCCTTAATCACGCATGGCAATTTGCAGATCACGATTAAAATATTTTAGTTTCAAACGTGATAATTGCAGTTAGCGTTTTTTTTTCTGCTCCTGTTCTGGTGCAAAAATTGTTTAAATTGTTTTGAAAGGTGTTCATATCATATAAAGGCAAACTTTTGCCAAGATGAAAATATGCTAGGTGTAAGAAGAACCAGCCAAAAGTTCGGTTCCTTTGTTTATTGTATTTCAGTTGCAATACAGTTCTGATTGAGGGTTACATGAAATTTTAACGCTGGAACTTCTAGTCGAGCTTTGATAAGAGCAATCTTTTACAAGCTTTCAAATTGCATGCAATATAATTGCGGTGCAGACACTACCCTATCTAAGAGGAAGGCCATTGTGCCATGGCCTTCCCCTCAGTCCCTAAAAAGGAAACACGATATAGCAAAACCAAGCAGTTCTAAGAGGATGTACGTTATTACTGCGTAAATGTAAAAATAAATCGATTTTTGTTTTGGTTTGTTTTCTTCCTTCACAAATGACCTAGCTTTTTAATTCCGTAATGTTTTTGAAGCATTTTAATTTTAACATTTCATTCTTCTAGTTAGTCTCGTAAAAGCACTTTACTAAAACTTGCTTTCAGAATGCACAAAATGCACGCGTATTTTTAGTGTAATTTTGCAATTTTTTTCCCGGAGCATGCCCCCGTACCACCCTACAATGGTCTTGCCTTCGACACTCTCGACAATATTGATTTGTGCCGTCACAATGCGACGAAACTTTAGGCCCCCGTGGAAACTTTTTGTTTACGCCACTGGGTGCAGATATTAATTCTGTTTGGAAACTTGCTCTCATTAAAAATTTTATGTTTCTCTTTAGCGCAGAGCAGTTCAGCACTTAGCACGTAAAGTAATTGCGAAAAAAGAAAAGTGGTTTTAATTTAAGTCTTGGTTATCGGTATGTAACGTAGGTTCAATTAATGGCCACTGTTAAATTAAAAATTTGTTTCGACAGTGGCCAGTTTGTTGGTGCTGCCAAAAATCTACAAGATCAATGTGCCGCAGTAATTTACTCGCCAAAAAGTTTGTCAATATGATTAACTTTGCTCGTGAATTTTGGAAAATTTTGGAGTAACGCCGCCAACTGCTCAAAGTTTATACAATTTCTTAAATAAAAAATTGGCTGAGCTTTTTGACGCATGATTTGCACTATACACAAACTTTGGAAAATCAAAAAGGCAAAGTGTTGTATTATGTATACATCACCAACTATCACAAAATTATTCAAGATACAGAAATTTTTTGCGGGATTCTAAAGCGGGCAGTAATATTAATATTCAAAAATCTTTGAAAATTTCTTGAGAGGCTATGCAAATAGTCTAAAGTATGCCTTCCAAAAAGACGATCAACGGAACAAAAACAAAAAGACTAAAAAGATAAAACTAAGATTGAAAATGTTGATAGGCCTGCAGCCTATTTATTTACTAAACGTGCTGGGCGTGTCATCAAAGTCGTCTTGTGCAACCCTTTGCAACTTCAAAAGTCTACGTTTTCCTTCACAAAAACAAACTGTTGGAAGTTTCTTGACCTCAAGCCAACTCATTTTGCTGCAAGAATAATAGCACCTCTGTGAAATAATTGTTTCACAGCAGAGAAACTTGGTGAGAGGGTATTGTACATTAGAAATAGGCCTACATCCACCCAAATCTGTAGTTACATTGAATCGTAAAAACTTTTTTTTTTGGAAATTGCAGAAACGATCCCAGTGATGTTGTTGGTTTGCGGATCAGCGGTAGATTTTAATTTTTTTACCGCAAATCCGCAAATGTTTGCGGTAAGAAATCGGTTCGCAAATCCGCATTTTAAACCTTAAGTAAGCAATTTGCGGATTTGCAGACTTGTGGACCGGTTTGCGGAAGTGCCCAGCACTGACGCTTTGTTAGTTACATCGAGCTATGCTGACATACTACAGTAGTATACAGTAACTGTAGTGTAACATCAATATGCCTTTCCTGGTAATACTGCATTACAGTGTATTATTACAGCACACGTACTTCTTGGAATTCACTCGTGTAATAGGCTCGGTCATGTTTTAGCAACTCAAAAGTGTTTGTGTTTGGACCCTCTGAATGATTCTGGATGGTTTAGTGCTTTGCAGTTTGTTCCGCCTGCACCAGAAGTATTAGCAGAAATAATAACAACCAACAATTTTTTACAATGCTTTTTGCCCCCTCATTCTCCGATTAGTGCTTTCATTCAATGCCATTTAAAATAAATTTTAGTAGGACTTGGCTTAGTTGACTATCACATTGTATTATTTTCCAAATACGAAAAGGAAACAACAAATTTACAAACTAGAAGTTATGTTGTCTTTTGTTTGGTTATTTTCCTGATTAACAAATCAAAAAATAAATGCTGTTTTCGAGCCTAGGACAGCTAAGACATTTTTGAGGACTTGCATGTTTTGAGGCCAAGAACTTGAGCTTTGAGGCCAAGTGCTTCAAAATGTGTCCTCGAGGACGTTCTCGAGGCCAAGTACGTCCTCGAGGACTCCATCTCTGGTTGATATAGTAATTGTGCGTAATGATTTTAAAAAAGCATTCAAAAAATATTTTCAGAGGTCTCGCAGTAGTTTAAATTATTTTTTATTCACCAAGCTGCCCTGGTCAGGAGAGCAAAGAAAACTTTCGGTCTTCGAGTCAAGCTGCCACCTGCCCACCTGTCTACCACCCACGGCGGAGGCTTAACACTGTTCCATTTTATTGTTGAACGTCAAGCCGGGAAGTGGTGAATATCAATTTTTGTAATCTTTTATAATTTTTATTGACCTTACTGGGAATCGAGCCCAGCTAAGACGCTCTATCCACTCGACCACTGACCGGTTAAATGATGACTGCAAAGAAATATGTCGAAACGTGTAACAAAAATGGCGGACCCATTTTTTCGCGATTGCACCTGCAAGGAAAAATGTATTCCACGAATTAGATCGCAACAACCAAAGTCGTAAAAAACTTTCTCTGAGTCACGTTTCAGGCGAATTCACATTTAATATATAAATAATTCGCTTCATTTAGACAGACATTGCTGAGTTATGAAAACAATCAACAACTTCCTTAAATTTTTACTCTTGGGAAAATTTTTGTAGCAACATATGCATTTACATAATGATTGCAGATTTAATTGCTGAAATGATGAGAAAGATAAATATTGCATATCATCATCACATGGCACATTGGTCCAACTAAAAAGATAAAAGTTTACAAAAAAAGTTCAAAGAATGAACAGAATCAATCAATCACAAACCGCATAGTTTAACATTTAAAAGCATTAAATTAAATCTACTGCGTGTTTCGTCTTTCGACTCTTCGGTAGGATATCTTATTCGACTAAAATCTTTCGACGAAGTTTAAAATTCTCAAAACTTGAAACTATTCAAGTGTTAGATATGGCCTGTGAAACTTTTACGTGAAGCTATTTAATTACTGCACTGTAAATGTGATTTAATGAGATGCATATATGATTTAATGAGATGCATATTTAATAAGATGCATTTAATGTGATTTAATGAGATGCATATATGATTTAATGAGATGCATATTTAATAAGATGCATTTAATGTGATTTAATGAGATGCAAATGTGAGACGCATATGTGATTTAATTGCTTCAAAACGTTGTAAAAATCTCGATAAATATTTTCTGGAGCGATTTCAAAAATATTATCATTAAAAACACATAATACTGTATATTGTACAGTCAAATAATGCCCCTAACTCCAGCTATTTCGATATAAGCTTTGTAGGGAGATAAAAGCATCAAACTGAATACTAATACTAATTTTTCTTATCAAATCTTTTATTATACTCGCTGTATTAGGCGGAAGCGTGTAACGAGAGAAGGGACCCATCTCCGCGCCATTGCACCCGGTAAACACAAGTTCTTTCGAAGAACTGTCACAATCCGTTGACAACACTACGCACGATTTAATCAGCCCGAGATTTATCCTTACCTCAAGCAAGGGCTCCGGCAGAAAAATTTTTAGGGTGGGGGGCAATCAGAATAAAACCAGTATTAATTACCACTAAAAATGTACATACAGACAGATATAATTTATTCGCCGAATAAAATAAATCATTACATCAAAAATGACACGCAAAACAGTTTCAGCAGGAGACTACAAAGCGACCAATGTTACTGGTCTTCTAGTCAAGCAGCCACCCAGAAACTGCAAATTGCGACATAATATTAAAAAATAGAAACTAAAAAAGATTTTGCAAATATACTCAACATGCTGTATTGTGGGTCCATCAATAGGATATTACACATTTAGCGATATCTTTCGAGGAGACTTCTTTTAAAATTAGTTTTGAATTTACTGAACGGTTGCTTTCTTACTTCAAATGGAATGCAATTCCAAATTTTAGCACCATGATATTTGAAAGATTTTTGACATCATAAATTGGAAAATTTCGATAAATAAAGTCTATTTTCTGACTTTGATTTGGTTGAATGCACATGATAAGCGGTAAGTGATTTGAAAAATTCTGTGAAGCAGTGCAGAAGGTTTTGCTTATAACGTTGATGCATTAGTTTAGCAATTTCCAATTTATAAAGTTCAGGTAGTTTTAATATTTCTAATTTGAAACAGTAGGGATTGATTGACGCTCTAAGCTCACTGTTAGTTGTTATACGAACGGCTTTATTTTGTTGGCGTTGAAGCTTGGTAAGATAAGTTGGGTTCGTATTTCCCCATAAAGGTAGACCAAATAAGAAGTGGGGGTGAATGAACGAATAACATACCAAGAGAAGTGTAAAGAAGAGAGGAGAGAAAAAGATAGCGTAGTTTAGTGTGAGGATTGTAATTCAATTTGAAATCTAACTCTACGTTTCCATGCAGTTTATTGGACTATCACAGTATGTAATAATAAGATCTGTTTTAGGTGCAGAAGGTTGAGAGGGTTTAATGCTTCCGATTTTATTAATGCTTCCGATTTCTCGGGATTAATCGGGAGCTCATTGGCACAACACCATTTATGGAGTTAATGATGTTTAAAATTTCTATAGGTTGGGGAAGTTCAAGCGCAATGTAATGTAATTTTTTTTGTAATGTAATGTAATTACATTTTATTCACCAAGTTTCCTTGGCCAAGGCACAGCGAAGGGACCTTTCGGTCTTCGAGTCAAGCTGCCACCTGCCCACCTGTCTACCACACACGATGGAGGCTTCACACTGTTCTTTTAATTGCTGAACGTCAAGCAGGAAAGCTGTGAATACCAATTTTTTATAGTCTTTGGTTTGACCCGACCGGGAATCGAACCCAAGCCTACCGTTTCAGTAGCAGACGCTCTATCCACTCGACCACTGATTGGATACAATGGATTGAGATACAGAATTATTCAAAAAAGTTGTAAAGTCAACATTGTCCTTCATTGTTTTAGTTTTTCTAGCAATTGATTCTCCAATTTTAACGAAATAATCTTTGAAAGTTTCTAAATTTTCACCCGGGTCTTCCGTTTTGGAGCTGTCCACATTTACTCTATGAGAGGGACAAGTAGTCGAACGTTTGGTATGAATAACGGAGTCCATAAATTCCCATAACTGCTTCGGATTATTTTTTCTCTCCGAGATGGCAGAATCGTAGAATGCTTTTTTAGATTGCGTTTTCATGCGAGTTAGCTTGTTGGCTAACTGCTTAAAATAAAGTTTAGCCGATTCAGTGCATTAAGAAAATGAGATTTGTATTACTTTTGCTTAAGCTTAATCATTTTTAGGAAATTTTTATTTAACCATCTTTTTTTCTGAATACGCTTTTGTCTTTGAGATGCAATTTGCAAAGGCGCATGCTTTTCAATCACTTGAGTGACAGAATTAACCAATGTTTTCAAACTGTTTTCAAGAGATTGAGAAGTTGCATTATTTTGCGGTAAGTCACAGGTTAAAAGAGAGAGGACAGTTTCCATATCGTTGCGGAAGTCGTCGACAGCTTGATGATTTCTAAACGTGAAAGCGTTTTTAGTTAATTGGCAAGCGGAGGTCAAAACTTTGCAGAAAATTGGGCAATGGTCCACTAATTTGTAAAAGAAGACAATGGGAGTCAAAACCGAGTCATGAACGTTGGCTAAGATGTGATCAATAATGATTTGCAGCGTTGTAGTAACACGAGTAGGATTTGTAATTAAACTAAAGAATACATTTGCTTTTATTGTATTCTAGTAGCCTTTTGGAAGACGGATTGGTGATTTGACCTTTGGTCTATATTACTTTCCTCCATGATTATCACACTGGCTCTTTTTTGCTTAGTTTTTGCATGTTGTCGTCAAAAGCTTCAAGGAATGCGTCAGTATTATTACAAAGATGCCGGTAAATAACTGCAAATACATATTTGCGTTTCGCGCTGGGAAAATCAATCTTGAGCCACCGGTTTTTGCAACCTCTTACTTGAAGTCTGAAACTATCATCATATATGAATTTAAAAATCTCGAAACATATGCACCAACTCAACCAGCTTTAGAGGGTGAAGAAAAACACAACCGAGAATATTATTAATGTTAATTTGAGGGTTAATAGTAATACGGGTTTCAGAGACAAAGATGATAGAAGGAGGAGAGGTAAAGTACAAAAGAAGGCCGTTCAGTCATCTATATGAGCTTAAAAGGATAAAATGTTAGCGGACTTAAGAATAAGAATGAGTGTTTACTATTGAAGCCATATGTTAGTCTACTAAGGTCAAAGGTTTCGCAACATTTAATGTATGATTATAGTGATTGATATAAAAAGTCCAATATATTATCATACACATCAAAAGCTTCCACATTTTCTGCAGTGGCTGCTTGATGGGGCAAAACACCTCTTGAATGTGCAATGATGCAAAACCGAGAAGCTACCGAAAAAGCAAAAAGGTTTGCTATCAGATACCAGCGAAATAAAAGTAAAAGCATTGCTGTCGTCTCGAATAATGTACTTAGCAATAAGCTTAATCAAAGCAACAGAA
Organism: Trididemnum nubilum; assembly: GCA_963965965.1. Classification (NCBI taxonomy): domain Eukaryota; kingdom Metazoa; phylum Chordata; class Ascidiacea; order Aplousobranchia; family Didemnidae; genus Trididemnum; species Trididemnum nubilum. The sequence goes on from OZ014481.1 coordinate 42,758,974, forward strand.
AATACAACATAAAAACAATTGAGCGCGGTCAGAAGAACGGTGCATTATTGTGCATAAAAGTTGATAAATAACGAAAAACTTACACACTGATGTATAGATATTGCTCCAATGCTTAAAGTTAGTAGTTTTAAGTTCAAGGCTTTGTTTAGTCGTCGTTTGCATGATCGGGATTAAAAACCAGAAACGAAAAAATAAAAGATATTACGTATTTTTGCATTACCAACGAAGAAAGTTAATCGACTTTAGTTTTGAATCAGATTCGTAAAGTTTAGACTTTCCTCGAAAAAAGGTTTCAAGGATTCATTTCTGACCACCAACTCTTAAAACGAGCATTCGCAGACCTAGTGACATGCAAGAATACTACCTTAGTACTTGCATCTGCAGCATAAAATTAATTCAGAAGTTGAAATTAGCGGTACTAGATTTGTAAAGTACACTGTTAACCCACGTACTTAGTCAGCGATACCTTAATCAAAGAATAAAAAAGGAAGCCGTTACAATAAATTGAATACTAAGTCATTGGCTCCCATGCCTAGATTCGATAGTAAACTGGATTGGAGCTTGCTAAGAAGCAATTTCAGTATAGGACTGACTCATGTTGAACAATGAGATTCTAAAAAAAACTTTCGCTTTCCCGTTAAGGAATTAATTAGAAATATTTTCTGGGAAAAGAGGATTTGAATTTCAAACATTGTCAATATACACATTTAATTGACAACATACTGTAGTAACTGATCAAAATAAGAAAACATCCTATCCAAGCCTCAGCTGTTGGAACTATGTCAAAATATTTGTCTCTTAAACAACTGCTGATATCAAAAAAACTAACGCCCTAGTTCGAGCCTTCCAAAAATTGATTTTTTGGGGTCATTAGGGGGTTTACTGGGGGAGGGGTACCCCCAAACTATGTCAAAATATTTGTCTTTTAAATATCTATCGTTATCAAAAAAACTGGCACCCGAAGTTGGCCTTTTAAAAAAATTGATTTTGGGGGTTCCCCGGAGGGTGTGATACCCCCAAACTATGTCAAAAATATTTGTCGGTTAAATATCTACTGATATCAAAAAAAACTGGCATCCTTGGTTAAGCCGTTTAAAAAATTGATTTTTTGGGGGGCTCCATTTGAGGAGGTTCCCGGGGGAGGGGGTGGTACCCCCAAACTATGTCAAAAATATTTGTCGGTTAAATATCTACTGATATCAAAAAAACTGGCACCCTAGGTTAAACCGTTCAAAAACTTAATTTTTGGAGCGCTCCATTTGGGGGTTTTCCGGGTGGGTGGTACCCCCAAACCATGTCAAATATTTTTCTGCTAAATATCTACTGCTATCAAAAAAAAAACTGGCGCTCTAGCTGGAGCCGTTCAAAAAATTGATTTTTGGGGGGTGTTCCTTGAAGAGTGGCCCCGAAATATTTTGGGGAAGAAACTTGCGTATGCACCTCAACAACTTTACGCAAAAATTAGATTTCAATGTTTTGTGGTTTAGGAGAAGAAGAGTATAAAAGATTTAGGAAGAAAAAAAAAGGAAAAAAAAAGAAAAACAACCTCATCGCGGCCAAAGTGGGTCGGTAGGGATGAAAAGGTATCTCAAGGCATATCACCTTGTGAAATATTTTTTGCAGAACTTAGTATGTTTTTGATTGAGACGGCTTTTTACACCAAACTTTCGGGGCGTTTTTTGGGTCCTAAAGCCGACGTCACGTGACTAATTGCCTCAAAATTTGGTACAAACATGCAACTCATTAATATCATAACGCTTTCATCAAACACACAGAGACACACAACGCACATTCATCAAACGTGAAAACTACAGAGAAATGATAACGTATTACATGAATATGTATAGCCTTATATATAGTTACAAATCAGGTGTTTTGATTCGATTGCAATCGGCCGAAAGGGTAAAGGCGTCGTTTTTACGTCGATTCTGATCGAATGATCTGGCTTCAATCCGCATTCTGGTCAGATTGTTGCGTCCTGGGATAAAAAGCTTTACAATGATTATCTCTGCTTGGTGACTTCAAGCGAGCAGCGAAATTCAGTGGACAAGAATTCGAAGAAATCCACAGGAACATTGGATCATCGGACACTCCTAAGCAGGTGCAGATTCCTCCAATCACGAAGTAATCAATGCAATGAAAAGCGCGCGGATCGTCTAATAAGTTAGCGTCTGACCCTGTCCAGTGACTGAAGGATATATATGCGCTACAACAACAACAACAAGAACAGTTAGCTTCATTGAAGACTGCATTTCAAGAAAAGTTACTATACTTAAGTTCATTCTCATTCGTATTCTACTTTGACGTCATTAACGTATAAAGCGTAATGACCATTTTCAGCTTTCCAGAGGGGTTTCTTGTTAAGACGTCTTGCTTCGTTGAATGATGGTAACAGCCATTTTTGCTCAACTTGAAATTGTTTTCGAAGATGCTCAGTAATGTACACCGCAGACTGATTAAGGTCACGTCTATCCTGGTTGTAAAGCTTCAAAATAAGTTATGCTTAAGTTGTCATAGGCCTGTGCAAAATCATTTAAAAATTTCAGTTTTGTTTAGTCGTGTTCGTAAAAGATTTATTTTAACGTCCAAAACTCAGCTAAAATTTAAAAAAAAGATTTAGGCAGCGAATAGGACCATTATCAGTCTAAACTACAAAGATTTAAACTGATTGCAAAACAAAGATACTAATTTTCCTAATTTAACAATTTTTGTATAATATGTTTGCTTTCTCAAAAATTTGCTCCGTATTAGTTGCTAGAGATGTGCTTAACTGTTACTTTTGAATAACTGTTACTAACTGTTACTTTGAAAATTTTATTTGTTACTTTTGACTGTTCCTTTTTATTCGTTAAGTGAAAACAGCACTTTTGCTAGTAGAAGACGCGAGAAATAAAAAACAAAAAAGCAAGTGAACTGCACTAGCAGATACGAAAATAACGGATGAGAAGAACAATTAACGTGTAGCAACGATACGAGAAATAACAGATAAGAAAACTGCTACCATTTAACAGTACTGCTCTTCTCTTATCCGTTATTTTTTGTGCTAGAGCAGCAAATGTGAGAATCGGGATTGTAGCTTTTTACAAAAGAAGTTTCTGAACGAATAAGCTGCAGAGTAACGCAGAGTCAGCTGTTACTTTTCAATTGCCTTAACTGTTTCTATTCGTTTAGAAAATTATCTGTTACTTTTTAACGAAGTGTTACTTTTTGCACACTTCTATTAGTTGCAATTTGTTTCAGACAAATTATTTGCCCTGCTTTATATTCACTTTCTTTCATGTACAGTATTATGGTCTAATAGGATTGACAACTACAACATTTGTTGGTTTGGTTTCATTGTATTCGTATCTTACAGATAAGATGTATTTTATAAAAACTAGTTTTACAAAATGCGTTGTGCGATTTTAGCGTTCAGTGTATTTTTAAAATCTAGTTCAAAATAAACTTGGTTCAGCGTTGTAAAAAAAACAGCAAAAACAACAATGATTGATGGTTCCGTAACAAACGCAAGAAAGACAATCTAAAAACACAGGATAGCAGTGTGCTAAAAATATATTTTATTTTGTTTTCGGGTATAATCAAATTTCTCCTAAGATAGTCCTGTACTCTCCATTATGATGTATCACAAAAGTGCTGTGCAGTAGCGTACGCAGGAATTTTCAAAAGGGGGGGGGGTGAAAAAATATTGTTTTTTTTGAAAATTATGAATAATTTTCAAAAAATAGTAATTATTTTTTTCAAACCTGAATCAAAAAACAATTTTAAAATTACAGCTTTAAGTTTTTTAAATGAAATACACTCTTTATTCAGATACTTTTAACCTATTTTACGAATAATATTTGACCAATGCAAATTACACGGCGAGCAAAAATGTTCCTCTTATCTAACTCCTCAACGAAAAGTGATGGGAACATCAAATTCGGCATGCAGGATGGTGTTCACCAAAATTCTTAACGAAAATTGGTTTTAAGTTGATGACATCATCATTGTTTCGTCACGGTTATATTTTTGAAAAGTGACGTTATTTTAGCGGTGACGTCACCGGCGGGTTTTAAGTTTTGATTTGAAATTCATTTTCTAATTCACTTGCTAAGCTATAAGAGTTTCTGGTAAAATAGTACTTAAACTAAAGACTGAGCTCCAAACGTAAACCTTGATAAAGAAAAGCTAACTGGATTCTATTTAACAGAAAACCAGGTTTTTAAACTATTCATTAAACTTTGGAATAAACTTTCAAAACTGAATAACAACGCAAAAGCGAGACCAAGCTCGCAACCATCGCATTAATTAAGTCCCGCGGCAAGCAAGACGTGCCGTGCGCATCACATCCTGCCAAACCGAGCGCTTGCAGAGACCACGAGTTCGAAACCCAACATAAGAATTGTCAACAAAACAAACTGAAGCACAGAATATTCACAAAATTCTCTTGCTTCGATTAATTATTTTTGATGGAAACGCTCACGTGCGTTTTTCCGCTAAACATGGCAATTTCCTAAACAATCATGTTGCGTTGAAGAACATGGTGCTAGAGCCATCTAATGGAAGTTTACAAGTACAACTTTGCGAAATTTACTTCAAGCAGTACAAAACAATAAAAGGGTGATACCAAGGGTCTTTCCCATACAGTTTTACCTAAACAATGTGCTTATATAAAGATGAAATTAGACAAAATGAGTTTAAAATGTGTCAGTCGGTAAAACAACAGCTGCTCAAAATAGCACCACAATAAATCTGCGTTTAGTAAAGATAAAATAAGAACAATTTATTTGCCATCGACTATTGGCAAAGAGTTTGTTAGAGAAATGCAATAATAACACTGATTTAAACTTGGCTACAAAATTTTCAAGAAACGCAATTATGACCGCAAAATGTAAATTGTCGAAGCAGTATTTGAGTTCTGAAAAAGACATCGTTGTTGCAGAGAAGATCTGAAAGCAATAATGTTCTTAAAGTAGAAAAATTCAATTGGTCAATTTGGTTCTAAAAAGTTTGAATCACTATTAATGTCAAAACGAGCTTATATTTCAATGCTTTTAGAGCCAGATTTAGATAAATCATCGTACCGTATATAAGTGTTTTCTGTATTCGTGACATACACTGAAGTGTTTGCAGCATACTTACAGCATATTGCAAAGTTTGGACGAATTCATCGACAAATACTGTTCTCGCAGAATGATCTGTTTATTCTCGTTTAAACAGCGCATTGAAAATAAAGGAACCATTCGTTCAAAGTCCTCAACGTAACTCTCCCTAAAAAATATTTTGTAAAATTGATACCGCAGTCGATTTAGGAATTTAGTTCCGTGTTAATGTCACGAAATATTATAAGCTGTGAGTCGCGAAAGTTGCAATAGCTTAATGCATTAAGCTGTTACTATTTAAAGACATTTATAAAACAAATATTAGCAAATTACCGCTGTCGGCAGTTGCATTGTAACTATAAGTAGTTCAAACAATTTCAAAATTGGTCGATTTACAAAAAAAAGTCAGAGACTTGTTTCATGCAATTGCGGCATTTATCGTTATAAAGTAAAGGCCACGATAATTTTAAAACCTTTTCAATGAAAACAGCAGATGAAAAAATTTAAATAAAATGCACATTTTACGTAATTAAATCTTGATAATTTTGAGCTTTGTTATACTGAATAACTGATAGTGCCATTTTAAACATGAATTGAATTGATTTTTCGATGCAACAGCATGGTGATCGTTAAACCGATGAAATTTAGTTGATTTTACATCGCTCATTTTTTACAACAGCAGATAATTTATCTTAAACCTCACAATCAAATATTGCAATAAATTTTGTAAGTTGCAAAAAATTCAAACAAACATAGAAATTTATAAGGATCGATTTACAATAATCACCATTTATGCTAACCATTGCGAGTTAATAAATGAAAATTTTTGCATAGGTTACAGCTACGTCTGAGGTTAATGTGAAAAATTTTGTGATATTGATGATGAGAAATGTACGTCATCAGTGCGAGTGCATATACACTTTAACAGCGGTTTTCAGCCTGGGAGCCGCGGCGCCCAAGTGCGCCACGAGATTTTGCCCGGGGCGCCACGAAAGATGTTGCATTTGCTATGGGTCTCCGCACACTTGGTGTTTGGTGTCGAGTCGGTTCTGTATCTCGAAATTTTATAAGGGAAAAATGCTGTCTGGAAGATTAGCTTGCAAAACAATTACGTAATAATGAGGATTAATTTACTCATGTGTGGTATATTGTATAATAAATTGCCCGTAACAATTAAGTACTGTAATTTGTTTCATAGCAACCACACGAATGTAAAAAATAACACATTCCGTAGTGTCAAACAATATCTGCAGTAATGCATTGATAATTTATTGGATTCTTGGTGTACGTATTTGTTACCAGTGCTTAATCCTAGAAGAGGCAGGTGGAAGTTAACGTAAACGAAGAAAAAAAGGCAAGAAAGAAGACTAGAAAGTACGACAGTAGTTATCACAATTTTGGCTTTACAGTCACGGAAAAGGAAAGCGTTGAGCATTCGCAATGCGTTGTTTGTTGCAAAGTTTTAGCGTCAAAATGTACGCTACGCAGAAACTAAAACGCCACTTAACAACAAACCCCAGCAACTTAATAATAATAATAAAAACACCTACAAAATCGTTAAAATAATGCCCCCATTCCATTTCGCTGTTTCGCCGTAAGGCTCTTTGTGGGGGTGACAGCAAACCTAAACAGTAAACTTAAGGTAGAGTTTGGGCGATTTAAGAATTAGTAGAGGTTAACCAAATGCCAAATTCCACGTATTCCAAAACCCGATCTGGCCGGCGGGGGCCGTAGCAATAACTGTCATCGAGCTATTTGTTTGGTTCGCAACAAAAACCCTTATAACCACAGCAACTTATATAAAAAACCATACGAATTTTGCAATATCCAACATCAATGCAATATCCAACATTGCACGGCACTGTGATAAAATGCGTATAGAGCAACAAGCTCACACCTCACATTAAGTGCATATGGTTTTCATTATTTTGGATTTAAACAATAAATATGATTCAAATACAATTTTTTTGGTAAAAATTAAAATTTGCAAATGCCGGCTTCATTACGGCGCCGCGAATACTGAAACGTTTTTAAAGGGCGCCTCCAAAAAAAAAGCTTGGGAACCGCTGCACTATAAGCTACATGCATGCACTTCAATAATATACAGTATATTGCAGCGAAAAATGAAAAAACTATGTTTTGTACACAATAAAAGATTGTTCACCGAACAGTCATTTGATTATTGCAATAATTCATTAATTCCATTTTAAATAGAGTATAAATACAGTACATTCAAATCTCTTTGTGAAGCAAAACATGATCGACGAAATATTGGGAGAGCTTGAATGTTCACTTTGCTTGGATATTTTCCAAAAGCCGATCAGAGTGACTCCATGTGGACACAATTACTGCCATGCCTGTAGCGAAAGACTTTGCAGGAGAAAAAGAATACTTGCGTAAGTATTGAGCTAAAAGCGTAAAACAGAGTTGTCCAGCTAAATGTCCATAGTGACGCAACCAGGAGCGGTGCTGAGGGGGTTTAAGCCCATTCTTAGTCAAGTCACTTAAAACATTTACCCAAATATAAAGCTTTAAAACTTGTTTTGTATTTAATCAGTAAGCCTAAGTAGAGGGGGGTGGGTTCTGCAGGACCTGGGTAATTTACTTTTTTCAGATGACTCCCAAAGTTTAGCAATTTAGTTCTATCAAATTGCTCCCAAAACGTACGAAATCTGATCCAAATTGCGTCAAAATGAGTATTTTTTACCCAAAAATCACAAAATCGCCAAGCGGCTATGGCTTTGCCCCTACATCCCTATGGCCTTCGACAACTGAGGTATCTGTTCCCAGCCCATGTGCAATACGCTTGCAGGTTTAAGTCGGGTATTTTGAGTCGGGTTCGGACTTAAGATTGGCAAAATGTTGGGCTTGATTTACGAACTAAATAGTGTTTTCTCTTCTTAAATGCTACCAAAAGCGTTATTCAAATAACTTTGCATCACTGAATTACGACTTTGATTAAGCATGAATGCGATTATTATCACACAATTATTATTAGTTGTCACAATTAATCAGCAAGGAGTAGTTTAATTACGAGCAACAGCCGTAGACATTTTTTGATTTATTGTTTCTCGGGCCCGGCTTTAGCTTCAAATTACTTTTCGGCTTCAGGCCGAGTTCGAACTAATGCTTTCGGGTTAAGGTCGCATTGCCGGCCAGGTTTTCGGGTTAAGGTCGCATTTTCGGCCAGGTTTTCGGGTTAAGGCCGCATTGTCGGCCAGGTTTTCGGATTAAGACCGTAATGTCGGCCAGGTTTTCGGGTTAAGGTCGCATTGTCGGCCAGGTTTTCGGCTCAGGCCAAGTTCGAACTTATGTTTTCGGGTTAAGGTCGCATTGTCGGCCAGGTTTTTGGGTTAAGGTCGCATTGTCGGCCAGGTTTTCGCGTTAAGGTCGCATTGTTGGCCAGGTTTTCGGGTTTAGGCCGCATTGTCGGCCAGCTTGCAACGCTGTACTTTTGAGTAACACCCAGTTTGCTCAGCACTCCTAAACCGCATTTTTTTACTAAAATAGTCTTAAATTTTGGTTCACCACCCCCCGTAACAAAATCTTAGTTACGCGCCAGGGTGTAGATAATGTTGTAGCTATGTCAAAGAGAACACTATGATCATAAAAGCAGTAGTTAGATGTTGATTATTTTTACAACAGCTGTCCTATGTGCCGCAAAAAGATTCGTGTAGCAGAGAACGGAGTAAATTCGTGGCAACGAAACCTTGTATTGGAAAGCATTGTTGATATATTTCAGGTAAAATTAAGTTTCAATATACTTCACCTAGATATTATAGCATTAGGCTCTCTTAGCTAGTATCTGCAATATACAGTAAAAAACGTTTTGAGCAAAAAAAAAATTCTAAAGTTCAGGATTGTGATTTTAACTGATTTTGATAGTAAAGGCGGTGAATCATCCAGCCAATTCCGATGGTTTACAATAGCTAAAATTGAACTATAATTTTTGATATTTTTTGTTTTAATTTTGGGACTGCGGTTGCACAGATATTCAACAAATGCAAAAAGATATCCCCCGAAACAAAGTTTTTGGAAACTCTGAGTTTTGTTCTTTCCGCCAAAACCACAGTAGGCCTAATAGTTAGAGAACTGTGGTAGGCCTAATACTTTAGAGATAGTCTATTTCTAAATAGTTTATTTCTAAATAGTTTAGGCCTAACTATCTCTAAACTATTAGGCCTAATACTTTAGAGAAAGTTAGGCCTAATAGTTTAATAAGGTTACAGTAGGCCTAATAGTTTAGAGAACTGCTGTGGTTTTGGCGGGAAGAACAAAACTCAGAATTTCCAAAAACTTTGTTTCGGGGGATGTCTTTTTGTATTTGTTGAATATCTTTGCAAACGCAGCCATAAAATTAAAACCAAAAATATCAAAAATTATAGTTCAGTTTTAGCTATTGTAAACCACCGGAATTGGCTGAATGATTCACCGCCTTTAAGCTTTGCACATTATCTTAATTTTAATTTTTCTTGGTTGTAGGATATTAAACATTTATTAGAAGTTTTGTATAAGAAATCTATTATTTCAGAAATTTTTTTTTCAAATGTTTTTGTTTTTCTATTCATTTTTTCCGGCGGTTATTTTGGGTATCTCCCGAGAATGCTTCCAAATTTGTCACCAAATTTACGTGTTTCAAAATCTGTTCTACAAATAGTCTAACAAAGACAAGATAGTTTATCACTGTTGAAATGTAACACTCGTATGTCGACGTTGATGTTAGCAACAGCGGCTGCGCCAGAAAAATACATTAGGGGGAATGACGTCATCTTTTATGACGTCATTAAAAATAGCGACGAACAAGTAACTTATGTTTTCCAGCACTAATTTTGTGTGTTAGGGCTAGGTTTTGCGTTGGATCATTTTTATCGGCAAGAAGCACTTGAATTACATTTTACGATTTACGTTTCGGTGAATCACAGCACGTTGCTGTCCGTTGACTGACAACAATGCACAACGGAAAAATATGATCAATTGGTTATGACTATGTCTAACAGCAAAAAGAACACCAATGAAACAAAAACGTACATCAGTTTTAAATCAGAACCATTCTTCGTAGAGTTTTTTCTGCAAACTGCTCTACAAGATTATCTAGATTTAGATTTTTTTCAAATCACATTCAACCGACATTAAAAGCAAGCTACCCAACCTTTCTTGGCCTATTGGAAATCTTAACCGGGATTTAATTATAGACGTAATTTGGAGAAACTGCGCTCAGCACCAGAGCTGTAGTGTCTCGATTTTTCAAAGTCTAGGTCTCGTCTCAGTCTCGAAGGTCTAAAGCCTCGGTCTCGGCACCTCGAAGTCTCGGAAAATGGGCAAGTCTCGGCCATGTTTTCAATCCAAGCGTAAAAACCCACAATAATTTTAAGTTTTTAACTGAAAAAAAAATCCCTTTCTGTTTCAACCAAGGGTTTTTAAAGTTATACCTTAATAGCCCATGGGGATTAAATATATTGAAAAAAGATATTTTTTGCAGAGTTAATGTATTGTAAAACCCTAAAAGGGAGTATTTTGATTCACAATAATATGGACTAGGGGTAGAGAGCGTCTGAGATATAAAACATTTCGCTACCACTGGTTTAGACAAATGTTATTATCAGAGGTGGAGTCCTCGAGGACGTCCTCGAGGACAGATTTTGAAGTCCTTGGCCTTGGCCTCGAAGGTCAAGTCCTTGGCCTTGGCCTTGGCCTCGAGGCCTCAAGTCCTCGAAAATTGGCCTGTCCTCGGCTCGAGGACAGCACCATTTTTTGAATTGTTAAAATTTTGTGAAGCGCTTGAAAAATTTTTTAGAAAACGTTTTTTTGCGGAGATCGCTTGAAAAATTTATGAGAAGACCTTTTTTTTTTTTTGGAGAGCACTCGCGCTTGTGTCCTTGGTTCTTGGCCTTGGCCTCGAGCATTCCTGTCCTTGGCCTCGAGAGTGTCTGTCCTCGGAAAGGCTGTCCTTGGCCTTGGCCTCGGATTTTTTTTGTGTCCTTGGCCTTGGCCTCGAGCCTTTTGTCCTCGACTCCACCTCTGGTTATTATCAATAAATTTCGTATTATTTATTTCTATACTAGTGGTACAACTGCAAGTTTTCTGCGTTTTGATTAGACGGCTGCTGCTTTTCTTATACCGGTTTTACTCTTTGGCTTATTCTGTGTCCGGGAGAGTACCGAAGTTATCTCCATGACTTTGTGAAAAAGCAATCAAGCAGTGAGATAGGCTGCGCCGAGTGCATTTACATTCTACACATGAAGTAACACGAAATATTTCGCATTCTAAACAAGAAGACCTCAAAAGCGGTTTAACGTTTGAATTTTGCTATAGTTGCTATCAAAATCATTTTCATCACAAACAAATCAAATCGGAATTTTCAAATCAACAATCATAAACTGAACTAGGAGAAATGATAGGAAGTAAGCTTGCGTTCTTCAAAGAATTAAGCTTTTCTAAACAAAAATCACAATTCTCTGAAAGAACCATCAAGACAACATTTGTGCGAAAAGACTAAAGTAATCGTACACCTATAGTCAGTACTTAAATTGTTGGGGGGACGCGGCGGGACGCGTCCCCCCACCGAGAGTTAGCGTACCCCCATCAAGATTTAGCGTTCCCATCGAGGTTTAGATGTCCACCCATCGAGCTTTAAGCGCTGGATGATGAAACGATTCAGAGCCAACCAGCACAAATAAATCCTACAAATTCCGGCCGATTATAGTCCCAGATTGCGGTGAAGACCTTTTTTTGGCTTTTATTTGATTTCAGGAAAAAAACAATTCAATTTTTGGCGCAGACCTTTTTTTTTGGTCTTCACTTGGTTTCGGGGAAAAAGCACTTCAATTGCAGGGATGGAATTACATAATTTCTACTGAAATTTGGTCAAGGTTGCAAAAGCGTCCCCCCAAAAAAATTTTACAATTTAAGTACTGCTCATAGTATCACACCTAGAAATCTATATTGCAATGTGTTGGGAAGTTCACCGAAAGTCTAAAATTTAGTGTCAAAAATATTTGCAAAATATTGCAAACGTTTGGTTTCGAAAGTCTCGTGTCTCGTCTCGGTCTTGGAACGTTCAAGTCTCGGTCTCGTCTCGAGTTTTTGCTCAAAGTCGCGGTCTCATCTCGGTCTCGCAACGTCAATGTCTCGTCTCGGTCTCAAAGATTTTGGCCGAGACTCCAGCTCTGCTCAGCACTGCATGACGTAAGAGGTAGAGTCAAGCCTAATTCCATCAACTTACTCGCACTTGAGAAACAGCCTTCCTCCTCCTCTAGCAAATCGTAAACCTCGGCATAACTTGCGGCCGAATGAATAATTTGCGATGAGCAAAGCAATCGCAACTCTGTTTCAACTTTGACTTTATTCGTGTCGTAAAACGTTGTCGCTTTTACGATTCTTTCTATGGAACTCTGATCTGAGGCAATAAGTTTTCTTGGATGAAGCTGTCCAATTGCTCTCACCACGATAGCAGCTTTGGCATCAAAACGATTTCTGATGACAGTTTGCATCAGATCAATCACCTCAATACCAAAGATCAGTAACATCATAGTTGCACCCTTTCGTAACGGTACATAAAATTGGACTCTTATACTGTAAGTCAGGGGTGGAAAACTAATGGAACGTGAGCCAGAAGTAGCGCAAGGGCTGATTTTTGCAGCTGTTCACCGTGAATTCAATTAATTACTCTGCAGCAGTAGTTAAACAACTCTGAACTAGGGGTATCGGTTAATAAAACTTTATATTGGTAAAAATGCTCTTGTATTTTAAGCGTTCTATGCTAGCTTGCGGTACTTCAGTTGAGCAAAACTGCAACATTAACCTACTGGATTAGGCTGAGAGTATTCAATTTCATTAACATCATCTACAAGTTACGCACAACTTAGTGATATGATCTTACAGTACTTTGCCCATGGACCTCGTCTTTGTTTGCAGAAGCCGTGGGTAGCCTACCAAATACCACACCCGTACAACGTACATCCGAGACGAAGCCTATCTTTGTGATGTTAACTGTTGAACACCTGGGGCCACATACTATTGTCTTCGGAAAAACACGAATATTCGTGTTTCGGAAGTCATTCGGTTTTCGAATTTTTATTCGGAATAGATTTTAACAAACATTTTCTGAAAGTTTGAATTAATTTTTCTTCGTAGAAGTATAACTTTATTTTCTTCGTGATCCACATTTTTTTTTTAATTTTTTTTTTTTAAATGTAACAACTAAAAAATTTTCGAATTCGGATATTCATTATTTGCTTTCCAAAACGAAAATGTTGCATCAGAAATTTTCGTAAAAAGTTCTTCAATGAATTCCGAACAAAAAATCATCGTTTTCGTATTCGTAGAAGCAATTTGCTTTAACTTTTGCGTTCAAGCACGAATAAAAAACGTAATCAAATGTGTAACAATCATAAAATAATTGTTTATTATTGTCAATACCCAGCAAATCATTGTCACTTCTTTCGCTTTGCTGTGCACGTGTTACATTTTGTTTCATTTGAACGTAGCAATCTTGATCTGGTTGTCTCAAATTTCTGTCAAGTTACATTTAGACAAATCAAAAATGAGTCGCAGATTCACTCAGGAAGAAGTGAATCTTGTGGTAAGCTTAGTTTGTCAAAATTACGACTTTCCAACATCTTCGCTTTCCGACTCCAAGCCGAAAGGTATGGTGGATCAAAAATGGAAATGGATTGCTGATTCCATCAATGAATTAAGAGGATATCCACTGTCACCTAATAGCCAACAATTACCAAATTCGCCGCTTTCAAACCTATCACGCACAGTGGAAGCTTCTAAAATAAATGAGTCATGATGCGATCCAGGCTCCTTTGCTACCACATCTCGAAAAATAAGATTTGCATTGCATACAACCTGTTGATAGACTGGTATCTTTTTCGATTGACATAGGCATATTCGTCTTCAGAGGGTGCAATTATGCAAATATGTGAACCATCAATCGCACCGATTGCTCTAGGCAAATAAGACACTTGCTCGAAATCTTCGAACACACGCAAAATTTCTTCTTTTTTAGGCATGTAAACGTACTGAGAAGCCTTCTTTACCATAGCATCAACAAATACGTACAATATTCGACTTACAGTGGGTTGTGAAATAAAGTAATAAACATAAAATCTTTGCTGCAGTTTTGATAACTGCCCGATGCCAGCGGCTTTAAGTCGAATGATCTATACCTCCCACGCATTTCATATCCTCCCGAACTATTTCACAAACTAGGCAAATTTCTTCCTTCCTCAACCGAAATTCTTGGACAAGTTCTTGATCAATTTTGCTTTCTAACAAATTGCCGGTTCTTCATCCAAAGTTTCTATCCTCATTCTTAAATTCATATAACAAAGCCATGCTGAAAGCAAGTAATAATATGGTGCACGTTTTTTCTCTATTACCAACAAACAACCGGCGAAACAAGCGTAAATGCCAGCAAAAAAATCTTCGGAAATTTTACGAGTGGTCTAGAGCATTCGTAAATTTGTCCGAAAATTTGGGCTAATTCGTAAACATTTTGAGCCATTTTTACTTTTTATTCCGAAGAAAAAAAATGTTAGTACGAACAAAAAATGTTATTAACGAACAAAAAAATCTTCGGACGAACAAAAAAATCCTCGAAAAAAATTTGAAATTTTCGTAAAAATTTCCGAAGAAAAAAAATCTTCGGCCGAATAAAAAAGTCTTCAACCGAAGATTTTTTTGATCGGCGAAATATTTACGAATATTCGGAAAAATGAAAATCTTCGAAACGAAAATTCGGAAATTTTATTCGCAACGCAGACCATAGTATGCCAATTTCACGAAACACGAGCGTTCGTGTTTTTCCGAAGACCATAGTATGTGGCCCCTGGTGTTTGTTGCTCATCAACACCGAAAAGCCGACAACCGCTACCAGAATCCTTAGTCTTCATCATCCACAAAATCATTAGCAAAAGTAGCCTTCACTGCACATTCGCTAGTACGCTTTCTGTAGCGCTAAAGCTCAACGAGCTGCAGCAGAGAAGCAGACGTGTTGTTTACCCTTCATTAACTGAAATGCAGGTCGCTGGAGACGCATGATATAAATTGAATTAGTTTTCATAACTTGTAATGGGAAGTGATCAACGTGAATTAATGAGCTAAAGGAGTCAACAAAAATTATAATATGTCTATCATACAATTGAAAAAGTTATACCATGCAAATATCTTTTCCTCAATCCAAAAGACCGAATTCACTTTCAAGCGTTTTAAGTAATAACGTCACCCCCCTACACCCTTGAAAACACTCTGCTGTTCTAAGCTAATAGAAAAACCAGCTAAAATTGCATTGAGGGGGAATCGACTCCCCCCTTTTGTTCCCCCTCCCATGGCGGCCCCCTGGTTATCAACCATAAAAACATAATGATAACAAATTTTTTGCAGGAAATACAGCCAAGATAACGTATGAGCTGTTAAAACTACACAAGCATCGATTTGTGGAGCTTTAATGATTAATTGGTCATTGATTTTTTTAAAATTATTTGAATCTTACTCCTCAATTTTATATCAGTTTTCAGCAAAACTGAGTAAATTTGCCATTTTGACTGTACCAGAGCCTACAGGGAAATCAAAAACCAACTATCCATATGTGACTAAAATATTTTGATTTGCTTTCAGAAACCCACTGGTGGTAATCTCAACAACAAAAATGCGACTCCAGCAGAGCTCAAAACGTCCAAGCTGAATGGTGAGGTATTACAAGTACTCTAATCTTAGTTGAATGGAGAGCTCTAAAAACCTAAAATCAATTTCACAAATGTTGATAAGGGGGAACAATAATTCCATTGGGTAAACTTATTTTCAAATCCATGCCTACTGCTGCCGAAATTTTAATGCAATCTGAAAACTTAATGCAAAAAGATTATAGCCATATCAATGTGATTGAAGAAACATAACCAGTTGGAAATAAGCATCTTAAATTAAAGGATAGAAACAATAATGTTAGATAACGAAAAATTACTGAATGATGCACAAAAGAACTTCCAGATGTTGTAAATGCTGCAATGAGCATTGTCTATTCTTTATTAATGCATATTTTGAGCACGTACTATTAGTGTTTGTTTGGTAAATTGGTATTTAATTTTTTTGCTGTTGCAGAAAAAACACGAATTCTAATGGTAGAAAAAGAGTATTGTGAGGTTTTGCGGTTGCTCAACACAATAAATCATCTTCAAGACGAATATGACAAAATTGCTACAGTGAGCAAATTAATAAAATGCCATATCATGAAGGGGCTAGTCGATTCAACCAACAGCTTGGTCTCGGAAGCAACAAAAGTTCTAAGCTCAGTTGAAATTTTGGAAATGCCGGAAACAATAATAGAAAGTCTTGACAGAGAAATAAAGACAATCGTTGATTTGCTGAAAAACTACGGCATGCTAAATGCCGCAGTATCTTTAAACTTTGCTCGAAAAGACCTTGCAGCTAAATCCACTGGCACAAAAAAGCTGGAAATTCTTGGAAGCGTTGCATTTATGATGCAATCCATAGCCAAGCACCAGACTGAACACAATATTTTGTGCAAATTCAGATTTAGGTATTGTTACATCTTCGACAAACTTTTAAACAACATTGAAACTACTCGAGGAGTTTCCTGGAAGGATAGAATGAGGAGGATTGCTCAAGTCAAGAAGAACTACGCTTGTTGTTGCAACCAAATGGACGATTTTGAAAAATCTGTCGAAATTCACCTCGAAGCCATCCAGACCCTGAAAAACGCGTTTGGACAATACGCCAAGCAAATGAAACTGCTTGGTTATTGCTACAGTAACCTTGGGACGGCTTACGAAGGTTTGGGGCTGATAGAAAATGCAAAACAATTTTATTTGAAAGGCCAAAAAATTTATTGCTCTGCAAGTGATTGGGATTCAGTTGAAGATAAAAACTTTTCATTGTTTCTGGTTGAAAAAAAGTTGGAGCGTTTGCTTTAAAAATGTAATAAGTTTTTTTGGAACGAAACCAGTTTAATGGAACAATGTTATTTAACTATTTGGGTTGCAAATCCTGCGCATATTTTAACGTTTGTACAAAAATACAAAAATTTATTTGCTGTATTGACTGCTTTATCAAACAATATGATTGAGCGCAAATTTGCTGTAATTTTAGTTTGATGAAGTAAAATTTTATTAGGATAATAGCATCGTCGACAAATTAAGAAATTTGCAAATCGCATAAGCAAAAGAAACAATTTTAAGTGATGAATTTTGAATACTTTTACGCGTAATTTTAGCACTGGCAGCAGACAAATAACTTTTCAATTTTTTGTAACGTTTAAATTTATGTAATGTTGGTGACCATAAATTGCTTGATAAATGCGTGATTTGACGTTGTTTTATTTTATTTATTATTGTCATTGTTTTGCGGAAATCATTCATATATTTTTGAACATATTTGTGAATTGCTGTGCAATTCATTTTCTTATATTTTTTCTTTTGCATTGTTTTTGTTTGTGCCCATCAAACTCTTTTTGGAGAAAACTTTTACACAATGGCAAAATTTAACAACAATGTACAAATGGCTGTATTGATGAAAATTATTTTTCGCTTCGTAAATGCAGAATTTAATGACATTTTTGTACAATATGTACGGTAGTCGATTCTTCCGGTGTTACGATGTTTGCCACAGTCCCACGCACCGTCTGGCACTCTCGTTGAATTCGCAGAGATCAGCGATGGAACAACGTTCGTTAAGTAGAGAGTGTCGTAGAATTGCATAATTTAGTTATTCACGTGATTTTTATTTGTGCCTTCTCAACACTAATTTGGATTTACGTTGTACTCTTTCATGCAAGCTTTGAATTGCAAGCCCTTCGCAGTTGCGATGGTTCAATGCTGACAAAGGGCTTCTAGTTGTAGCAGAGTAGTATTGAGTGCTTTAAATTGCTATATAGATTATGTCCAGTTTCTATTCAAAGTAGCTTATTATGCTCTTTACCGCTTTTGTTTAGATCCTGCTCTATTTTGGTTTATTAAAGCCTAATAAAGGTAACAAACAGAAGGAGTTTTGTTTTAATTTAATAAACTAAGTAACGAATAGCAAACGTTTAAGACCACAGATTTTCGAGACTGATGTAAATGCTCCTGACAGTGCCAAAAAAAAAAGCACTGGAGAAAAACCTTCTAAAATTGTGTATGCAGAATTGAGAGAGCAACAGCTCGTGATATGTTTGATGCATTGGTTAGTTTCCTCGATAATCCGTATATTCGTATGTCAGTGAATGCGATGCTTACGACGACGCTGTTGCACGGCTTTAAAATGCGTACGTGAAGCCTGTAAATGAAATTTTTGCACGGCATCGGCTCAATACGTGTAAACAAAATCTAGACGAGTCGCTAGAAGATTTTCTATAACGGTTAAAGTCTCTAAACAGTAATTGTAATTTTACTGATTGTACCGCAGTACAAATCAGAGAAACTGCTATCAGAGATTCAATTATATCTGGCATGCAATCTGGCTTTATTCGACAGCGAATTCTTGAGGACAATGTTCTTGCACTCAATGACGTTTTTGATACGACTAGAAGACTTAATGAAGCCCGTAAAAACGCTAGTTTAAATAACCTTGAACAGAACCCCCGATCTTCAGATTATGTAGCAGCTTCATTCTCTAGTCAAGAAACACAAGATGAAGAATTATGTCAAGCTGCAGTATGTGCTTCAGCAGGTCACAGCAGCAATTGCACTACTTCTGCTTCTTCAGGTCAAAGTCCTTGTTTCTTTTGCGGCGGTTCTTCACATAAGCGAGTTCACTGACCAGCAAGACAAATGAATTGCTACAAATGTGGACGTTAAAGTCATTTTGCCAAAAACTGTCGTTCCCGATCACGAGAATTTCCTCGATCAACTATGGCTGTAGTTGATGACTTCAAAGATCCGTCGACTCAACTGGCTCCGCTAGCGTCAACGTCAGGAGTCATGGAAGAAAAAGTAAATTTGTACATTTTAGTTAATGGCTCATTGGCAAATTGTCTATTGGATAATGGAGCCAAATATAATCACATAAGCAAAAATTTTTGCCAGCAAGCAAATATTGCCGTGAGTGATACAAACAAATTTCAAGTGGATCTGGCGGTAAAAAATGCTGCTGTAAATTTCAAGTGGATCTGGCGGTAAAAGGTGAAAACCCAAGGATTTTGTTCAGAAACTGTAGAACTGCGCTGTCGCAAGTATTCGGATGTCAATTTTTCTGCAATGAATGACTTTTTGTGGGACGTTATCCTCCGTATAGAATTTTAGGGTCAACATGAATGTGTAAGTTTTATGTTCGGAGGTGCGCAGTCTCCTTTGGAACTTGGTGCTTTGAAACCTATTTGAGGGATAGAACCGGTGAAGTTGTTTGAGCATTTTGATTACAACTGCATATCAGTAGCAGATAAAATACGTAACTATTCAAGAGCCGACCAATCAATTATAACTGATCAGATTACTCAACTTTTTGACATCGTTGAATCTAGTTCTTCACCTTGGCGAGCCCAAGTTGTTGTGGTGAAAAATGACAACAACAACAAAAAAACGCATGTGGGTTGACTATAGCCAAACAGTCAACAAGCACACCCATTTAGATGCATACCCCTTGCCAAACATCCGAGAAATTATACAGCAGGTGTCTCAATACAAGTGATTTTCCTCCTTAGATTTACGAAGCGCGTAGGCTATCATCAAGTGCCACTTCTTAAAGAACGAAAGTATACCGCAATCGAGGCGAACAGGCGTTTGTATCAATTTAAACGAGTCCTTTTTGGTTTGAAAAATGCGGTACCATGTTTTCAACGAGTGGTAAATCAAATCATTTCAAAATTCAGTTGTGAGGGTACGTTTGCATACCTAGGCGACATCACTGTCTGTGGCCACACTCGCGAAGAGCACGATAAAAATTTGAAAACATTTCTGAAGGCTGCAGAAGAATGTAATCTCACTTAAAATGAGAGCAAATGTGTTTATGCTACCAATACCATCAAACTGTTGGGGTATCAAATCTCTGATGGGAGATTACAACTTGACCCTGAACGAGTAGCACTAATTTTAAATCTTCCAGTCCCAACTACCCCAAAAAAACTACAACGAATTGTGGGAATGTTTTACTTCTACGCTCAGTGGTTGCTCAAATTCTCAGAAAAAATTAAGCCAATGATTAACACAACCGCGTTTTCATTACCTAATGATGGATTTGCTGGCTTTAGAAACGTTTCAACACGATTTAGCTGCATTGAGTGTAATTAATGAATAGTTGCCTTTTGCAATAGAGACTGATGCATCTGACAATGCTATTTTGGCCTCATTGAACCAGCAAAACCGCCCAGTCTCATTCTTCTCCAGAATGTTCAACAAAAGTGAGAAGCACCATTCCAGCGTAGAAAAAGAAGCTGCTGCTATCGTGGAAGCAATTCGAAAATGGGCACGTTTTTTGTCAGGGCGACACTTTACCGTCATTACTGACAAAAAATCTGTTTCTTTTATGTACGCCACGGCCAATTAGGGAAAAATTAAAAACGAGAAAATTATGCGTTGGCAAATTTTACTGAGTGAATTTGATTTTGAAATTGTATATCGCGGTGGTAAATTTAAGAATGTGCCGGATGCCCTCTCCCGAGCTTATTGTGAAAGTGTGTATGACAAAACGCTAATTGAAATTCAAGAATCCCTGTGCCTCCCGGGAGTTACTCGTTTTTATCATTTTGTTCGAATGAAAAACCTACCGTACTCAATTAACGATGATCGCAAAGTTGTAAACCAGTGCAAAATATGCTCCAAAATTAAACCCAATGTTTTTAAGCCACCTAAGGCGGAGCTCATTAAAGCCACCCAGCCGTTCGAGCGAATTAGCTTGGATTTTAAAGGTCCGATACCATCTTCAATTAAAAATTATTATATGCTGAGAGTGGTTGACGAATTTTCGTGGTTGCCTTTCTGTGTGCGAGCATTGATGCAAAAACAGTAATTGCTAGTCCAAATCAATCGTTTGCGATTATTGGACAATCTAGTTATGTGCACTCAGACAGAGCTGCAACATTTGTGTAGCATCCTCTAGGAATGTTTCGTCGCGCGGTTCTTCGGACAATTTCAAGAACTGGTCGTAGTTGTACAGTTTTGGTCCAAGGTCTTGCAAAAGATATTCAACTTCATCCGAGAATCCTTCCCAGTTGGCTTTCTTTAGACTAAAGCGACGACAATTCAGCACTGATGCAATGAAACAGCCGACGTTATGGTGATATTAATAGGGCGATGTTGGCTCGTGATATTAATAGGGCGATGTTGGAAGAGGTTCGAGAACCATTTTTTTGCTGGGTGATGCAATGCTGTGACTCACAAAAAAAATAATATCCGGATTGTATCCACGTTTCCAACGTTCGCTGTTAAAAAATTTTTGAAGCTTCGCATTGCGCACGAGACTGAGCTGGCTTCAGTAGTGGTCTTAGGAATGTGCAAAGTGTGAAATGCACAGGGGCCCCCCCACTTCTGGGGGGCCCCCATTTGACCTATCGCGCGCAGAAAAATTTGATTATGAAAAACTATAGCAAATTATGATAAAAAGTTTATGCATTTGTTTTAAGCGTCATTACATATGCACCCCCTCCCTCAAGATGCACTTGTTCCAAGTGTTATTACACATATCCCCCTTTCCAAGACAATATTACTTTTAACTTTTAAGTCAGATTTAGTAAACAGATAATAAAAATTTACTGGTAAAGTCAACTTACTACTCTTTTTTTTGCTTGCTACTGTTAGGCTACTGAGGTCATATGCGTAACCAGGGGGGGCCCAGGGGCCCCCCAATTGAAATGCTACCCATGATAAAAATGTCACAAAAAAGACTGTTGTTTCTTCAGCTTCAGTTTCTTTTAGCATCTTTGCATACAACAGTACACCCGTACAGCAGTAATTAACAATTGTATTGAGCCAGGGGGCCCTGGCCCTCTCAATTTAATTTTTACCAGCCAATTTAAATGGGCCCCCTAAAATAATAATTAAAAGGGCCCCCAACAACAATATTGATCCAGGGGCCAGGGCCCCTTAATTTAATTTTTGCCAACCAATTTTAAGGGGCCCCCTACAAGAATATTTATATGGCTCTCTAATTTATGTGGGCCCCCAACAATAATACAGTTTCAGGGGGCCATGGGTCCTTCAATTTAATGTTGCCAACCAATTTAAACGTATAACCCGAGTGAAATTAAGCGTTTCTATCCTAAAAGCTGCTAACTGAGGTTCTCATCTAACCTTTTTATGAATGTAATGCAATAACCAGGGACAGATTTAAGACATAGCACAGTGCCAGGAGCCCCGCACTCAGATAAGACTTTTTTGGTCTTCACCTGTATTTGGCGCGAAAATATTGCAAAAATCTCGAAGTGTCAGAGGCCCAACTCAATGTAAATCCGACTCGGGCAATAACATGGTTTGTAGGCATAACTTTCTATTGTACATTTTTCAATTACAATTCACCTCCACCTCGCCAGTTTTTATGCAACAAAATACTTTTGAAAAAAATTAGCTTCAGTAAGGGGAATGCTCATTGAACAAATTTTTGAATTGAGAGAGCCTGGGCCCCAGGCCGTATATGTACTCCTACAACTGGTTGTTTTCTAGACAAAACAATAATCTATAAAGAAAATAATCGACTGAATTGTTATTTACTGCTAAGATGTTGCAGGAGGAAATGTACTTTACTTCCCCCTACCTGGGCGAAATCACTAATAAAATTTAACCACAAAATGCAAGATTTTAAACGTGTTTTGGACTTAAGTGGCAAGCAAAAGGAGGACTAAACAACTTAATTTTTTCAATTGGCTTTCAAGTTTTAAAAATCTAGTACTTTCAAATGGCTCTGAAAATGTGCAAAATGTGATCCAATGGTATTAAAACTACTTTTTTTCCAAAAAATTACAAAAAATCGTCCAGCGGCTGGGGGCTTCGCCCTAAGCCCCCATAACCTCGGGCGGCTGGAGGCTCCGCCCCCAGCCCCCCGTCTGTGATACATTTGAATTACAGTACACTTCTTTACTTAAGCACGTCTCCCAATTTACACATTTTCGCATTTTAACTAGGCTATTGGTTTAAGCTCTCTCCTTGAACGAGTTCCTAGTTACATGCCTACACAAGGCCACGACTTCTGATCTTCCATTCTACGATATCTTTGCTCCACCAAAAAATTCCCCTATCGAAGTTTCTGATGACGTTATTGCATGTGATTTGTGGTTTTGGCCCTCCCCCAATCAAAAATCCTGGCTACGCCTATGACTCAGGTAGTCGTTTTTCCACTTGTTTTTTTCAACTGCTTTCAGCAACTGGCAGTAATAGGTTTTTGACTATCGTATACAGTATATCATATGCTAAGCAGTATAAAGCATTCAAACATTATTGCTAAGTACTCAAACATATTCTATAATAACACAAGCATACTGAAAGCAATTGCTGAAAGTTTACGTAAATTTACTGCAATTAATTGAGTTGATAATCTAGATGAGAGGAACTTATGAACAAACATTTGATTTAATTATGGCTGCAATTGCATTGGTCTTCTGGTCTCGTTATTTACGAAATGCATTGTTGCGCTTAATTGCAGGTGCAGATAAAACATGTTAAAGTAGTGTGTAAAGAAAAGGGCCCCCCCATTTAATTTGCACAGGGGTCCCCCCTTCCATAAGGCCACCACTGGCTGGCTTGCTTCTGCCCAGGCTTCTTCTGCATCTCCATCCAAATTAGATTCGTTGTACCCCCAATTTATGCCGTGGCTATTGAAGTCCCCAATTACTACTTGTGTTTTGGAAGTTCGCAGTGTGCGCACGCGAAATGCATCAACCGGCGGTTTATAAACTGAGTTAACGCCTACTCCTTTCAGTTCGAGTTCCAAAACTTCGACATCGCCATCATCAGTCACAGAAGTCGATTCAATGATGGTTCCAGTTTTCACAAAATGGCACTTCCATATTTTAAACGTGGGCGCTCAACTGCTAGTGTCATGCCATGAACTTTAGGGCAGTTGTAGGTTGCTCCGCAATGAGTTTCTTGCAAGCACAAAACACCGCAGTTTTGATTTTTGCAGATGGCAGCAAGAAGTTGTTGTTTGGAGTTAGGCAGATCTTGAAATTCGCAGATATTACATTCAGCACCGGCCTTGAAAAAGGCCTCCTTGAATCGTGGAAATGACGCTGATATCTGAAGTTGTGTTGGTCAGTGATGCTCCGCATCTTCCTAATGCTCATTGGACGTGGTTACTGCAATTAGTTTGCCTGGTTAGACTTAACAATGGTACCACGTGAAGGTTTGCAATACACCACCTTTTGTACGGTGAAGGATATTCATAATGATTTACCTTATATTGCAATAGAAGTTACACCTTTTTTGAGTTGCCTTGGCTAGCTAGGTGACAACGAAAAAGGACTTCATGCAATCTTTAAGTAATATTGCTACAATCTGTCTGCCAGCAGAATTAAAGTTATAATATTAAAATAAAGTTCATTGAGCTTAGCTAGAATTTTTATATTTGCTTTGTGCATAGTTTTGCAAAACTTGTGATTTTTGAAATCTTGCCCTGAATCGGTTTGAGAATTAATTTAATAATATTTTGTCATCTTGTATCTGCGAATTTGTGAAAACTGATCATTTCAAAAATAAATGGAAACTTTGTATCAGTGGTGGATGAACATCATGACACAAGGTAATTGCATACACTCGTAACAAATCCAAACTTTCTGAACACGTATAATACTGTAAATGCATATTCACTTAGTCTGTAAAGTATGAGGATTAAAGCAATTTATTTTAGCAGCCATTTAAGTCCAGTGACGTGCGGTGAGGCTTTTGGTTGGTGAGGCACAATTTTTTTTCACACACATGTTTGCAAAACATTATTTAAGACAATACATGACAAGCAAATAATTGTTTTCATAGCCATTAAACCACGGCTGCCCAACCCGAGGCCCGTGGGCCACATTTGGCCTGCGAAGCTGTTTTGTGTGGCCCGCAAGGTCTTTTTGCGCTGTTGATTTCCTCATGGAAAGCCTTACTTAGCATTTTCTGGGTAGCAAAAAGGTCCAAACCAAAACCTTCTTCTGGTTGGTTCTCCCGAAATCAGTTTGGATTTGCGGCAAAGACATTTTTTTTTTTGGTCTTCACCTACTTTTGGGGACAGATTCCCGTAATACTGACCGAAATCAGCACCGTAAATGTGGCCTGTATCAGCAAAAAGGTTGGGCAGCCCTGCATTAAACGAAAACCAAATTTTTCGATAATTAATAATTCGTTTAATTTTTGCTGTTCACTTAAAGCCAAATCAATTCTTGAAGTTTCGAAAATCTATAAAAGTAGCCTAGCCTATTATTTGGCTTTGAATGTGGACATCACTGAAGTTTTCGTGCTTGCTAAGCCTTCTTGGCAAATTCTCTAAGTCACAAAAACCCAGTTTCAGTTCCAACATTAGTATTTGCTAAAAACATGAAAGCAAAAATGAAGGTTTTTATAGCGCAACCACTCTTTTCTTTAGTACGGTTCTACTCTTTCTGAATTGAGGGGTTCTTTCGTAATGATGTCTCGAGCAAATCTTTTAAATTCTTTTAGCTATAACTTCAAGTTTAAATTAAAAATATACTTTTGACAGTTTCTCAGCTTTGAGACTAAATTTTCTTAATTTTAGTTTATTTTTTCGTATTAAATTGTTTTTATTTCGCTAGAAAAATACAGTAACTTGTTCAATTTCGCAATGAACGAAAGCCTACAAAAAATACTGCTTAAACTTTTTCTCATTCTATGACGTCACAGGTGAGGCGCGCCGCAAAATCAGATTTAAAAGCATTATGCGTAGCAGAGGTGGAGTCCTCGAGGACGTCCTTGGCCTCGAGGACGTCCTCGAGGACACAATTTGAAGTCCTTGCCTTGGCCTCGAAGGTCAAGTCCTTGGCCTTGGCCTCGAAGCCTCAAGTCCTCGAAAATTGGCCTGTCCTCGGCTCGAGGACAGCACTATTTTTTGGAATGTTAAAATTTTGTGGAGCGCTTGAAAAATTGTTTGGAAAACGTTTTTTAGTGGAGATCGCTTGAAAAATTTTTGTGAAGACCTTTTTTTTTTTTTTTTTGTTTGGAGATCGTCTGAAAAATTTTTGTGAAGACCTTTTTTTTTTTTTTTTTTTGGAGAGCACTGGCGCTTTGTGTCCTTGGTCCTTGGCCTTGGCCTCGAGCATTCCTGTCCTTGGCCTCGAGAGCGTCTGTCCTCGGAAAGGCTGTCCTTGGCCTTGGTCTCGGATTTTTTTTGTGTCCTTGGCCTTGGCCTCGAGTCTTGTGTCCTCGACTCCACCTCTGATGCGTAGTTCGCGATTTGTCTGAGAAAAAAAGGCATGCTTTTAGTTTGTTCATTAAAATTTGCTTCGCTGAAGTGAGGCACAATTAGCAGTGCCTCACTTCGCATATTTGAAGCAATGCTCAATGGCACGCCGTAGTGATAGCAATATTACACCGAATAGTTTGGGCGTTTTAATGCGAAAGACATAACATAAAAGCAGTGAATACACAAAAAAAAAAATATGACAAAAATTAATAAAGCTTTTGATGCATATTTTGGTTTGTGTGAAACCATTTTATTTTAATTATATACTTTATTTTCGTTTTTCTTTGCACAATTCTACAGGTGAGGCACGGCCTCACCTGCCTGCCCTGACCGCACGTCCCTGTTTAAGTCGCAAGAGAAAGGTTTTTATCAGAGGTGGAGTCGAGGACACAAGGCTCAAGGCCAAGGCCAAGGACACAAAAAAAATCCGAGGCCAAGGCCAAGGACAGCCTTTCCGAGGTCAGACCCTCTCGAGGCCAAGGACAGGAGTGCTCGAGGCCAAGGCCAAGGACCAAGGACACAGCCGCAAGTGTTCTCCAAAAAAAAGGTCTTCAAAAAAGTTTTTCAGGCAATCTCCAATTTAATGGCGTAGCCAGAATTTTTGATTGGGGAGGCTTAAACCACAAGTTACATGCAATAACGTCATCAAAAATTTGCCTGTTTCTCACTTAACCAGGATTTTGCAAAGGGAGAGGGCCTCAACTAATATAGTTGAAAGTGCAAATACGTAACTTTGGAGACGTTTTGAGAAAACAAGTGTAACTCAAACGTATCACAAACGGGGGTATGGGGGCAAAGCCCCCAGCTGTTCGGCGATTTTTTGTAACTTTTTGGTAAAAAAAGCTATTTTTATGCCATTGAATCACACTTCGCACATGTTTAGAACCATTTGAAAACACTAGATTTTTGACATTTGAAAGCCAATTAGAAAAATTAAACTGTTTAATCCTCCTTCTAGTGGCAATTTAAGTCCAAAACACGTTTAACATCTGGCATTTTTGTGTTAAAGTTTAATTGTACGTGATTTGCTCCAGGTAAGGGGAAGTAAGGTGCATGGACTCGTGCAACATTTTAGCAGTAAATGAAAACCCACTCTAAGATTTTCCTTAGAGATTTTTGTTTTGTCATGAAAATAGCCGGTTATAGAAGTGCATGTTAGGCCAGGGGGCCCAGGCTCCCTTTACTGAAGTTCAACAATTTGTTCAATCAGCATTTTCCATGGCTAATTTTTTTAAAAAGAATTTTGTGCGTAAAAACTGGCGAGGAGGAGGTGAATTTATGAATTGTTATTGAAAAATAGTACAATAGATGGGTAGTTTCGCTTACTAATCATGTGTCGGGCGCGCAGCCAGAAATTCGCAATGGGGGGGGCTGTTTTGGGGATCTGGGAGCAAAGCCCCCTGCCGCCGGAGGCACGGGGGTTTGGGGGCGGAGCCCCCAGCGCTCGCAAATTTTGCATTTTTTGCAAATATAACTTAATTTTAGAGCTATTTTAACAAAAAGTAATGCTTTTAAAACGTGGCATAGAAATTACCAGCGCAACATGATTCAACTGGTTGCATTATCGGGCTATGTGGGAAGTGGCAAATGATAACATTGCAGTTCTCTTGTTTACATGCTGGTAAATCATAAAATCCTATTATTCAACAAAACTCACACGGAGTAATCTATTTCGTCTGTATGTTATAAAGAAAAATAATTGGGGGGGGGGCGGCTAATGGAAAGATATTTGAGAGAAGCGATTGGCAATTAACTAACACTGAGTAGCCCCCCCTCCCTTATTCCTGAGTTTATAATATATTTGTTGATAAAACCTATGTTTGGCGTTTTTACACTAGCGATCAGATTTGATTGTTTATTTTTGGGCACTTTTTAAAGTTTTCATTGATTGGTAACTTTAATTTTTGACAAATTAGCCCCCCTCTGAATATATGTTTCAAAAAATGCTTTAATTCACTTTTTAGTCAATTCCAGCGCAAAAGACAGTCTCAAAAGAGCTAAAAACGTGGTGTTATTCTTATTCTGCATTTTGGTTGACAGGTCCATGGGGGGGATATAGCCCCCCCCCCCCCCCCGCCTTCGGCTACGCTACTGGCCGTGTTATTGCTGGGCCGGATTTCCATCGCGCTGGGCCCCTGGCACTTTGGAGATTTTCGCAACGTCTTTCTGCCAAATGTAGGTGAAGACCATAAAAAGTCTTAAGATTTGAGCGCAGGGCCCTTAGCTGGTACTGCGCCATATTGTGGTAAATCCGGCCTTGGTTAATGCATTACGTTCATAAAAGGCTAGATGTGACCCTGAGATAGCAACTTTTAGGACAAAAACTATCCATTTCTTCCAGGTTTACGTTTAAATTGGCTGGCAAAAATTGATTTGAGGGGGGTCCCGGGGCACTTGGTCTTCAGTATTGTTGTTCGCTACAGGTGTAAACGAAAAACGCTAAAAAGAAACTGAAACTGAAGAAACAATAGGCTTTTTGGTCACATTTTTGTCATTGATGAAATTTCAGTTGGGGGTAGGCCCGCTTGGCTAAGCCTATACTACAATTGCGCAAAATAAAAAAGGTATTTACAAATTTTCCGCGAGGTTTCTGGCGTTTTCAACAAAATTTCAACGGTTCAAAAATAGTGGTGTCCTCGAGCCGAGGACAGGGCAATTTTCGAGGACCTAAAGCTTCGAGGCCAAGGACTTGAGGCTTCGAGGCCAAGGCCAAGGACTTCAAAATGTGTCCTCGAGGACGTCCTCGAGGCCAAGGACGTCCTCGAGGACTCCACCTCTGGTTTTTATTGAAATCTGACCATTATGACACCTACAGTATACTCGTACGTTTCAAATTGCAACAATGAACAAAACACGTAAAGTGCATCTTTTAATTCAAAACTTATGCGCTGCAATCAAAATTACTGAAATTCATTAAAATTTCGTAGTATTTTTAAGTCCAGTATTTATTACAATAAAGTTGTGCCGTTCGAACGTTGTTCGAGTCACTACACAGCAAAGACTAAAGAAAAACAAAACCCCTAAACAAAACTTTGAAATAAAGTTAATGGGAAGATACCATTTAGAAAAATTACCGGTGCAACAGCGGATTAAAAAACAAAAACCCTTAAAAAAAAAGCACAAAAAACTAACTGTATAGTAGGTACAATGTATTCTGTTTTAATTACGTATTTAGGGTCACATTTTATGGACAAAAATCTATCCAATGCAGTTAGCAACAGACCTAAACTACTATAAAGTGTGCTGTAGCAACTGTTTTATTTAAGTACTAACAAAAATACTGTGTAGTAAATGCATGAAAAATAAGTTAAAAAATTTTATTTAATGCATGAAAAAACATTCCACTAATCACCAACGATTATAACGCAATGTGGTGTTGCCAGGGACATTTTTCTAAATGACACTTAAAATCTAAAGCTGCTCAGTCATATTAGTAGTTATGTATAAGGCGTGTTCGGTGCACAGAGGTCACGTGACTGCACTGTAGCCGGCCCATTCTCAATAAAAATCATTCAGTGCAAAGCAGGTCACCTGACTCTTAAAAAATGCACTGGAAACAAAATGACTTAAAATGCACTGAAACCGTCCTTGTGTTTCAAATTTTTTTTTAAATCGTGGTTCTCAGTCCCCCCTCCCTATGTTAGTAGGAGGTATTAAACTCGCAATTGAGCGCTTGTCACATGTAACCAACTTGTGCTCATTGTCGATTTTATTTGTCGTTGTCAGAACCAGCTTCCATCTTTTGTTGAAGCAGCCTACTTTAATTTTTATCACACATTGTGTGATATCCTACAGATTTGCGATTGTTTATATAAGACGTGACATATTACGACGTAGGGCAATCGGTTTTCTCGAAGGTCATGAACTCAAAACTGTTGCACGCTTAATTGAAAAACGATTTTGTAAAACAAACAGTTTTCTTGCGAGCCGCTTTCCTTGCGAAGCTGTTTGGCTGTCAACAAACACGAGGTAATCACGTATTTAGTTAAATACGCGTTATTTCCCACCATACAAGTGAGGTGCGATGGCTGAGTTGGTGAAGGCGTTGCTCTTATTTTACAGTAACAAACAGGTTCGAATCCCAGTGAAGTCAAATTCGCGGTCGGAGCGGGCCGCTTGCTTCTAGCTCAGAATTTCTCTTCGCGGTCGGAGCGGGGCGCGCTTGCTTCTAGCTAAAGCCGGAGTCTCACCGAAAACTGATACGATAACGTTCGGGGAATCCCCTAGTTCTAGCTGATTTTGAAATGATCATCTGATACGACAATGCGACGCTTTTTTATGTGGTAATTCACACCAAACGCGACGTATGATTGTATCCAAGGGAAACCATACGCTACTTCTTTTTGCTATCGGTAAATGTTAAAACGCTAGCATATATTGTTCTTTATACGATAACGTTCGGGGAATCCGAATTGTTCTTTATACGATATATATTTATATACGTTCTTTATAATATTGTTCTTTATACGATAACGTTCGGGGAATCCCCTAGTTCTAGCTGATTTTGAAATGATCATCTGATACGACAATGCGACACTTTTTTATGTGGTAATTCACACCGAACGCGACGTATGATTGTATCCAAGGGAAACCATACGCTACTTCTTTTTGCTATCGGTAAATGTTAAAACGCTAGCATATATTGTTCTTTTCCTATCAGTAAATCCAAAAAACGTTACGTATTACCAAGAGCCTGTAACTGGTTGTAATGCTTGCACAGCAGTTTGGTAATAGACCAATAGGCCTTTCAAGTTTGGGTTTTGTAATCAGTAATCACCATACCATCAAACTATGCTTAAATTGAGAGCTACTGATAAATTTACATGCTATTTAATGCATTTTATCCTGTCGGGTTAACTTGCTAATTTTGCAGTTCTTGCCAAAATCATCAACAAACACTTTATCTAGTATCAGTGATAATTGTGGAAACAAGTGATGAGTTTTAACTATAGTTTCACTTAGTTGTACAGTTGCACCACTATTGCAATGCGAAACTCATTCACTGGTATAGGCCTACCTGGAAGTTGGGCCGAAAGCAAAAGGTAGGCCTCTAGCATTCGGCCATAGCATATTACTTATATATTATTATTATTAAATGGTAGCCTAAATGTCTTGGTAGTGTAGCATTCAGGTTGCTTGGTGTTATGGCCTTTATGATTATCCACTATCATCACTGGGTACCGGTACTTTGATTTAGGGCAAAGTAATCACAGATTTAAATAATATTATGCTTAACAAAAATCAAATTGACTCCAATCATATGCCATAGCCAAGCTGTAAATTTTAAACCATATGGTTAAATTCTATTTAGAAATGATTCTACCTAGGTTGTTATAAATTTGAGCGCAAAACAAGGTTCATCTGAATCATTCAGCCAAATCGACCTCTTCAAAAAACTGAGATTTTTTGTTAAATTACAATTCAATTCAATTTATTTGTTCACTTGAGTTCAATTTCCAGAAACTTAACACCAATAAAAAATAAATAAATATCCACATGCACAAATAGAATGAATATTAATGCCAATAAAGGAAATAAATGTGGGCTAATTTAGTATAACACTTAACAGAAGTAATTGTTGATGAATGCGGGGAAATTAATAAACTATTCCAAAAATATGAGTACTGTAGATTATGTTACTTATTATCAAGCAAACAGGACAGCAAAAGACCTTTTTTGGGTCGAGTCAAGCTGCCCTTACAATTAATTAATCATTGTAATTGTTTTTTAGTTTTTTGAGGGGGTAATTTTTTCACCATTTTTTAAACAAAGAAAAAACATAAAGCTAAGCATTTAACCAAAAAGATAGCAGTTAGCATAAGAAAAGAGCACACTTGGGCTTACCCCGAGTTTATCAAGACTGTAAGTACCTCAGTAATTACCGGTACTTAGCATGGACAATTTTATTTGTTTGCTAAATGAGTATTTTGGTAATGAGTATTTAGTTACAGCTTACATATTTGTAAATTTCTATTAAATAAATTTCAGTCAAATACTGATATGATCACAGATTTTGAGTCTATTCTGCAAAAGTAAAAAAGTGATTACTGATTAATTGCATTTACAAGATATCATTTAAATTAGATTTGCATGAACAATTTTTAAAGTGGTGGAGAACTTAAATTAAAATTTACTGTAAGCAATATGATATGAATTCAAATAACCTAATCACTAGATTTTGTTTTTCAGAAATGATCAGTAGATAAGATAAAGTTTGGTACTGTAGTGGAATTTGAATTTGGCAAATTTGGTTGGTTAATCAGTAGTCGTACTGCAGTAGTGAGTAATGCAAGAAGTAGAAGACTTCAAAAAGCTGAAAGTACTGGCAGAAATAACTTCAAAAATTGAAAAGTTCTGGTAAAACCTACAGAACTAGAAATTTTTATACTCAAGATTGCGGTAAATCAGTGTTTGAGTTTTTTGAAATGTTTCAATTCTCAATATCTGATGTGATTGCAATTTTTGACAAACATCGATAACAACAGTTAGCAGATCAGAAAGTGAGAAAAAAGATATCTAATGCAGCATGCGCAGTTTATTACGGCATTCGTTATCAGAAATCGTTATCGTGCTTTAAGAAATCTATTTTCTTGTACGCTACCATATCGCAAATTGTTGCGGTAACCGATATCATATACTTGTCATATGGCATACTACGAGGACTAGAACATACAGGATTATAAGTGCAGCAGCACAAAAACCCAAACCCATGTGGTCCAGGCTCAGTACCACTATGTAGGTACCGTATGTGTGCACTGTCACAAATCGATCTCGCACATTCCGAAGCAGGACATCCTGATGCGACCGACCTGACGCGATCTTTTCACCTGGGAATTCTGACACCATGGACATCCTGACATTAGGGTTAGGGAGAGTGTTAAGGTTAGAGTTAGGGCGTCAGGATGTCCCTGGCCTCAACAATACCGAAGTGAATTTTCTCGCATCAGGTTGGTTGCGTCAGGATGTCGCGGACCCCGCGTATTCGGCATCTGTTATATTGCGAAGTAATAGTCTACTGTACTGGTAGGCTATTGCAAACTGGTACAGTACTAGCATATGCGTGAACTGCCAGCGACAATCGAACTGTACGGAAACTATCACAACTCAACTCTTGATTTGGTACTGTACTGTGCAGTATGTTATCTTCATTCCAATTTGATTGTCTGGAACCAGTTCGTTGATTTTTCAAAGTAGCTATAACCCCAAACCACATTGAGCTTAGAACAAATAAAGCTCAATGCAATTCAAAACCACAGCCAACTTTGTATGTGTGTTGTACCAACACTGTGTATATACGTAAAACAGCTATTTTTTTGGCATCTAGTGATCCACTGCTAAGAATACAAGATCGTTCTAACATCATACAATTTCATTTCAGTGATTGTTCAGCATTCACACAAAACAAACTGCAGAGTATAGACAGATACAACAACTACCAGTAGCCTCTACCTGACTATTATATCAACAAATAGATAGGCTTATGAGTTCCTGAAAATAAACAAAAGTTAAGAGCCTATGGTATTGGGCATAGGTGGGCACAAGTCCGTTAATCCGTTAATAACGAAGCTAACTTTTTCATTAACTCGTTACTTCGTTAAAAAGTTTTTTCATATTAACGGACTAAATTAACTTCCGTTAAGTGCTGGTAACAGACTAAAGTAACTTCTGTTAAGTTCGGTTAACTTCCGTTAAGGTTTTTATCGTTAATATCATGCAGCTTCGTTGTGCATTTGAACTTGTTTTTATCTTGAAATTAGATTAGACTGTAAAATGTAACTTTCAAAACACAAAAAGACCACCATAGGAATAAATATTTCCTTACAATCAGCTTAACAGCGTCAATACGTGTTCTAGAAGCGAGTGAATAAAACGAAATGTAAGTTACATGCAAAATGTTAACGGATTAATGGACTTCAGAGCTGGGCACCCGCTACTTGAATAGTAGCGTCGCTACCGCTGCCGCTATTTGACGTTTAAAGCAGCGGCGCTGCCGCTACCGCTGCTTGATTTACAAAAGCAGCGGCGCTTCCGCTGCCACTAATGGGTTCAAAAACAGCGGCGCTGCCGCTATTCGCTGCCGCTACTTAACAAAACAAAACATTTTTTTTTTTTCTGAAGTTACAAACCAAATGTAATCACAAAAGTATACCGTCATTATAATAGCACACATGCAAGCAGCCAAGCAATTATAGTTCAATAAATTGTTCGCAAGTTCCTTTTAAAAAGACAAGCATCTCAAAATGCTCGTCGGTCAAACCTGAGCGCTTAGGTTTGAGCACGTCTTTTCCGACCGAAAAAAGTCGTTCCACAGCAGCATTAACAAATGGCTATATACCAAACACAAACTTCGCTATTCATCACTAAAAATAAACTATTGGACTGTAACAGTACGATTAAGTTAATTAGAAAAACGATCAAAGAAAATAGAACGCGAGGAACAAAAGCCAGTACTGCACAATGCATAATTAAAACCTTGTCTTTTGATTACCAATAACGAGAGCAACCAGTGCTTGTGGCTGTCAATCAGGATTAACGAGGACAGCGACGAAAACTGTTAAGTGATAACGTGAAAAAAACAGAACTATTTTGTCGTTTTGGATTCAGAGCAACAAGTGTCATTACGGATTAAAAGAATCGAAGACAAAAGCTTTATTTTATTGTTTACATTTCTTAACTGCAGTTTAAAAGAATGTTCTTTAAAGTTTTTTTGCAGTAGCGGAAGCGGCAGATTTATTGCTTTCACAGAAGCGCTGAAGCGCTGTTCGCTACTGGGCCTCAAATATAGCGGCGCTGCCGCTTTTCGCTGTTAGCAGAAAAAAGCAGCGGCGCTTCCGCTATTAAAAAAACAGCGGCGCTGGTAGCGCCGCTACTGAACAGCGGCGCTGTGCCTACCTCTGATGGACTTTATTAACTTCCGTTAATTAAAGCTGAAAATAACGGATTAACGTTAACGGAGGTGTGAAGTTTGTTAACGGACTAGTGGTTAACGAAGCTAACGTTTTGCATTAACTTGCCCATCTATGGTATTGGGAGCTAAGCAATCACTGGTTAGTATTTATATGTATAATTGCAATAATCATGACAAGTAGACCTATCGGTACTGGTGCACTACCGTATATGATCATAACCATTGATGATACCGGCTCCAAAATGGTCAAAAGTGGCCACTTTATTTAAAAGACTTGAGAAAGGTTTCTACTACAAAAATTGATTGCTTCCAGTAATTTATAATTTCAGCTTTCAAGAGTCAAGTCAATTGAAGTTCAAAATTGAACTTTGGTCAATTGTACCAAAACAAGAGCAAGGAAAGCCAAATTGAGTTGGCTTTCTCAACTGGCTGCTTGCAACCATCTCAGATTTAACTTGCCTACCTTGAACCAATTAGTTTCAATATCCCATTCTCTCTGCTTTTCCCAAGCAGAAAAAAAAGCAATCCAGTCTTAAGTACCGCTAGGCTAGGTACCGGGTACCAGTATCACTGCAACTGTACACTACCTATACAGTAGGCTACTACAACGTATCGGTACATGACTAGACCTAGCCTCCTACATACAGCCCTAAGCACTTAACATAGTCTGCTGAAAGCTACTTTTCAACTAAAACCAGTTATTTTTTCAAGATTTTCAGTTTTTGTGCCTCAAAGTTTGTCCCAAGAAAAGTCAATACTCGAAAAAAAATTTTATGTAAGTAAACAGCTAAATAATAATCTTTTGAAGTTATGCATAGTTTACTCTATTTGTTTCTCCCGTTTCTGAACAGTCTAGCAAGCGTAAGTGCAATCAGTTTAATTGATCAAGGGTAGAAAATGCTGCATGACAAACTACAGTGGAAATTATGATAGCAACTCAAAAGAAAAAGTATTTCGATTGCCTGCTGACAAAGACGAAAGAGCCCTTGGGGCTAAGTGTAATTCCCAGAGAGCTAGAGTTTTGCATAAACGGTAAAAAGCACATTAGCTAAATGGGCCTATCTTTGCACTTATTTCCAACTATCATTATAGGCCTACCTTTGCACTTATGTCCAACTATTGTTAATATGCCTACTTTTACACCATAGGCGTAGCCAGGGGGGGGCCCAGGGGGCCCGGGCCCCCGGGCCTCCCCCAATCAAAACTCCACTAATCAGAGGTGGAGTCGAGGACACAAGGCTCGAGGCCAAGGACACAAAAAAAATCCGAGGCCAAGGCCAAGGACAGCCTTTCCGAGGACAGAACCTCTCAAGGCCAAGGACAGGAATGCTCGAGGCCAAGGCCAAGGACCAAGGACACAGGCGCAAGTGTTCTCAAAAAAAAAAGGTCTTCAAAAATATTTTTCAGGCGATCTCCATTCATTGGCGTACCCAGAATTTTTGATTGGAGTAAGCCCAGCACTTAAAGTGTAAGGGGGACGCGTCCCCCCATCGAGATTTAGCGTCCTCCCAACGAGATTTGAGCGCTGGATGATTAGACAAAAAAGGCCTAATTCTTCACTAAATTTTGGCAAAAAACCGCTTCGATTTCCGGCGAAGACCATTTTTTTTGGTCTTTATATAATTTTGGCGAAAAAACACTTCAATTTTAGGCGAAGAACTCTTTTTTTTGGTGTTTGTTCAATTTCGGCAACGGAATTATGTAATCTTTCCTAAAGTACTTTCGCATGCCAAATGCGTTTGGTCAAGGCTGCAAAAGCGTCCACCCGTGAAAAATTTTACAATTTAAGTACTGGGTAAGCCTAAACCACAAATCACATGAAATGACGTGGTCAAAATTTTTCCAAAGAGGAAGTTTTTGTGGGACAAAGATATCGTACGATGGAAGATCTGAAATCGTTGCCTGTTGGCACGTAACCAGGGTTTTGCAAAGGGAGAGGGCTTATACTGATTGTTCAAAAAAGCAAATATTTAACTTTGGAAACGTGTTGAGAAATCTAGTGTAACTCAAAGGTGTCACAGACGGGGAATCTGGGAGTGGGGCTCCCAGCCGCCGGAGGCTTTGGGGGTCTGGGTGCGAAGCCCCCAGCCGTTGGGCAATTTTTTGTAATTTTTTGGAAAAAAAAGCTATTTTAATGCCATTGAATCACATTTTGCAAGTGTTCAGAGCCATTTGAAAGCACTAGATTTTTGACATTTGAAAGCCAATTGAAAAAGTCAAATCATTTAATACTTCTTTTACTTGCAATTCAAGTTTAAAACACGCTTAACATCTTGCATTTTTGGAGTTAAGTTTAATTGTAAGTGATCTGGTCCAGGTAGGGGAAAGTAAGGTGCATTGTCTCTTGCAACATTTTAGCGGTTAATAATAATCCACTCGAGGATTTTTCTTAGAGATTTTTGTTTTGTTATGGAAATAACCAGTTTTAGGCCAGGGGGCCCAGGACCTTCAATTGAAGTTCAACGATTCGTTCAATCAGCATTTTCCATGGCTAATTTTTTTAAAAAGTATTTTATGCATAAAAACCGGCGAGGTTGGAGGTGAATTACTGAATTGTTAATGAAAAATGTTAAAATAGATGGTTACGTCAACTAACCATGTTATTGCCGGGCCGGGTTTACTTTGCGTAGGCCCCTGGCACTTTGGAGATTTTCGCAAAGGGGGCAAAGCCCCAGCTGCTGAAGGCTTGGGGTCTGGGGGCAGAGCCTCCAGCGCTCAAAATTTTTGCATTTTTTTTGCAAAATAAACTTAATTTTATAGCTATTTTAATAAAAAATAATGCTTTTAGAACGTGGCATAAAAATTGGCAGCCCAACATGATTCAACTGGTTGCATTAATGGGCTATATGAGAAGTGGCTAATGATGACATTGCAGTTCTCTTGTTTACTTGCTGGTAAATCATAAAATCCTATTATTCAATAAAACTCACTCGGTGTAATCTATTTCGTCTATATTTTACAAAGAAAAATAATTGGGGGAAGGGCTAATGGAAAGATATTTAAGAGAAATAAATGGTAATTAACTAACACTGAATAGCCCCCCTCCCCTTATTCCTGAGTTTATGATATATTTGTTGATAAAACCTATGTTTGGCGTTTTTACATTAGCGATCAGATTTGATTGTTTATTTTCGGGTATGTTTTCAAAGTTTTCATTGATTTGTGACTTCAATTTTTGACAATTAGCCCCCCCCCCCCCTGAATATATGTTTCCAATGATGCTTTAAATCACTTTTTAGTCAATTCCAGCGCAAAAAACAGTCTCAAAAGAGCTAAAAACGTGATATTTTCCTTATTCTGCATTTTGGTTGATAGGTCAATGGGGGGGGGAGGCTATAGCCCCCGCCTCCCCCATGGCTACGCTATTGCTGGTACTGCGTCATATTATGGTAAATCCGGCCCTGATTATTGCATTACGTTCCAAAAAGGCTAAATGTGGGCCTGAGATAGCAACTTTTAGGACAAAAACTTCCCGTTTTCTTCGGGTTATACGTTTAAATTGGCTGGCAAAAATTGAATTGAGGGGGACCGGGACCCCTGGTCTTCAATATTGTTGTTAGTTATACTGTTGTAAGCGAAAAATGCTAAAAAGAAACTGAAACTGAAGAAACTATAGGCTTTTTTGTCACATTTTTGTCATTGGTGAAATTTCAATTGGGGAGGGGGCGGACCCCCTGTCCTCCTCCCCTTGGCCACGCCTATGCTCCAAGTGAGGAAAACAAAAAAAGTGCTCGCAAATTTTCTGCGAGGTTTCTGGCGTTTTCCAACGAAATTTCAACTGTTCAAAAAATAGTGCTGTCCTCGAGCCGAGGACAGGGCAATTTTCGAGGACTTGAGGCTTCGAGGCCAAGGCCAAGGCCAAGGACTTGACCTTCGAGGCCAAGGCCAAGGACTTCAAAATGTGTCCTCGAGGACGTCCTCGAGGCCAAGGACGTCCTCGAGGACTCCACCTCTGCCACTAATCATATTGAACAGTGAAGTTACTGTGATTGTACAGTGATTTAACAGTAAAGCTGAATTTGGGCGGAAAAATCGTTCGAATTTCGGTAAAGACCTTTTTTTTTTTTTTTTTTTCTGACTTTGGGCGGAAAAATTGTTGGAATTTCGGTGAAGACCTTTTTTTTTTTTTTTTTTGGAGATCACCTAATTTTGGGCGGAAAAATCGTTCGAATTTCCGATTTCGGCCCAAAATTCACTCTCAATTTCGGTGAAGACAGCCGAATTTTTGAGGGTTTGGGCCCCCCCCAATCAAAAATCCTGGCTACGCCTATACTTTACACTAATTTCCAACTCTTTTCCGTAGGCCTATTTAAGAAAACAGCTTACTAGCAAGCAAATCAACCTTGCATAAGTTAAAAAGCCTAGTTTCAACTTTTCCACCGACTCTAACTGGTGAAACGACGAGCTAATGACCAAACGACAAAGTAGAACCCAATCCTACTTCGTCGTTTGGTCATATCAAGCAAAATCTTTCGTCGGGCGATCGTATGAAACGTATCGTTATCGGACGCAATTGCTCGGTGTGAATGCCCCGTCGTTTACACGCGTCGTTGTCGCGTCAGAAGGCTCATTTGATACGATAACAACGCCGGTGTGAATCAGGCTTAAGAATTTCACTTCGCGGTCGGAGCGGGCCGCTTGCTTGAACTGTGTAGTTTCAAATTATCTAATCTGTTATCAGCTTCACTTCTTTCCTATGAAGTCATTCTAATTAAACATAGCTAGTTTTTACATTTGAACTTCGAAGTGTTAAATTCATTAATCTGTTGTCTTCACGTTTTTTATTAATATGTTTAATCTTTTGTCCATCTTTAAGTAGTTTATGAAAACACTCCCATATAAAATTATGAACATACATACGACCCCAGTAATCTTGGACAGTCATTTCAAAATATCCTTTCTCAGTTATTCTACCAAATGTTGGTTCTCTAGTAACAACATGAACAACGCATCCATCAATGCTCCCAGCATATGCTTGATGTGTTGGATGAAAATAAAACTCACAATTTTCAATCACTAATTTAGTACTCATTTTTATTTAACCACAGACAAAATTTTCTTAAGTATAAAAAGTATTTAAAGATAATTTCTCTTATACAATAAAATGAACCAATCAAATATTTTAGATCAGGCGGTTCCAGATATTGGAGTTTCTACTTTAAAACCGTCACCCTTTAGAAAATTTCCCCCAACCTTAAAGAAAATAGCTCTTAATGCAGCTGGTAAAGTTCAAAAGCGTATAAATGATTTTGCCAATTGGCTGATGGCTTACGTACCACCAACTATTAAAGCAAGTGCTTCAGCAGCATTTCAAAAAATTTTAAATCTTTTTCCTAAACGAGTAATTAAAGTGCAGTTACTCAAAACTGCTCTGAAAAACTATACTAAATCTTATGATGTAGATATTGTTGATTTTAGCCCATTGAAACAATTGAATGAAACAGAGAAAGTAGTGCAAGATAAATTGCTGTTAGACCTGGTTAAAATGAAAGGATTGAAAGCAACAGTCACTCTTAAAATAACCTTTGAAAAACAGAAAGAAGGTGAAGTGATAACCAAGACAGCATTTTTTAACAGCAAAACAAATGTCATCTTAAATACAGATGATGTGAGTGAAATGCAACAAAATGCATCCAATCAAATAATAAATAAAATTGGAAATTGGCTTAGTGAAGGTTCTGGATGGTCTATATTTTCTGTTGATGGGCACTATGTTAACTTAGTTCAATATACCCCTCTTCATGGATCAAGTTATATTGCATTACCGGAAGAACTTAGAAATGCTTAAGAAAGGACTAATTAACATCAAAAACAAAGACAACGAATGCTTTAGCTGGTGTCATTTAGCTAAAGTATACAGTGAGAAAGTAAAAAGCAATCGTGAAAGAATAAGTCATTACAAAAAATATGTAGACACACTAGATTAGGACGGTATAGAGTTTCCAGTTTCTATCAAGTAAATACCAAAAATTGAAGAACAAAATAACATCAGCATTAATGTTATTGGTTTGAAAACAAGCAACGCTTTCCTTTATTTGTGTCTAAAAAGGTGTTTGAAACAACTCTCGATTTATTATTGATAATGGAAGACGAAAAGCAACATTATGTTTGGATAAAAGACTTTAATAGATTTATGTATAATCAAAGCAAGCACCAACACAGAAAACATTTCTGCAGATATTGTCTTCAATGTTTTAGCAGCAAGGAAATTCTACACAAACACACACCAAACTGCGTAATTATAAATGGAAAGCAAGCAATACAAATGCCCAAAAAAGGTAGCTCGGTGAAGTTTAATAACTTTCAAAAACAACTACCAGTTCCCTTTGTTATATATGCTGATTTTGAAGCAATAACTCAAAAGATTGACAGCTGTCAGCCAAATGATGAAAAGTCCTACACAGAAAGATACCAAAAACACATCGATTGCGGCTATTCCTTCAAGGTAGTTTGTTGCTATGACGATAAATTCAGTAGACCAATTCAATTGTATAGAGGTAAAAACGCTGTTTATAAATTTTTGGAAGCTATGTTCGAAGAAGTTGATTATTGTGAAAAAACGAAAAATGAACATTTCAATCAACCTATGGATTTAACGAACAAAGATGAAGAAAACTTTCAAGCAGCTACAAAATGTCACATTTGTAAAAAAGACTTTTCTGAGGAAGACAAAAGGGTTAGAGATCATTGTCACGTTACAGGAAAATACAGAGGGGCGGCACATAATGAATGTAATAGAAACTTCAGGCTTACTCATAAGATACCAGTAATCTTTCATAATTTAAGGGGTTATGATTCACATTTTATTATGCAAGAAATAGGAAAGTTTGAGAAGGATATCAAAGTAATTCCAAACAATCTAGAAAAATACATGGCTTTTTTCTTAGGCAAACATTTAAAATTTATCGATAGCTTCCAATTCATGAGTAGCTCATTAGAAACTCTGGTTAAGAACGTTCCACTTTCTGACTTAAAATACACATCACAAGGATTTCAGGATGAAAAACTAGAACTAATGAAAAGAAAAGGAGTTTATCCCTACGATTATATGAACAGCTTTGATAAGTTTGACGACAGAAACCTCCCATCAAAAAAGGAATTCTATAGTCTTTTAACCGATGAAGATATAAGCGATGAGGATTACAAGCATGCGCAGAATGTGTGAACTACTTTCAAGTTGGAATCCATGGGACAATACCACGACTTGTACCTTAAGTCAGATGTTTTGCTGTTAGCAGATGTATTTGAGAAATTTCGAAAGACTTGTCTTCAATATTACGAATTAGACCCTTGCCATTATTTTACTTCTCCCGGTTTATCATGGGATGCAATGCTTAAAATGACTGAAATAAAACTGGAATTAATGACAGATATTGACAAATTTCTTTTCATTGAAAAAGGTGTGAGAGGGGGAGTTTCATACATTTCTAAAAGATATGCTAAAGCTAACAACAAATACGTGAATAATTACGATTCAAAGCAGCCATCAAATTATATTACATATCTTGATGCAAACAATTTATATGGATGGGCAATGAGCCAAAATTTACCAACGGGTGGTTTTAAATGGCTATCAGAAAAAGAAATTGATTTAGCAAATTTACCTAAAGGAAAAGGACTAATACTAGAAGTTGACCTGGACTATCCTGAACACCTTCATGCTAGTCATAATGACTATCCACTAGCTCCAGAAAAAATGGAAATTAAACATCACCTCCTTTCAGACTACTGTAAACAATTACAAACTCAGTTTAATATAAAAGTTGAAGGAGTTAAAAAATTAATACCTAATTTAAAGTCAAAAAAGAGTTATGTTCTTTATTACAAAAACTTAAAGCAGTATATTGAATTAGGCTCAAAAGTTACAAAAGTCCATCGGGTATTAGAATTTTACGAATCACCTTGGTTAAAAAAGTATATTGATTTCAATACAGAAAAGCGAAAAACCGCCAAGTCTGACTTTGAGAAAGATTTTTTTAAACTTATGAACAACTCAGTGTGGTCCAAACGCCACTAATATCTTTATAAATTTACTGCCAATTATTATATTTTGTGAGCAACGAGTTATACTTTCGCAGCTTTCGACATGTTTTATCGCAATTTTCCCAGGTCAACCGAGAACGTACCTAAAGCACACTATTTTCTTTGAAGTGTCAAAACTTGTTTAATGTGTCGCAAATTCTTTTAGAAACATGTTGATACCTAACACACTGCTTAAGACTGTGAGGAAATCGCCAACACAACTAATGTTTACTGTCTGAACGTTTTCTCCCCCAAATTAGTGTGACGAATAAATCTTTGATGTTTGATGTGTAATCGACTCTAACAGAGGTGGAGTCGAGGACACAAGACTCGAGGCCAAGGCCA
The DNA here is from genome assembly GCA_963965965.1 of Trididemnum nubilum. Lineage (NCBI taxonomy): Eukaryota > Metazoa > Chordata > Ascidiacea > Aplousobranchia > Didemnidae > Trididemnum > Trididemnum nubilum. The sequence continues at coordinate 42,802,651 of OZ014481.1, forward strand.
AGGCCAAGGATACAAAAAAAATCCGAGGCCAAGGCCAAGGCCAAGGACAGCCTTTTCGAGGACAGAACCTCTCGAGGCCAAGGACAGGAACGCTCGAGGCCAAGGCCAAGGACCAAGGACACAGGCGCAAGTGTTCTCCGAAAAAAAAGTCTTTAAAAATTTTTTTCAGTCGATCTCCAATTCATTGGTGTACCCAGAATTTTTGATTGGGGGAGGCTTAAACCACAAATCACATGCAATGACGCCATCAAAATTTTTCCAAAGAGGAAGTTTTTGTTTGACAAAGATATCGTAGGATGGAAAATCTGAAATCGTTGCCTGTTGGCACGTAACCCGGATTTTGCAAAGGGAAAGGGCTTAAACTAATAGCTGAAAAACGCAAATATTTAACTTTGGAAGCGTGTTGAAAAAGCTGGTGTAACTCAAAGGTATCACAGACGGGGGTCTGGGGGTGGAGGCCCCCATCCGCCGGAGGCTTTGGGGGTCTGGGGGCGAAGCCCCAAGCCGTTGGGCGATTTTTTGTAGTTTTTTGAAAAAAAAGCTATTTTAATGCCATTGAATCACATATCGCAAGTGTTCAGAGCCATTTAAAAGGACTAAATTTTTGCCATTTGAAAGCCAATTGAAAAAATCAAGTTGTTTAATACTCCTTCTACTTGCAATTTAAGTCCAAAACACGTTTAACATCTTGCATTTTGGAGTTAAATTTAATTGTAAGTGATCTGGTCCAGGTAGGGGAAAGCAAGGTGCATTGTCTCTTGCAGCATTTTAGCAGTAAATAATAATCCCTGGAAGATTTTCCTTAGAGATTTAGTTTTGTCATAAAAATAACCAGTTAAAGCAGTACATGTTCGGCCAGCCCCCTCAATTGAAGTTCAATGATTTGTTCAATCAGTATTTTCCATGACAAATTTTTTTAAAAGTATTTTGTGCATAAAAAGCGGCAGGTTGGAAGTGAATTATCGAATTGTTATTGAAAATTGGTACGATAGATGGTTACGTCTACTAACCATGTTATTGCCGGCAGGATTTACTTCGCGCTGGGCCCATGGCACTTTGGAGATTTTCGCAACATCTTTCTGCCAAATATAGGTGAAGAACAAAAAAAGTCTTACGATTTTAGCTCGGGGACCCTAGCTGGTACTCAGGCGCGTAGCCAGAAATTCACAATGGGGGGCTGTTTTGGGGGTCTGGGGGCGGAGCCTCCAGCGCTCGAAAATTTTGCATTTTTTCGCAAAATGAACTTAATTTTAGAGCTTTTTTAATAAAAAATATTGCTTTTAAAACGTGGCGTAGAAATTGGCAGCGCAACATAATTCAACTGGTTGCATTAATGGGCTATATGGGGAGTGGCTACTGGCTCATGATAAAATTGCAGTTCTCTTGTTTACTTGCTGGTAAATCATAAAATCCTATTATTCAATAAAACTCACTCGGTGTAATCTATTTCGTCTATATTTTATAAAAAAAATAATTGGGAGAAGGGCTAATGGAGAGATATTTGAGAGAAGTGACTATGGTAATTAACTAACACTGAATAGCCCCCCTCCTCTTATTCTTGAGTTTATAATATATTTGTTGATAAAACCTATGTTGGGCGTTTTTACATCAGCGATCAAATTTGATTGCTTATTTTTGGGGAGTTTTTCAAAGTTTTTATTGATTTGTGACTTTTATTTTTGACAATTAACCCCCCCCCCCCCTGAATATATGTTTCCAATGATGCTTTAAATCACTTTTTAGTCAATTCCAGCGCAAAAAACAGTCTCAAAAAAGCTAAAAACGTGAAATTTTTCTTATTCTGCATTTTGGTTGACAGGCCAATGGAGGGGGTTATAGCCCCCGCCTCCCTCATGGCTACGCTACTGCTGGTACTGCGTCATATTATGGTAAATCTGGCCCTGATTAATGCATTACGTTCACAAAAAGGCTAGATGTGGGCCTGAGATAGCAACTTTTAGGACAAAAACTTCCCGTTTTCTTCGGGTTATACGTTTAAATTGGCTGGCAAAAATAGAATTGAGGGGGACCTGGCGCCCCTGGCCTTCAATATTGTTGCTATAGTTATACTGTGGTAAACGAAAAATGCTAAAAAGAAACTGAAACTGAAGGAACTATAGGATTTTTTGTCTCATTTTTGTCATTGGTGAAATTTCAATTGAAGCACGTTTTGGCAAAAATGCATAAACGACATTTTTCAAAAAATGAGTTTTTTATATTTTTGAAGATGTTTACTTAATATCTTTCCCCTGAGAAAAAAATTTTTTTCAGTTTCAATCAGTTTTCGGTAACAGATAGCTTTTGTTAATTTTTGTCGCCCAAAGCTGCTGAAGCAGAAACGTATAATGTGACGGACTTATGACTAAAGCAGACTACTCAGAGTGTTTGAAGAAACATCACGGAACAAGCGTTTTGTTAGGAAAAAAATGCCTTTTTTGCTATCGTTGCTTGAACCGAAACAGTGATTGATTACCTCAGATAACTTAAGAACACCGCTCTGGTTAGCAAATAAATCATTTTAAAGAAACCATCAACAAGCTTTACGTTTATTTCATAGGTATTTTTGCTGTTTATTAAGACTGATTTTGTCAATGTGCGTAACTTCAAAAGTTTTTTTCTCATTATTTTGCAAAGTTTTTTTTGCAAAGCAAGTTGTCTTGCATCAAAATAATAATTCAATTTTGTAAAATGCGTTATAGCCTATATTTATCAGTACTGTACATGAATATACGTTGCGGCGATTAATAAACTGAACTTTCGGGGTGTTGAAAAACGGAAGGAATAAATTGCAGACTAATGACTTCACAGCATTATTCGGTTGGGCTCTGTCTTGCTACAGTATACATCGGTTTTGGTGTTGAAACAGATCCATATTTTACTGTGTACATGCTAATACAATGATCTAACTCAAAAGTTTTACAACACATGAAAAAATTAATATAATGCTTGATGTGGGCTATTTGTTCAAACAGTATCCTCTGTATTAATTTTTACAAAGGAAAGCCACTTGACACTTATTTTTTTTGGACCAAACAATTTACTCGTTGTTGTGGCCCAGCCTGACGGAAGACTTGCAAACAAAACCCCAAAAAGTGCTCTGCGTTGGTGTGATTTTGCAGGCGCAAAGTGTCTGGTTCATACTGCATACGAACGAACGAAGTATTACAATTATTTTATAATTGTAAGTTTATAATACGTAACTCGAATTGCTACAATTAGTTCTATCAGCATTTTAGTATTTTTTATTAATAGCATTTTTTTACAGTGTTATAATTTTCATTGTTACAAGCAATAATAATCCAAAAAATAAAGAGATTTTATGACTGTTTATTTTTCGTCGAAGCGAAAGCAGAATCTTGTAAGATTTTATTAAAGTGGAAACGCATTTAATCGAAAATATCATGGTTTGCCTCATACCACAGTAGCTTTGCTTCATCTTTGAAGTATAAGAAAAAGCTGCATTTGTTAATTGATTAACATTTATTAATTAAGGCCAGTCGCAACTAAGAACTCTCTTTTTCGGACAAATCGTAAATATACAGCATAGTTGTTTTGGTGCTTTAATCTTTTATCTTTCAAATTTAATCGAATGAAAGTTGCCCAATTATGAGTCTCTCAAATTTAAAAATTAACCGTCAAATAGTATCGTAATGATGACAAAGTCAACACGCGTAGTATTTTGCAATCATATTATTGTCTACCTTTTAACTTAAAAGTTCTATATCAGCTGTTTTGTTATGTGGTTCTTTGTACTCGCGCGACCCTGCATGGATGACGGTGCCTATTGCGTCACTACTCCATCATAGTATTATTTTTGCTGGCTTGGTTCACACTAATTAGGATAGAAAAGCGATTCAGTTACGAAGCGTTAGCGCAGTTTTGCAATGCAATATTTTTCGTTTCATATTTATTTTGTGTATATTCTTTATTTAAGAACGATTTTTAGAAGAATGAGAGTTTTATTTTTGCTCAAAATTTAAAAACAAATTACAGGAGAACAATGTCAGCCTCAGTAATAACAAAAATTAAGATCAAACGAACAAGATTAAATTTCAAATATTAAAAGAAACTGAATTCTGTACTGATTCAAAAAGATGAAAGTTTAGTAATTTGCCAGTACAGTATTTGCAATGATTTTGAGACCATAAAGTTATTGCAGCGCATTGCGCAGATAATTGAAAAGATTTTTTGGATTTTGTAGAAATTACAAAAAATCGCTTGTTTGTTTTTGCAATTTCTATAATGCCGCAAAAACAGCAAAAAAATCGTTTATTCAAGCTGACAAAGTTTTGCAAGCATGGTCGCTAAATTTGACATCGATGTTCTCAAATTTAAGAGCAAATAAGAACAAATGAGACTGCAAATTGGCAAAAAATTAAAAACTGTCAGCCTCAGATCAAAATTTACTGAATATTGTAAAAAAAAAGTGTAGGGGCTTCTTATTTTGCAGTCTTTCTAAACGTTTTTATTTCTACAGTCCGTTTGTTTAAATTAAATTGATAGAAATGATTGTGGTTTGTGGCGTAACACTAACGTTTGTTTGCTTTTGAAAGGCCTAGCATCTTTGTTGTGTTTAATTTCAAGGGTGTAAGGGCTACCTTAAAAAATAAAAGAAAAATATAGATAATTATATTGTAGCTCCAGCAAATAGAATGGCTTTAATTTTGTTTGGAGGCGAAAGTATCCAAAATTTTGCCCCTCGAACTATTCGGTTAATAGACTATACACTTTGCTTGAAACTGAAGCTTGGAGCTCGTTTAATTTTAATTTTGCAGTAAGAAATGCGTTACTGTTCCAATGATGCTACCGGACTGGAGAGCGAAACGTCAACATAAATAAAAATACATCGCAATACGTTGTTGCAAATAAAAGAACTAGACACTGTTTTGTTTAAACGATTTTAAAAGACCACGTGGCTTCTTTTTGGACAAAGTTGAAGATTAAGAACTAAGAACTATGTAGCCTTAGCAGCAAAAAAAAAATTGAGAACAAACGAAAAAAAATTAAATCATAATAGAAATTGTTCTAAATTTCGTACTGATTCAAAGCGATGAGATTTTAGTGTGATTTTCGAATATTTACGGGCAAAATTGCAACAATCCCGAAATTATTGAGACTGCGCACTGCGCAGACACTTGAAAAAATTTTTGATTGACGTTCAAGTTAAAAGAATCTGCTTTTGCACTTTTTGAATGCTTCAAACGCAACGAAGTTCAGAAAGTTTTTACTCAGCAGACAGACCATTGGCAATTAAACAGTTTAACAAACACGGTTGCTAAAATTTTGTAGAAAATTATGTTCTCAAATTTAGGAAATGTTCCCAAATTTAGGAAATGTTCTCAAATTTAGGAAAGAATTAAAAACAAATGAGAATAAAAATTCCCGAAAAATTAAGAAAAGCCACTCTCAACTCGAAATTTAATGTTGCTTATGAACGAAAAATAGTGTAATACTTTCGTTTTCTCAAAGGGGGATTTAGTTATGACGAAGATTTTGCGGTAGGATTTTGGTAGCCAAAAAAATATAAAAGTTTTGGTTACGACTAGACTGACAAAAAATTGAATTATTGCAGTTTTAAAGGTTTTGTTGCAAGAATTTTGCATAACGTTGCCCAGTGTTAAACTCAGTTTAGCTGCTATATTACAAATTAATCTGCGTTGGACATCGACTAAATTAATTGCTTAAAAGTTTTTTTTGCTACATTTTTTCAACATTCGTCAAGAATTGCTGTTATAGCGTTGCGTTTACACCAGCGCAATTTTACATTCTGTGCATGCTTTACCGAGAATTTCCCATAATTGCAAAATTTTCGGAAAACTTTGACAGTTTTTGCTTGGGAATTTTTGCGCAGCAGTAAAAGATTCGAAAAACTTTTGTAAAAGTAGGGCCTGATTCAGTTCAGATTTCTTAATTTTTCGGTTCAAAAATATACTTTTTATGTTTTCCGCCAAAAAACTAAACTAGTTTTCAAGTTTTTCCACGAAGTAAAGAAAATAACGTTTACAGGTTAACTTCCTAGATGTTTATGCACTATACACCATACAGTGCTGTTAGTGTCTTACTTCTAAAAGAACTGGTTGCGCTGCAGTGAGGAAAATAATTAATTATACGCATGATTCAATCCAATTACTGTTGGTCGAAATTTATAATTTGCTCTGACTATTTAGAGTAGATCAGTATGATAAAAAAACTAATTTGGAATAGGTGTTTCAACTAAGATGTAATTAAATACTTGGAGTTTGAATTCAACCGATTCAAAAAAGGGCTCTCGACAGCGTAGGCCAGAGCAAGAAAATAGAATTCTTTTTGAGTAACACACCTCTGATGATCCCGATTACGATAAAAGCATACTGTAGGACTTTAAAAGTAGTTAATTTTTGACGTGCCTTGTGTTAGAATTAAATATTTGAATACATAGTGCAGCTGTAGTTAAAAAAAATATCTTGGCGTAATATAACTGTATGAAAACGAAAACGCTATAATATTTTACGTTATCATTTAAGACAATTATTGTTGAAAAAGTTTTTTTTTATGAAAATATAACTTTTAGTTATTGGAATGCAGTCAGTAGTTAATGCGTAGATAAATATGGCTAAAAGAAAATTGCGTTTCGAGAAGTTATGTGAAAGTATAACTACTGAAAAAATGGCTGAAATCTTGCAAAAAACCAATGAAGATGACTGCAAGAGTTCCGACGATGAACTTTTAAGTCCCGACTCTCTACCACACCACTCGTTTTCGCTGTTTTCGCCAAATTGCTTTTCAACCCCAAGATCCTCAAACTTTCACTATTCACCTCTGTCTTCCTGTCTATCAAATCCAAATAATACAGACGACACCCCACCGGAAAACAATTTGGTACATGATGAACCTTTTATAGCGGAAGCTTTGAAAACTGAACCTCCGTCTTCTTTATCTCTTCCTCTTCTCCCCGTTCCAAACAACCAATCTTCATCATCCAATAATTCAGCATCTTTTGGCGGCTTAGCGCTGGAAAATGAATCTTTACTATCCAATACTTCATTATCTTTTCACGCCCCAGTGCTGGAAAACGATTCTTTATTTAGTTCAGTGTCTTTCGACGATCCAGCGCTGGAAAATGAATCATTACCATCCAATACTTTAGCATTTTTTGACGACCCAGCGTTGGAAAATAAATCATCACCATCCAATAATTCAGCAGCCCCAGCACTGAATAATGAGTCATCACCATCCAATAGTTCAGCATCTTTTTACGCCGAAGCGCTGAAAAATGAATCTTCGCTATCCAATATTTCTGTGTCGTTTGACGCCCCAGCGCTGGAAAATGAATCTTCTCTGTCCAATATTTCTGTATCCTTTGACGCCCCAGCGCTAGAAAATGAATCATCACCATCCAATAGTTCAGCATTTTTTGACGCCCCAGCTTTGGAAAATGAATCATCACCATCCAATAATTCAGCATCTCCAGCTCTGGAAAATGAATGTTTGAAATCCGGTTCAATAATTTCCAATCACACTACTGCGCTGGTATTCTCACTAAATTCGAAAAACTCACAACCTGCTTGGATTTCAAGCAATGAATCTTCATCCACCTTTTCGTCGTTGTTAGCTCCAACATCCGAAAATAATCCTTCGTTTAGATCATCTTTTTTGTACGAACCATCATTGAATAGTGAATCAATGCCAACTTTGCGGGAGTCATTATCCGCACAGCCTCCTGGAATTTTTTTTTTCTAGCTTAGAGGAACGTTTGCCAGTCTTAGAGTCGGCAAATAGAGCAAAATCAAGTTCCAAGGTTTCTAACGAAGCATACATGAATTCCTCAGCTCTATCGCCATCCACACCACTTCCAAACGCTTTACAGACTCAACAGTCTACTACGACATCAACAGATTACTCAAGCCCTTCTTTTTTATTAACGCTAAACAAGCTGTCAAAAAGAAACCAGTTGAAAAAAAAACGAGCTTTGGGTAAGTAAGTTGCATTATTTTTGTTCGTCTTTGTCACAGCATGATATTGTAGAAGTTACTATACTACAGTTACGGTCATTTAAGACTTTTCTATTGTTTTTGTGTAAAAAATTGAACATTCATTTTCTAACGGCCTATAATGAATAGGAAATATAACTTTTAAAAATATTGTATTGTAGATGATTTGTGCTGAGATCGTGAGCAAAAACACATTTAGGATTTAATGAATTCCAAATTTTTAAAACTTGAAATTTATATTAATTTCGTTTTTTTTTTGAAATCAAAATTAATATTCATTGTTTTTAAAAACCCGAAATTCAAATAAAGTACATTAATTTCAAGTTCTTAATATTGAAATTCTACAAGTTCAAATTCAATGCAATTTTATTTTGGGCTACTTGTTTTGCATAAAGGGTATTTAAAAGGGTTGCTGTCGTCGTTTGCGATATTTAAACTGTAAACATTGCAATAAAAAAAGGTTGGAAAAATTCAAAATTTTTCAGAATTAAAAATTTCGAGTTAAACAAAACGATTTCAAAATTTTAAAAGTTTAAATCCGAATTTGAGCAAAATTTTGAGTAGATTTAGATTTAAATTTTTATCTAATCAAACCCCAATCCCACCAAAAACTACTAAAAATGTTGTTCGATGATAAAAGAAACATTTGTATGGCGCTGTCGCGTTAACAATGCACAGTAATTCTTTCTTTCCCGAATTCAATTAAAATCACCAAACATCCTTTTTATTGAAAAAAGTTTAAAATGAATGTACCAATCTAGGTCGTCAGGGGCGGTTCGTAATGGAGGTTAAAAAAGCTTCAGCTGTTAATTTTTTTTTTTTGATTTACATGTTTTTTTTTTAGGAAATTTTTAGAATTGCTGATGTGACCGTAAATTAATTTATCAATCTTATCCCCTCCCCACCTGACCGCGAAAATTAGAAAATCATGGCATTTTTACAACTAAGCCTTATGTTAATAAAAAAATTTCAAAACTCTTGAGAAAAGCGGTTCACGTTCCAGCTTTTCTAACGCTTCCAAATTGTTTGCGATGACGTCACCGCTAGTCTTTCTTTACTCTCTTTTGTGATAAATGGACAAAAATAAGCTGCGCTTTGGCTTGTTAAAAAATGTAAAAATTTATTTGTTGGCGCTAGCATTGAACATGTTATATCTTGTACCGTAGTAGAATACTGCGATTAGTGCAGAGTCGTGGAAGGAAATATGCTAAACTACAGTAGAACGTGACATTGAAAGCGATATCGGGGAACTTCGCGACAGTATCCAAATTTTACTGAACTTCATTGAGCTTTAAAATAGTGATCTAATTGCGCTAAATAAATTTTAATAAGTATATGGTAGTTGATAGTCAAATAAATAATTTAAATGCGCCTCTTTCAAATTTTGTTTCACTACCTTTAAGAGCTTTTGGTTATTCGCTTTCAATATTCTAAGTGTCTCGAAAAGTTGAAATAATAAAGTAACGTCATTTAAATAACTTGACAGCCAAAACCATTTACACCATCTTTGGTCTAGTTAGTAGTATTGCAGATCATTCTTCAAGATTGAGATGCCTGTCGCTGTGTCGCATACATTAGACTAGTGTGCTTAGTATGGTTCGGCAATTTAAATTTAATTAGATCAGATCGAAGTTTTTACATCGGCTTTTTTGTTTTTTCAAAGAACTTCATCATCAAAGCAGCAGCGATTAAAACTGCCAGGCTGCTACGAGGGATGTTATAGTGAAGGCACATTTAAATAAAGATTTAGTATTTAAGGGAAGTAATGTCTATAAAGGTTTTGAAACATTTTCATGCTTTAGAAAATGATTACAAATTCAAAAAAATGAACTTGGTAATTTTTCAATGAGTACTGTATTTTGTTTAATTTTTAAAATTTAAGTTTTGAACATTTTCCGATTTTAAAATTGGGTTTAATTTAATGATATAATCTGTTAAGCAAACAATAATTAGTCTTTTATCCCGCTGCGAAGCAACAGTGTTTCCTATTCATATGCACTGTTACTAAAGGCAGTCATTATCAAGACTTTACTGAAATTTATCGTTTTTTTTTTAAATTTATACTTGTTGCAATGTATTCGAAAAATAGATCGGTTTTGTTTCTTTTATTACATTATTATTTTTCGTAGCACGAAAATGACAGCATAGATAGCAGATTTACGTCTGCGCCCTTTTGTTTGTGCCGTTGTGTCGTAGATCGGTTTAAACTACATAGAATGCTGTCCAGCCAACAGATTGTATTAAACTTTTTATACTTCTCGTTTTATGTGCTCAAGCTACTGGGTGAATTATTAAAGTGAATTCAATTTCCTAATAATAAATTTCAATAAATCTTTTTTTTTGTTAAAGGGCTGTCTTATTCCACAAAATGCAAACACTTTTCTGCGAGAAAACTGACGTGGTGGAGTTGTAGATGTCAATGTTCCAAAAAGTTTAGCACTCCGGTAAAAAAAAGGATTTTGGACAACTTTAATCGCCTTGGAGAACATGTTCTTCAAAATCAGTATCTTAAAGGCTGCATTAAGGTTGAACAGGTAAAGGTTATGTTTTGTGAGTTAATAGTATTAATAAAACTGATAAGGCATTATTATTTGTATGCCCAGTAACTAGAACCTGAAACATGTTGTGCCTCCTGTGGCATTCTTTATGCTAGATGTGTGTAAAGTGCAGAAGTAGGCAATACTCAAATAGAAGCGCAAAGCGCAATTTCCGTAACCTCCGCATTTGTGGAAGTTGCGTTGCTCGTTAATTTTTTATTTTAAAACATTGCGGAAGTTGCGTTGCGGATTAAAGTTTTTAAAATTTCTTGCACTGTAATTGCTTGCGCTTTCAAAAATTTTTTTGTGAAAAGCGCTATTCCATGCATTGAACTTAGTTTTGTTCCATTTGGATCGTAATATTGATAAATGTTGCCTTCTTATCAAACTATTTACTTTTTTTCTGTCTAAAATCGCAAAAAATGCGGTATTTGCATTGTGTTGTGAAATTTCAATTGCAGTAGTTAGGTTGTGCTTGAACTTGATACGAAAATGCCGTTCCGCAATTGCATTGCGCTTCAACTGAATCAAAAAGTTCAGTGCGGGAGTTGTGCTGCACTTCAAAAATTAAAAAAAACTTAAATTGCGCATTTTGGGTTGCGCTTTTCCTGGTTGAAAAGATCGTTGCTCTTTGTTGCGCTGTGCTTTTGGTACAATGTTAATTGTGCCCACCTCTGAAAAAGTGTATGTATTCGCTTTGACCTGCTTCAACCTGAAGTTGATTTCTTTGACCTGCTTTGACCTAAAGTTGATTTTTCTTCTGTAAGTGAAATGAATCATTAGAGTTGTACAGTATCCAAACTAAAAATATTACAAGGATAAAAAGCATTGAAAATTAAGGTTCAAACATTAAGATTTGTAACTTTGAAAAAGTTGGAAAGTCATGACCTAGCTTTGCTTCATATATTAAGGTTTAGATTTTACAGTAATTTTGAATGCTTTTTACAGTATTTTTTGAATTGCATAACCCCTGATGTTCGTGATTACGGGTGAAGTATGCTATTAGATTTTGCAGAATTTTGATTTTCGAATGTTTTAAATTAAAATGTGCTAACCTGCAGCTGTTTGTTATGTACTGCTGTAATTCATAACCCGAAAGCGACTGATCCTAAAAAGCTGAAATTTGGACATAACATTTACGGTGATGACTGTGGGAGCATCATACTTTAAAATTTTTGTAGCGATTGGTGATGAGACCAAAATTTCAAAGGAAAAGTAAAACAGAGAAAACCGAAAACCCAGTCTGACATACTATACTACTCTCCTGCCGTCTTCATGGACTGGTTTATATCCTCACATGCTTTAATTAATTATGCCTATTTTCTTTTGAAGGTCAAAAGAAGAACGAGTCACCAACGCTACCTGTTGAGTCCTAAAAGAAAGATGTCTTACTCATATTCTGTTACTGTACACAAGCAAAAGCAAAAGGTATGCAAGAAAGCTTTCCATTTGCTGCATGGAATTCGACAAGGCAGAATTGAAAAAAAAGTTAAAGACCAAGACGGTGATATTTTTGACAAGCGTGGTCGTCACACTCCAAAAAACAAGCTGCCTGATTCAATCACTGCAAAGATAAAAGAGCATATTACTTCTCTCCCGGTTAAAGAGTCACATTATTGCAGAGAAAAGAGTCGCGAAATTCTCTACCTAGATTCTACCTTCACCGTTAGCCTTATGCATCGACTGTTTAATAAAAAATACCCATATGATCAGGTGAAATATTGGAAATACAGAGAAGTTTTCAGCGGCATGAAAAACATCAAAATTGGTTCTCCGAGAACTGACATTTGCGATACATGTGAGTGCCTGAACCAGAGGTGGAGTCCTCGAGGACGTCCTTGGCCTCGAGGACGTCCTCGAGGACACAATTTGAAGTCCTTGCCTTGGCCTCGAAGGTCAAGTCCTTGGCCTTGGCCTCGAGGCCTCAAGTCCTCGAAAATTGGCCTGTCCTCGGCTCGAGGACAGCACTATTTTTTGGAAAGTTAAAATTTTGTGGAGCGGTTGAAAAATTTTTTGGAAAGCGTTTTTTCGTGGAGATCGCCTGAAAAATTTTTGTGAAGACCTTTTTTTTTTTTTGGAGATCGTCTGAAAAATTTTTGTGAAGACCTTTTTTTTTTATTTTTGGAGAGCACTTGCGCTTTGTGTCCTTGGTCCTTGGCCTTGGCCTCGAGCATTCCTGTCCTTGGCCTCGAGAGTGTCTGTCCTCGGAAAGGCTGTCCTTGGCCTTGGCCTTGGCCTCGGATTTTTTTTGTGTCCTTGGCCTTGGCCTTGGCCTCGAGCCTTGTGTCCTCGACTCCACCTCTGGCCTGAACGCCGACATAATCAAGGCAAAAAAAGATACAGTAGAAATGGCGAGGTTAAAAACGGTTAAAGAACTTCATGTGCGAAAAGCAGACGCTTTTTTTACTCAAATGAAAGCGTCTAGGGCTCTAGCTAAACGCTATCCAAACGACACAATAGTGATATGCTTTGACTACCAAAAAAATCTACCCCTTCCCTTCACCAACACCGGAAAAGAATATTATATGCGTCAACTGTGGATGCACAATCTAGGTATTCATAATTTAGGCTCAAACGAAGCAACAATGTTTGTTTATTCCGAGCATTTTGCTCACAAAGGGCCAAACGAAGTGATTAGTTGTCTAAAATGGTTCTTTGACAACAAAGTCAGCAAAAGCGTAAAAATTGTGCATGTGTTTATGGACAATTGTTTCGCACAATGTAAAAACAAGTTTTTGCTTTCCTTCTGGTATTGGCTTTCGCATAGCCAATTTCAAGAAATTAGGCTATTCCACCCAACTCCCGGACATTCGTTTATGCCCATTGACAGGGATTTTGCTATGATTGAAAAGTGCAAACGAAGGTGTACAAAAGCTGTATTGCCTTCTACATGGGTGAAATTAATTAAAGACGCTCAACCAAATCGGCCATTTGACGTTGTGTATGTAAAATTTCCATTGACTGATGATATGGAGCCAGACGGCACACCAGTTGTGACTGTTTCCGATTTCAAAAGCGAATTGGATTCAGTTATCGAATCGTCTGTTCCTCTTTCAAAAACCAGAGGTTTTCTGTTTTTGAGAGGCGAGTTGCCAAAATCCCGAGCAATCATGTCAGATGTACACTGCCACCACGTAAACATTTTAAAGAAAAAAGCAAGTCTAGATGATTTATCGTTGGCATTTGTAAATGCTGCTCTTTGCTTAGATCTTGTGCCTATTTCTAAACCAAAATATGATAATATTTTTACATTATTGCAAGCGGTGGCGCTTCCCGAAAACACTTCATTTTATCTTTCGCTTTTTCATACTGAATCACCACCATAGTTGCAGCGCAAGCCTACTATCATAGCCCACAGTTCTATGCAGTAGTAAATTATCATTTGCTGTAGCGATAGTTTTAATGTCTTGAGCTTTTGTGAGTTGATGTTTATGCATGGCCATGAGAGGCGCAGGTCACAAATGTTTTTGGAAAATCAAAACGATGTGTTTGGATTTTGTGGGAATTTTGTGCATTTGACAAATAGTATGATGTAGACGAGCGGTAACACTCAAAAAATCTCCCAAATCGATTTTGGAAAGGAGCAGTAAAATTGTTGTTCTAAATTTTACAGAAGAAATCTGGAGGCGCAGTCTCCAGCCGCTGATGAATTGCGCACGGTTTAGACTTAAATAAACGCCATTGTCAACTGATTTATACAACATTATCAAAATATTTTGGTTTGTTTTTCTTATTAATTTCTGAAATTAATAGTGCTTGAAAATCGTTTCTCCAATCATGTAGTAAAGGCTTTGAGAAAAAGCTTAATTATCTTGAATTACTAAAAATTTAAAAATACAATAGAATAATTTAAAACTGTATTCTGTATATTATACCATAATTAAAGTGCTTTTGATGCTTTGAACTATTGTTATGCCGTCAAATCTTTTTTTTATGCCACATCAAAATGCTGGGAGGTAAAGACTATCAAAATTTTAGGCCTTTTTTCAAAAAAGTACAATTTGCTTTTACTGGTTTCTCAAGTTACACTATTAAGTACCTTTAAGTTGTCTCCCTTTTCAGATCGGGGCTCTAAAAGCAATTGTGTCCACAGTCCCCTCGATCCTTCCTTTAATATAGTGCTGTGTTTATGTCCTGGGTGTTTTCATTTTGGAGCATGTAACAACTGACAAGAATGCAAAACTTGAGTGAACATTTTTAATCGACTTTTCAATAAAGTATTCGCCTATTGTTTCATTATTAGTAGTTTGGCATATTTTTTACTCTAAGTAAATAGCATACTCCAAAACTTACTTTTTTTGAACCTCCATGCACACACAAACAATAAATTTCGCCAACATTCGGCAATCGCATAAAAATTGTTTTCACTAGAGTTTTTGTATATTTTTTACTAATTTAATGTTCAGCCCAAAGTGTTCTGCATCATCATGAAGAAAACTTTGAATTAAAGAAAGTTTAATTTAGTCCTTCTAGTTTAATTTAATTTAATTCTTCTATAAGGATGTTGAAAAACTTGCAAATTCAGATTCACTTTTCTAAAAAGCTTAACTAAATACTTGACTTCGCCTGCCACGCCCCCCCTGGTGGATGCGCAACTAAAAAAGACTTTTTTTTTATTGTTCTGTAAAATCGCATTCTGTTTGATAAAAAGTGTTTATGTTTATCTTGGATTCATTTATTTACCTTGAATATGCTTGAGTGCTTATGTTAAACTTTTATAAGATCGTAAATTTTAGACAGCTCAAAATGCACGAATTGGTTAGTTTTCTAAATAAAGGCTGACGTTGAAAGAATGAGAGTTAAGCTCTACTTGATTGAAAGCAAAGTTTTGTTAGCTTCATTTCTGCGTTATTGCATGATATTTAGCTATTGTGGCATAATGTAGAACAGCAGGCTGATTTTAGTGTGTTTTGGCGAATGCTGCCACATTGATAAGAAATTTAGCAGCAACCTTAACCAGACGCTAGCTGCAAATTTCGAATTTTGAATTGCATTCAGAAATGGTCTATTGAACTGTTTTTAATATTTGTCTAAACTTTTAGCAGCACATGATATTATTACTTCAGTTGCGATAGCTGCAGTTACTGCAGTCAAATTGCGAGTTGTATGTCTTTGCTTGTATCAATGTGTTTTGAGTGTATGGTATTTCTTTGACAGTGTACAGGATGTATTGAAATTAGAGCCCCCCTCTACAGTATAAATTAAATCATCATCTCATTTTGGATCCGGTTTTGTCCTGTCGACTTAGTTGGCCGGATTTTGTATGGTCATTGTGTTTACATATTTCGTTCGATCACATGCACCATTTCTTTCGATCACATGCACCCATCAACTAAAATTAAGCGGATTTAAGTTTTTAACGTAGCCTTAGCTTTTTGTGGTGCCTCCACTGGTTTGCCCCATAAGCCTTAAACCTGCATTCTTGAGAGGTGTAACCTTGACGAATTGCAAAAAAAAGTAGAGAATCCAAGGTTTAATTTTCCTGGCACTTCACTCACGAATCGCCGTAGGTCGATCTGAATAACTTAGTAAACCATTGCAGTTTTTTTCTCGCTATCTTTTGATATAACTACTCGTGTTTTTATGAAGATTTGGATTGGAGATGCTAATTAAGAATGCCCAAACTTGTCAGTTCATCTAATTTTCTCAGAATCATTGGCTATGAAGGTTAATCTAACTCAGGTATTCGACATGAAAGTAAAATAAATCTAAAAGAAAAATTGCTCTGTTGAAACTTACATGAATGAACTTCAAAGTAGACTACTGAAGAAAACTTAATTAATTCTCACGTAAAGTATAGAGGGGGACCTGATTTTGAAACATCCTGCATAAACTGCATGACTACTGCTTTTCGTGCTTTTTATATTTCTAGTGTAGCCTAACTGCTAGAGGCATTCCTCTTGTATTTTTGTTTATTGTGCGATATTTGGTCAACAGTATACCGTGCATGTCCGTTATTTTCGCACTTTTTATGTTTCACTATCGCGATTCTAAGTTTTTTTTTCTTTGGATTTTTTTTTTTAGAAAAAACGTGGGACAGTTTGAGGTATTGTGTGCTTGGTGCAGTATACCTGTAATTAACTGACGTAACGTGTTTTGGATTTATTTTTGTAGAAAATGAATAAATACACAATTTAAAGCGATGGAACTTGAAATCATATGGTATTTGCTAAACACCGACAGGCGGATACACTACAAATGCTTGACTATGGCTATGCAGCAAATATTATTTAAATAAAATGAAAAAAAATTAAACATTCATTATATTCTTTGAATTGCACCAAATCGTGAAGTTAGTTTGTACGCTTATTTTCGCGTCATTGCTTCCGCGGGTAAAACGTCAGCTCCTTCGGAAGAAATGTCCTATCGGTGGCGAAAGGTTGGCAACACTGTGTTAGATAACCGGCCCGAGATTAGAAGTTAAGACCTCCCGCTCCAGAACAACGTCTTACTGCTCGACCAACTCTCTGAATTCATTTATTGATCAATAATAATTGGTGTCTACCGAAAGCTAGTTTTTGGTATTCGGCAACGTTTAAAATAACAATCGGCCGAGACAAAGTCTTTTGTGTCAGAAAAACAAACAGTAAGGTCGCATTGAAGAAAAGTGATAAATCCTTGCAAATGACAATAACATACAACGTTTCGCCTGCTACCATCTCTGTTGGTTTCCATTTGTGTATGACGTATATTTTTGTTAATTTCTTCAATCTGAATTATGGAAAAAGGGTTCATTGAAAGGCTAACTGAAAGCGGTTTTATTTTGGAAATACGCTATGACGAGATTTGAAATGGTTGTTATTTCTTCGAAAGGAGCTGTGTTGCCCGGCCGCAATGACGCGGAGATGGTATATTTGTATAATGAAATATTTGACTAATTGATTTACGGTAAATTGTAGATAACGGTGCGGTTGATGGTTGTTCAGCCAACAAAGTGATAAAATTAAGTAAAAATAATAACAATTTCAAAAGTGAGCACTTTGGTTCCTCGAAAAAGGCATTGTTTTCTAATTGCAGACTGTGCTTAATTAAATGCTTCGGTAAACGCCAAACACAGCTGAAAAAACTAGGTCGAGGACAAAAATTACCGAAGGTGTGACCAGACTTGTAAGTCGGGCTGGGGTTTTTGGGGCGAGTTTGGGCTTAAGATTGAAAAAATGTCGGGCTAAATTGGGCTTGGCAATTGACTTATACGTACTTAGGCCTCGAACTCGATCGACTTTTATTCGAGTTCGAGTTTAGCTTATTTCAGCAAGTTCGATTTATCTAAATTAATTTTTTTGAGTTTTATAAGTTCGGCAAAATTATCAATTTTTTCGAGCTCGAGTTCAGAAAGACAAAAATACTAAATCTACTTTTCAACTTAATCACTCTCTTTTTGTACACATGCTGATATTCTAGGTCGCCACGGCGTAAACAAGCGAACGACAATATTTCAATTGACATGGCACGATCAAAAAAATATTTCTTTCTGATAATTTTTTAATGTTTAAATTTCTTTTTACAGTTTTTTCGACTTTGGAAAAAATATTTTTTCGGGTTGGGTTTCGCTGATCTGGATTACTTAACAAATATTGTAGGCTTTTAGATGCTACTAAAATTAAAATAACTTTGCAACCCAAAGTAAGAATAATGTCTTAGCATTATACGTTTGTATCGCGCAATCATTATCATTATATTGCGTCGCAGTTGATCATCATTCGTAAGTTGCTCATTTTTAATCGCATGCAAGCAATAACCGTATACATATTTTGGGTCATAAATTCGGGCTTTTTAAGCCCTGGTTATGGTTTCAGATCACTTATCGGGTTCGGGCCTGTAATGTGCTGTAGTCGGCCTGTTTATAACTATGTGCTGCGTTATCATATTTTTTTAACCTTCGACGCCGAAGCTGAAGCTTGGTCAAACTTTAATAATCATCATGACTGTAAATTTTGTAAAGGCACAAATTTTGTAAATTTTTAGCCAAATTTTCTAAGCGCATGCAAAAAAATTAACACCAACCTTTACCTCTGGTCTACATCGAAAGTAAAATAGTGAGCGCACAAACGCACCGTACTTTATTTATAGTATTTATCTCAAAAGTATATTATTACAAACAAAAATTCGGCACGCACACAGTACCAACGTACAAATTGTCATTAAAAAAAGAAATAAACTAAGGATTCACTGGTACGTTCACGATTTTACGCATATAGTGTAGATCGCGCCTTACAGTTAACAAGCAGAGGCGCCCACGGGGGCAGGAAGGCACTTTCCCCTTTGAAATTGAAGATTTCGATTATTTTTTTATGTTTAAATTCGCAAAACAAGACAGTTTAAGCATGTATACACTGAGAAATCAATCTTTTGTGTAGATTTTTCGCAATTTTCAAATTGGTGCAGGGAGTGGGGGGCAGAAGGAACTAAATTTTGGAATATTATTGGCCTACTGCATTTTATCATAGCTTAACAAAATGGATATTATTTCAAAACTTTTTTTGCCTTGTAGCAACTAAATCTTGGCTAAACAAATAAAATATAAAGATATCATTTGTTTAACCAAAATTTTGGTTGACCTAATATGTGCGTAGTGTTTCAGATCGCTATAAAAACATAATCAAAACAACTTTGCAACAATTAAATGAAGTATAAAGACTTCATTTAAGTATCGATACATTTATTAATCCTAATCGATTATTAATCTTGCTTTGCAATTCTTCAATAAATTATTCTATTTAGTCGCAGCAGACCTAAGTTATAAAAGAAAAAAGCAATTATATTTTCCACTTACGTTTTTCAGATCTAATTTCACTGCAGTGCTTTTAGGGAGCTGATTTAAGCTTCCAACCGTTTTTCTGGTTTGGACTTGAACTTGACGGCTTGATTACAACTCTGTGATAACAGCTACAATTACATGACAACATTATTCAAAAGAAAAACAAGTTTTTTTTCTGTGTTTGTTATTTGATAATAAAAAATTCCATTGCGATGCAAGCGAAAATAGCCGGATGATTAAACTTTAAATTGCTAATTTATTATTTAATCACAATTATGAAACGCCTTAGATCAAAAGGCAACATAGCATTTCAAATCAAATCTTTCATTATATTTGTAATATTACGCCGAAGCGAGTAACGAAATTGCGGAGTTCATTTCCTCGTCATTTCGCCCGGATAGCACAGCTCCTTTCGAAGAAATGTCGCAGCGGTGGCGAGCCGTTGGCAGCACTGCGTCCAATTTGACTGGCCAGAGGTTTGAACTGTACATTTCCCGTTGCAGAGATGAAAGCGTTATCGATCGACAGCTGACAGAACGGTCAAGTTGCTCAGTGACAGAAATTATAACCAAACTTGCAATTAATAGCTTCGCCAAGAGAAACCCATTGGCTTCAAAATAAAAAAAGAGTAAATAGTGGGGGAGCTTTTTAGCGCTTAATTTTGATAACTTCCAATCGCTTTTCTCAAATCTTGTTTCATTAGTTCTTTTTCTCAAATCTTATAAAATGTACATGATTTAGGTTAATACTTGTTCGATTTTTCAAATTATCCTATTTTATGATTTACGGCTTGTAATAAAACGACTGAAATTTTACCTCTATACCACGACCAGAGGTGGGCGTTGCGCAAAATAGTTCGCAAGTTTCGCAAGTTGCGCAAATTGCGCAAGTTGCGCAATTGCGCAATTTGCTTTGCGCACTATGCCTTTTTTTTCCGCTCTTGCGCAATTTGCGTTGCGCTTTATGCCTGTTTTTTCAGCGCTTGCGCAATTTGCGTTGCGCTCTATGCCTTTTTTTTCAGCGCTTGCGCAATTTGCGTTTGCGAATCGGTAAATCTAATATTTGTTGCGCTTTAATTGTGAATTTTTTTCCAAGATGTGCAATCACAAAATAATTTTAAATGTTGATCTGCATGTCCCTGTCAAAAAATAAATAAATTTTGATTTTACAGATTTAAAGCATGATCACGAGATAGTTGATACAAGCTGATTGCTGATAGAAAGTTTTTTTTTTCTTGTTTTATTTTCGTCTGCGTTATCTACTTTTTTTTCTTGTTTTCTTCCGCGCTATCAGCTTTTAAACCGCTAAACGTGCTGTTTTTGAAGTTTGAGCGATTTAATATATCAAGGAGGACTTGTGTGTGACAGAAATCAAGGGTGCCAGTTGGGACAGAGTTGTAAGTCGAGCCGGGCTTTTCGGGTCGGGTTCGGGACTAAAGTTGACAAAATTTTCGGGATTATTTCGGGCCTGAAACGTACTTTTTGTCTTAAGTGCACAAAAATATAATTAAAATAATTTTGCAAAATTGCTAGATTTTTCAGACCTAACCTAACTTTCGTGCTTTTTCGGGCATGATTTGGGCTTCAAAATAGCTTTTGGGTTCGGGCTTATATTTTCGGGTTCGGGCCTGAACTAATTGGCCCGTTTACAACTCTTGAGTTGGGAGATCCCCCTCAACCGGGTTCTCCAAAATTTCGAAATTTTAAACCGTTAGAGCTAGATGAATTAGTTTTTTACATGGGTAAAAATCAAAAATAAACTAAGCGTAACAAAAATTGGTGGTGCCACAATGGGGGTTTGCCCCAAACGGACCCTCCAAAATTCAAACTTTTTAACCATTCACGCTGGACTCATGAAATTTTCAGGGTGGGCAAATACAAAAAAACGTTTTTCCAAACGGGGCTCTCCAAAACTCAAACTTTTTAATCTTTTACAATGGATACATGAAATGGTGGTCCACAAATTTTCAACTTTCCTATTTGAAGCAACCTTTGCATTTCTGCACCATCAGCTTCTTCCGAAAGATGCTTCTCCAGTGCAGACTTGACTGTGAGCGAATTCAGAATGCAACTAAGTGGTGAACATTTAAAAGCACTCAATCTCATGCATTGCAATAAAGTGCTGCTTTAATTAACCAATCATTTAACAAATTTTTTCTGAATATCGGTGGTGGTTAACTGGTTGTTCACTTTTTCAGCAAATTAAGTTAATTTAAGCCAGATTAGGATTCGGTTCTAGCTATTCGGAATAATTCTGAAATAGCCTAGTATTCTGAAATGCCTATCCCTAGTGGTAGTACGTGTGCTTTAGATAAGCTATATTCCAAGGCTGCCCAACCCGTAGCCCGCGGGCCACATTTGGCCCGAGAAGCTATTTTGTGTGGCCCGTGAGGTCTTTTTGCGCGCTTAATTTCCTTATGGAAAGGCTTACCATTTTCTGGCAAATAAAAAGGTCTAACGTTGGTCTTAGCCATCAATGCGGCTAAAAAAAGGCCTGAATTTCTTGGTAAAAACTCTTGGTAAAAATGCATGAGGCCCGCAATAACTTTTCTCCCGCAATTGTGGCGCGTTCCAATAAAAAAGGTTGGGCAGGCCTGCTATATGCTGTATACGGCTGAAAGACAAAGAGAAATGTATTAAAATCATATCAGGGATCGAAATTAACATTTTTGACAACTTGGCCGTCGGGCAAATGTTATCAAACATCTATTTGCCCAAGAAAATTTCAACTTGCCCGAAAAAAAAAAGTACTCTAAGTTTTGAGGTCAGCTTGGAAAAAAGCACTGAATTTGCAAAATACGCGTAGTTTCGAGAATCAAGTTTTTGTGTGCGATCGTTAAGATAATGTGATGCAAACAGTAACTTTTCTAATCATGCATCAGCAAAAATTGATTTTTTGATTGTAAATATTTCATTTAATATTTAACGATCATAATTATTATTTACCGTTGTGGTTTGTTGCAAACGTATTTTTATTAGCGAATATTTTGGAAACTACACCAGCTAGAAAGCTAAAAGATTTTCAAAATAATCATAACAAAAAAATTGCAAAATTCTTGACGTTTATGGAGCGCCGTTTGTGTATCCTAATTTGTGCATTGTTTTTTTGCATATTTAATTAAACAGTCATTTTAATTAAATATGCAAAAATAAATATACAAAAAAAACAGGTGCAAAAACAAATTTGAAAAAATTTTTGAATATTTATTACACCATAATTTGCGCGACGTTTTTTTGCATACTTATTTAAATAGTCATTTTAATCAAATATACAAAAAATATATGCCACAGAATAAACCGTCGCAAAAATAAATAGACAAACAACTGTTACACAAAAATATTTTGCGCAAAAATTTCTGACACAAAAATTGTTGTTGCAAATTAATCCACAAAAACTTTTGAGAATTTATTTTTGCAACATCATTTTTTGCATCAAAATTTTTTGCATTACAATTGTTTGTGTCACAAATATTTGTACATTTATTTTTGATAGCAAAGAAGCAACACACGCCGAAATAAATGTGCAAAATTTTGTGACGCAAAAAATGTTGATGCAAAATTTCTTGTCGCAAAAAAAACGTGTGCAAAAATAAATCGACAAAAATATATGACTATTTAGTTCGTGTACGTAATGATCTAGGGTTGAAATTATGCGGGCGGTAAGGTACCAGCAAGGTATAAAACTGGAACTTCAGGACGACGGCAGCTATAGTAAGGTGCTAGCCTCGTTGGGCAAGGAAATGATGGTTCATTCACCCGTACCTTACCGCCCGCATAATTTCAACCCTTGCTCATTATGGACACGAACTAAATAGTCATATATTTTTGACGATTTATTTTTGCACGCGTTTTTTTTTGCGACAAGAAATTTTGCATCAACATTTTTTGCGTCACAAAATTTTGCACATTTATTTCGGCGTGTGTTGTTTCTTTGCTATCAAAAATAAATGTACAAATATTTGTGACACAAACAATTGTTATGCAAAAAATTTTGATGCAAAAAATGATGTTGCAAAAATAAATTCTCAAAAGTTTTTGTGGATTAATTTGCAACAACAATTTTTATGTCAGAAATTTTTGCGCAAAATATTTTTGTGTAACAGTTGTTTGTCTATTTATTTTTGCGACGGTTTATTCTGTGGCATATATTTTTTGTATATTTGATTAAAATGACTATTTAAATAAGTATGCAAAAAAACGTCGCGCAAATTATGGTGTAATAAATATTCAAAAATTTTTTCAAATTTGTTTTTGCACCTGTTTTTTTTGTATATTTATTTTTGCATATTTAATTAAAATGACTGTTTAATTAAATATGCAAAAAAACATTGCACAAATTAGGGTACACAAACGGCGCCCCATAGACGTTATCTTCATGCAGCGTAGGGTAATACTTGTGGTATCTGAAACAGCTGTTAGCGTGGCAAGCGCCGGAAAACTTTTCTAGAAAAAAAAAACGGACATTTTGAGCCAAACAGTAGCAAAACGCGTCCAAGAATCGAAAAATCTGCGTGCGATTAAGACGTGTTAATTGCGATAAATAATGTGCGTACTATTAGACAATGCATTAATTGTGATAGTTACAAAGTGCATACTAAAATAAAGCAAGAAACAGCTTTCTCTACGTACAAATTTTACTTTTTTGCAACAAAACCGAGTAAATTGCGTCTTTAACTAATCTTGTTTGAAGTTGTCTAATACGCTGTATTTTGTTAACTTGCCGTCGGGGAAGTTAAGCTGAAAACTAACTTGCCCGAAGCGATTTCAGCTTGCCTCGGGCAATCGGGCAGGCGTTAATTTTGAACCCTGTATTTAGTTTAAGCTACCTCATTTAATAAGTACGAAATACTTTTTGTTTTTTGTACTGTAATTAGTAGCCGAAAACCTGGCCTCTA
This sequence comes from Trididemnum nubilum, assembly GCA_963965965.1. NCBI lineage: Eukaryota > Metazoa > Chordata > Ascidiacea > Aplousobranchia > Didemnidae > Trididemnum > Trididemnum nubilum. Next base: position 42,826,810 of record OZ014481.1, read on the forward strand.
CAATAGGAAAAAGATTAGATGAAAGGGTCGGAAGAGCAAACGACAAAATCACCAAAGATTGCTTTTCTGCCTACAATAGAGATGCATGGTTGCAAAAGTTCAAAAGATTCAACACTGCTATTCCTAGTTCGGCCACCGTCGAGAGATTATTTGCTATTGGTTCTGATATTTTGCGATCGAAACGATCGTCTATGACGAAAGAAAATTTTGAAAAGTTTGTTTTGCTGCATAGAATGAAGTGTTTAAAAAAGTCAATTTTTCTACATGAATAACGCATTATTTCTGAATGTGAGTGAGTGGAGCTTTTTTTGTTTTGGTGTTTATTTATTTTTATTGCTGTTTATTTTTATTTTGTTTTAGAGTTTAATTGTTTTGTTCAGCAATAAAAATAATTCTTTCTTCGGTCTTAGATATGTGCCTTTAGCTATAAAAGCTAAACGCAATGTAGTTGGTTTATTCCAGGGCAGCTTAGCTGAAGATGGTACAATGTTTGTACTTTCATATTTTTATACTTAACACCATCGCCTGAAGCGCGCTTTTGAAACTTCGATTATGCAAAAATTGCACTCAAAAACTTTATTAAATACCAAAATTTGTGTGCGCTTCTCAAGCAATCAAATCGTAGTTGCGCTGTACTATTTTCAATTTTTGGTTGCGGAATTTGTGTTTGCGCTTTAAAACGTTTAGAATTTTCGTTACGGAATTTGCAATTGCTCTTTAAGCTTTTAAGATTTTGGTTGCGAAATTCGCATTTGCGCTTTAAGCCTAGAAATTTTGGTTGCGGAATTTGCACTTGCGCTTTAAGCTTAAAAATTTTGGTTGCGGAATTTGCGCTTGCGCTTTAACCTTAAAAAATTTTGGTTGCGGAATTTGCGCTTGCGCTTCGAGCTTAAAAATTTTTGGTTGCGGAATTTGCACTTGCGCTTTACACTAGAAAATTTTTGGTTGCGTAATTTGCGCTTGCGCTTTACGATGTGTTTTTTAAACGCCCAGCTCTGACCACGACCCACGTATAGCCGATTTTCTCAGCCGGTTTAAATATGCATTGCATTTACAGTGCTACTTTCTATACCAAAATCTTTTGCAAAATTTCACAAAATTTTTTGTCGTTATGAATAGTTTGCTTATTTTTGTTAATTGTTTAATTTTGAACTTCCTAAGGAAATTCGTTCAGCAACAAACCTTTTGTGTTGATAGCAAAAGAATAACTATTTTGTAAAATTTACTGTAGTAATTACTCCAAAAACGGTAATGCGTGTCTTCTTGACAGGGTGAGTGTCGACCGAAAACAAAATTAATGGATTGTAACTGAAACTACGCTTGAATCAATAAACTTTTTACGAACGATGTTAACTATCATCACATCAAACAGGTTTCAGTTGATAAATCGAACTGTCACCAAAATGCGTAGGGTTCAAACAGGTTTCGATTTTTGAGTTAACAGTTGTCAGTAAACTATTTTCGACCCCAAAAGTTTTACTATGACTAATCAAAAACAAAAGCTTACATGCCTGGATTGAAGAGCAAAGGTTATTGAAAACCGCGATTTAAAAGAAAAAGTTTATGTCGAAAAAACTTTTTCGGTTATAACTTTTGTATTTATTCACCTAAAATATTGAAATTTTAACAAAACAAGGACCAAATCAGACACATCATTACTATGAAAAATATTTTTTAATAATATGCTGTACTTGACCGCAAAGTCCGTTTGAGAGTTTTGAAATTTCAAACGCGATTTTCTCAAAACGGCGAAATGCGACTTATCATTTTCTGCCAAAACGTGCTTCAATTGGGAAGGGGGCGGACCCCCTGCCATCCTCCCCTTGGCTACGTCTATGCTCCAAGTGAGGAAAACAAAAAAAGTGCTAGCAAATTTTCCGCGAGGTTTCTGGCGCTTTCCAACGAAATTTCAACTGTTTAAAAAATAGTGCTGTCCTCGAGCCGAGGACAGGGCAATTTTCAAGGACTTGAGGCTTCGAGGCCAAGGACTTGACCTTCGAGGCCAAGGCCAAGGACTTCAAAATGTGTCCTCGAGGACGTCCTCGAGGCCAAGGACGTCCTCGAGGACTCCACCTCTGGCCTCTAACCCATGGAATAACCCATTTATTTATATACTCCCGTCGAGATCTTTTGGCTCATTCTAAATTCAGAGCTCAGACCTGAAGTTTGTTCAAGCCGAGAGCAATCTCAGGCTTTTATTGGTATGGTTTTACTCAGTTATCCATGGGCGAGAGGTAGCATCTCAGCTTTCGCTTGTTTGGTGTGACTTTTAATAAAAGACAAGTCAGAAACAAAGACAGTCTGCAGCAAGGAGCAGAAGTCGCTTCAAACTCCACTTCCCCTGTTTAGAGCCATACTGATTGGCTTCTGCTATTGTACAGCGGTTGCCGCCCACTACCCAGGAATTCCCGCCAGAGGCAATGACCACTTTCGTGGTGACCTGACAGCCGCAGTCGCGTCAAGGCCATTTTCCAGAGTCGAGCCAAAGCAGGAGCCCTTGGTAGAGCAACCTCTGTGGTGACCTGACAGCCACCGTTGCGTCAGGGCCATAGAAAGACCTCCCTCTGTGGTGACCTGAGAGCCATCGTCGCGTCAGGGCCACAGTGTTTGGAAAAACAATTGAAAATCTTCGTAAACGTGTCAATGTTACTCTGATCAACGAACCAGAAAAACTATTAAAAGCATTGTGCAAAACCAACCTACGTTAGCAGCAAAATATTTAATGAAAATCTTGTTGCAGTTCATAAAATCAAAGAATCTTTAACCCTAAACCGACCCGCGTATGTAGGAATGTGTATTCTCAATATTTCAAAAACGTTGATGTATGATTTTCATTACAACTACATTAGAGAGAAATATGGTAAGAATGCAAAACTCTTATTTACAGATACAGATTCAGTAACATATGATATAAAAACAGAAGACAATTACAAAGATTTTTGGGCTGACAAAGACAAATTCGACTTCAGTAGTTACAAAGAAACCTCAGACTTTTATGACCTAAAAAATAAGAAAGTAATTGGAAAGATGAAAGATGAAACCGCTGGTGTGCCAATAGTAGAATTTGTTGGACTTAGATCTAAAATGTACAGCTGCGTCACAAACGATGAAAAAGGTTGCAAAACTGCAAAAGGAATTAAGAAAAATGTTGTGAGGAATCTGTTAAAGCATGAAGATTACAAAAACACGCTCTTCAATAATCGTCAAATGTTTCATAAAATGAAATCAATTAGAAGTGAAAACCACAAAATTTATTCCATTGAAATCAACAAGAAGTCTCTTTCATGTTTTGATGATAAACGATATATTCTTTCTAATGGAATTGATAGTTTTGCATATGGTCATTATTAATTAAAAAATATATATGCTATTATAAAAAAAAGATGGATGAAAATTGTTGTGAAAATCTTGACATAAAAATTATAAATGGAAATAGAACTTGTATTAACTGTGGTGTAGTTCATCACCCATATTTTGTAAATGACTGGATTGATTATAACCCACGTAATGTTGTTTTACGTAAATCAGTTTACTGCAGAACTGCTTACGTTAAAAATAAATTACAACGCCTTGAATTGTCTGCTGATGAAATACAAGCATTTATGGACATTTGGACAACCGTGGAAAACCAACTACAAAGCTTCACTGGTAAAAGGTTTCCTAAGATAGATTTTTTTATAAATAAAATCTTAGAATATTTGGACATTTCCAAACAACCTTCATACCAAATTAGTGATGCATTACGGAAGAAATATGAGATTATGTGGAAGGAAATCGTTTAGCATGTAATTTTTTATAGCTTTCAGAAATTGGTGGACATATATCAGCAACTTGGTCATCAACCATAGCAAGTTCTCTTTTGAAAAACTTGTCAATATCACCACATCTTAAAAACAATTTTAACTTGTTGAGTAATTTCTGATACGATTGATAAGCATATCTACAAGACTCAGTTTTTTTAGAAAAATTTTTCTGCGTCGTTATTGTCTGTAAAAGAACGCCTGTACTACTAACACATGCCAAGAAAATCGGATTTAATGTAACAGAACCAACCACGGCCCCAGTTGTAGTAAAAACAACAGATGACAGCTTTAGAGCTAAGCCCATTCTTTTAAATTTTTTGAACATTTTCTTATAACACCAATACTGTTTGTGATAAGTGTCATACAGTTTTGTCAATTCATTCACTTGTTCTTGAGTCAATTTTCTACTAATGTGGTTAAAGTCCATTGTTTATTTTACGATATACAATTACGTTTCTGGTTGATCACCCAATTCAAGCTGTTTAACTTTAATTACGACGCTGCTCATATTCATTGATACCGAAGAATTTGAAGAAACATAGTTGTATTGTATGCGAAACACATCTCGAGAAGAATTAGGAAAAACAATGCAGTTTAAATTAAAGCAATCGAATGGGGGTGTTACTGTTGTTTTACATATTTTATCTGTTTCTCCTTGACTAACACGAATTATATCAATATGTAATTTGTCTTCATCGTCATAACTGGTAACTTTCACAAGTCCGCTTACGCTTATTTCGATGTAACTGCTGGTTACCTCATCTCTCAAATGAATACTATCAGGTTGCAAAGACGGAAAATCGTTCCCGGCGACAAGAGGTGCACTCACGAAATGCAAATTGTGATCTGTATTAGTACGAACTGAATGAATAGCACTTGATGGAATTGGCCTCGAACCAGGTGTCAAAGAAGGAGTAATACTAACACCCAAAAATATTTGAAATTTTGGATGATATATATTTCGTTTAAAATAACGTTTATTTATTGCACTGGTAGGTTCGGAAGGTCTACCTACGTTGAAAATGGTATGATTTTTCATATCTAAGTTTCGTGAAATGGTTACATTATCGTCTTTGGTTTGAATGTGTTGCATTATTTGGTCAACATAATTTTTGTTTGCTGCTTCACCTGGTGCTGTGGGATCTCGTAAATTTATGATGGTGTGTAATCCTTGTAAGTTAATATTATCTCTCACATTTGTAACTAAATTTTCAACAAATTGTTTAGTTGCCGCATCAGAAGGTAGACTGGGATCAACAAGTCCTCTTAGAATCAATGATTCACCTAATTCAATTGATGCGTTGTTAGGTGGAATATTTTCTATACGAAAGACCCTGTTTGGTAAACGACCAAGTACTTCCACACCATATATTTGAGACCTCTGAATTTGAATTTGAGAGGGCGATACAACATATTGACAGTGGTGGGCAAGTTACTTTCTAAAAGTAACTAGTTACAAGTTACAGTTACTTGGCAAAAAAAGTAACTAAGTTACAGTTACAGTTACAAATTTGAAAAAGTAACTAGTTACAGTTACAGTTACAAGTTACAGTTACTTTAGTGATTAAAAATTTGGACTAAAAACAGGCCTGACGGCTTTAACTTAAACTTTAACCAGCAACCACATCTATAGTCCAGTAAACACAGTGAAGAAAATATGGATAAAAGATTATGGTTGATCAGACATGCGACTGTGCGTCCTATGTTGCCATTGTAATACAATGATTTTGAATGGAATTCATAAAAAATCTGTAATTTGCTTCAAAGCATGTAGTACAAAAAGTAACTGTAACTGTAACTTTTTTTAGGGCTCTAAACTGGTAACTAGTTACAAATATCGTTACATCTGAAAAAAGTAACGAAGTTACAGTTACTAAAAAAGTAACTAGTTACAGTAACTAGTTACAATTGTAACTAGTTACTGCCCACCACTGCATATTGATCATCGTTGTTTATACCTAAAGTAGCCAACCTCGAACCAAACTCAGAGCTTTCGGCAAAGTGGACAATGTTGCTAATTGCATTATCCAAGAATCCTTTATTTACACTATCTGATTCTGTTACAGGATTGGCTAAGTTTGTAATTTTGTGGTTGTTTAAGTTTAAATCACCATACATTATATCTCCTGACTTGGAAACTTTGTGTTCAATACCTAAAACCTTAACAGTACTTGAAGATTGACTTCCACTTGTTCCAAATTTTGAAATATTCATTTTGTCCTTCTTTATCATAAATGATCATAATAAACTTTGATAAATATTTAAGTGGGGACAACAAGCAAATCAAACATCATTATCTTCTACCAAATTGTCATTACATGATAGTAGGATCGACAGGGTCAGGAAAAACAAATTTGCTTTTAAACATGGTTCTCAAGTGGATGAATTACGACCTTTGTTGTGTTTATACTGTTAATCCTGAGCAAGATAAGTATCGATTTTTAAAAGAGCAAGGTATTGAAGTGCTAAGCCCTGAAGACTTGCCTCCAGTAGAAGAGCTTGACCCTCAACAGAAAATAATAGTTTTTGACGACATTAAGCTAGACAACATGAAAAAACTGATGGAATACTTTTCTTTATCTAGAAACAGAAATTGCAACTGTATTTACCTCACCCAGTCATACTTCAACACTCCGAAGTACATAAGAAGAAACACTAACTGTTTTGTTTTTTTCGGGAACTTAGACAACAAAGATATCAGACACATTACTGACGATCATGCCAAAGGTATAACAAAAGAAGAAATGGAGTCAATTTACCGTGAAGCAACCAAAGATCCTTACAATTTTATGGTGCTGGACAAAACAGCCAAACACCTACCCCTTCGTTACAGAAAATGCTTTGACCATTTTTGGGCTTAAGCTTTATATGCTACATAGTAAACATGCCATTTGTAAATGAAGAAGAGTTGAAAAACAGAAACAAACTTGTAAAGGATTATATTAATAACCGAAAGCTTTTGAAACAAAAGCTGCAAAAAGAAATTGTAGCCAAACAACAACTGCAAAAGTCTGCCTTTGAAATATTTCGTCCCATTACTAAAACGTTTGAAGAAACTCAGAAAAAAACTGATAAAAGGCAAGACCAACTAATTCAACACATACAGCAACAGCTTGCCATTGAAGATAAACCTCGATCAATTTATACTGTGCACTTTGAGAGTGCTTTCGATAACGAAGAAAAAGAATTGCTTACACAAAACAATTTTGAGACTGATATTGTTGAGCTTGTAAAACGCAGGCCAGATTACATAAACGCATTGAAAGACAGAGCTAGATTAATCAATTAAAGATTAGATGGTTTACGAAGAAGACGCGATGCTGATACAGAAGTGATTGATAAGCAAATAAAAACTTTTAAAAAGTACAGAGAAAAATTAAATAAATTATTAGCAGGAATGGAACTTACCTTTGGAAGAGGGCTTAAAGATCCCAACAAACTTTGTGAAAGACTTAATTTACTAGTAGCAGCCAAACAAGCTGGCAATAATAACAAACGTTTGGATCAAGAAATTGCAAACATTTTGAAAAAACTAAAATTGAACAAATGCATTTCACACTGCGACCACCAAAAATTATTTGACAATATATTAAAATGACATCAATACCACTTTTCTTTGACTCTAGGAAAGGACAAGGAAAATCAGAAGATTTTATAACTAGCTTTAATCCACCGTTGCAACTAGACATTAAAAAAAGTTACAAGATGTCCTTAATCAATGCTCAAATATGGTACTCTTGGCATAACATAACGAGCAGCAATAATAAATTTTTTTATTCACCAGATGGAGTAGCTGCACGATTATTATCAATTCCTCCAGGTAGCTATAATATTGAAGATCTCAATAATGAAATCAAGTACTTGATGGAACAGAGACGTGATGACAAAAATAATATAACTATAACACCAAATTTTAATACATTAAAATCAAGAATTGAACTTAAAAATGATTACATAGTTGATTTTCGAATTCCAAATTCAATAGGTGACGTTTTAGGATTTGGTTCGGCATTTTTGGGTGTAAATGGAATTCATAATAGTCAAAATCCTGTAAATATTACAAATATCAACAGCCTTCAGATTCATTGCAGCTTAATTGATGGAAGTTACATAAACGAAGCGTCTAGTGACTTACTTTATACTCTTAGTCCAAACGTACCACCGGGATATTTGATTCAAGTTGAACCTAAGCAAAACATTTACGTTCCAATCAAAAATTTAAGTCAAATTGATAGTATCCGATTTTGTATAAAAGATCAAGATAACAATTTTGTAAATATGAATAATGAACGAGTGACTTACTATGTTCACCTGAGAGAGATTATGTAGTTTAACTATAAATGTTATCACAAAGAGAAACTAGATTTCATAAAAAGAAAATCATAGGTGGAAGTTTGCTTAAAAATGTTTACGACAAGGTAAGAAACGTAATCAGCACTGGTTCTAAGATTCTTAACAGTATTCCTACTGGAGTGAAGACTGAGATTAAAAAACTAGCTGCACCTTTACTGAAAAAAGCCTTAGAACCCACAAAAAAGACATTAGAACCAGTCTTAGAAAATATACCAATAAACAAGCGTATTATCAATGACAGAGAATTAGAAAATCTCAACGACAGATCGAGAGCTATCTTAAGTAATTTAATTGCTGGATCAGGATTTAAAAATTATATGTCTTAATTATAAAATGACAGAACTAACGAATCCATATTCGCAAATTAAAGAAACAAACTTAGTCAACAATTCGATTACTGAGTTCGAATATGTCGAATACCTACCGAGAGACTCCAATAACATGAACAAAGATGGTCAGCACATTATTGAAACAAAAGATGAAGATGTTTTCCTTTTACCGCATAAAGCATACTTAGAAATCAGAGGAAAACTTCAAACTAATGCGAATGCTAATTACAATAACAATGACGTAATTTCATTGGTAAATAACGGTTGGTCTTTATTTCAAACTGCGCAATATCAATTAAATAACCAAACTATAGAAAACATAAACCTTTATCTACCTCAAGCATCAACAATACTCAATTTAGTTAGCTTTAGTGATGATTATTCAAGATCAACCGCCTCTAACATGCTGTGGTTTAAAGACACTGGAACTGGTTCCACATCTCTTAAACAAAATTTTGGTGGTGTAGCTGATGATGCAAATGCAAATGCTGTACGTGATGGTATTAGAGCAATTGTAGAAATATACAACAACAATCTACAAGCAAATATTGGTTTCACCGCAAGACAGAACATTACTACAGGAAATAAGCAAATTACTTTAATGCTTCCTCTTTCCCAAATATTTGGATTTTGTCGTGATATCGATAAGGTTTTTAGGGGTGTTAAACACAGTATAGTCGTGGATAGAGAAACATCTAATAACTATAATTTACGTGCAAATGGTGTAGCTGCTGGTAAGTTTAACATAAGTCATATCTCTTTGTGGATGCCTAAAGTGAAACCAAGTTTAAGAGTTGAATCGGAAATAGATGCTATGTTAGTAAAAGGACATATAAAACAGCTATACTTTGAACAAATGAGAGTGTATCGAACAATGTTTCAGTCAACAGAAACAAGCATGACTTGGAGAATAACAACCCAGCCGGGAACAGAGTTTCCCAGGCATGTGTTTGTTGCGTTTCAATCGAGTGAACGAGATAACAACCAGCAGCTAAATAATATGATTTTTGACAATGCAAACTTAAGACGTATTAGTTGCAGAATAAACAGCATTCAATATCCTGAACGAGAATTTGAATGTAATTTTACTCCACAAAATAGAAATTATTCGCGTTTATACATGAGTTTTCTAGAGGCTGTAAACAAATACCAAGACGCTGACACGGGCTGTCAATTATCAGCTGAAGACTGGGCTAGTTTGTATCCAATTCATCATTTTGATGTTAGTAAACACAATGAATGACTTAAAAACAGCTCGGCAGATATTGAAATAAGGTTTAGTCTTGGTGTTAACTTTAGAAATATTGCAAATAACGCTGACCAAGCTTTCTATGTTTATGCAGTCGTACTTTCTGATAGATACCTTCAGTTAGAAGGACTTTCAGGTCGAATGAATATAATTATCTGAGTATAAATAAAAATGTATGTTAAAATCGGATTAAATTTATCACAATTTCAAAAAGAAAAAATAAAACAAGCTTTTCAAAACAAAACTGGGCTTACACTCACATTTAATAACCACCAGTTACAAGGATCAGACTTTCTTGGTTTAACAAAGACGCAAGTTAACAAAATAAATGATGCTAAAGCAAAAGGTTCAGGTGTTACTTTGAAGCTATCAAAACTACAAATTTGAAAACAGGGTGGTTTTATTGGAACTCTTTTAGCAGGTTTAGCAGGTAGCTTGCTGCCCAGTTTGTTAGGAGGAAAAGGACTTGTGTTACCTGGATCAAAGGGTAAAGGGCTTATGTTGCCTGGAACAAAAAGACAAGGTAGGTCTTATCGCTTCAACGAACCTCAGATTCTCGGAAAAGGTTTAATACTAGGAAAAAATTCTCCTTTCAAAAATGCTCCCATCATGGATTTGATTTTATAAAGTCTAATATAAAATGTACCACGATTACTCATTGAACTTGACACAAAATCAAAAGAAAAAAATTGCAAATGCATATAAAAACAAAACTAGTGTAAGTGTTAGACTAACAAACGCAAGTCTACAGACTAAAGGCAACGTTAGTTGCAACTGACGAGTCGACAGATAAATAGAATTAACAAAGCAAAAGCGTCTGGACACGGTATTCAAATAAACTTTAGTAAAACGCAATTGCAAAAACAAGGTGGTTTCTTAAGCAGCTTACTTAATTTAGGAAAACTAGTGTTACCGTTTTTAGCTAAAAAGGTTTTGCCAACTTTGGGATTAGCAGCTGCTTCCGGGGCCATCCAAGGAGCAACTAATAAAGCAGTAAATAAATGAAACCATTAACAAACTTAGACATTGATAAAATCATGATTAAGTGTGACAATTATCGAGGAACATTTAGCAAAGATATGTTACCAAAGCAATGAATAAAAATGAGTCAGCTGTCGTAAACTTGCAAGATTATTTTGCAGGTAGTGGAACTCATTGGGTTTGTGTTTACAACGAAGAAAAATCAGATAAAGTAGAATACTTCGACAGCTTTGGACTTGTACCCCCAAATGAAGTTGTTAAATATATGAAGACTACAAACAAAAACATTATTTACAATGATGCACAAATTCAAAATATTAACTCAATTCCTTGTGGTTACTACTGTGTGTATTATATAACAGAGCGAAATAAGGGGAGAACAGCAAACGAACTATTGTTAGATTTTCATGAAAAACCTACACCTTTTAATGAAATGTTTATGAAGTTTTATGTATCATATATTAAAGATGGAAACTTATTGTGTTAGAGAAAAGAAAAAAACTAAATGTGTTCCAGGTTCTGATGAAATTATAAAAGCAAAAGGAAATGGTCGCCTGATGTTACGTTGCATTTGTGCTAGGTGTGGTATTACAAAGCATAGTTTCATTAAAACCAACAAAAAAGGAGGCTTGTTAGACCTTCATGCTGCGATAGGAAAATTACCAAAACCAAAAGGTGGGTTCACTCTTCCAAGTCACAAGTACACTGGGCCATATAATCCTTTGGATAAACAACTTGATTCGAACAACCAACCTTTACTTGGGCAAGAACCTTACAATCAAATAGATGCTATTGCAATGAAACATGATATTTGTTACCGTGGTAATGACAATAAAAAAGGTAAACTAAAATGTGATAAAGATATGTTAGACAGTTTATCGCAAACCAAAACCAAAGGTATCCGGGAATCGTTTGATAAAAAGTTAGTACAAGCAGCAATTGGAACTAAATATAAGTTGGGGTTTGGTGCAAAAAATGGGAAAAGGCGTCGTGGCAAACAGAACTAGCTGATGAACTACACAAACCAGTAAAGAAAAAGTTTCTGCGACACCGAGTTATAAGCAAATCAATTGATGAAATATGGGCGGCTGATTTAGTAGAAATGCAAAAGTTTAGCAAATGGAATAAAGGTTACCGATATTTACTTATGGTGATTGACAAATTTTCTAAATTCGGATGGATAGTCCCTTTGAAAGACAAAACGGGTAAAACTGTTGCTAATGCTTTCAAGAAAATCTTCAAAGAAAAAAGAATCCCAGAATTCTTATGGACTGATAAGGGAAAAGAATTTTACAACAAAAATACAAAAAGCCTGTTGGACCAACACAACATTAAATTATATTCAACTGAAAATGAAGAAAAAAGTTCTGTTGTTGAACGTTGGAATCGCACTATCAAAAATAAAATGTGGAAGCAATTTACAAAACAAGTTCAACTCAGTACTTAGACATGCTACCTGAGATAGTTGATGAGTACAATAACAGCTATCATTCATCCGTGAAAATGACGCCTGTTCAAGCTAGTGAAAAAGAAAATCAAGGAATTGTTTACTATAATTTGTACGCTAAAATTAAACCAATAAAAACAAAAGCAAAATTTAAAGTTGGTGACACAGTTAGACTTTCAAAATACAAGTGATAACTTTTTGACAAGGGTTTTACTCCAAACTGGACAGAGGAACTGTTTTTAATTTCTAAAGTTTTAAATACCAATCCACACACTTACGAAATCACTGATCTTCGTGGTGATTTAATTTCTGGAACTTTCTATGAACAAGAACTTTTGAAAACGAATCAAACTAAATTCAGAATAGAAAAAGTTGTTCGCAAAGATAATAAAAAGAAATCGGCATTAGTTAAGTGGTCTGGATATAGCAATGATTTTAATAGCTGGATTCCGATTGAAGAATTAGAGCAACTTAAATCTACATATAAATAAAAGATGTTTTGTGGATTTCAACCTTCAAATTTATCAGTTCCAGAAAATATAGAAGATATAAAACAAAAGTGGAATAAACGTGTTTTAACTTACTGTATCACAAACTTAACACCAAAACTTACAGAAGAATCGATACACAAACAAATTGATTCTGCTTTTAAAGTTTGGGATAAACCTACAGCACTTAAATTTAAAAAAGTACTGCCAAATGAGCCATGTGACATAAAAATTAGTTTTTGTGCAAAGGAACATGGTGATGGATTCCCTTTTAAAGGTAAAGGGGGTGTTTTAGCTCATGGATTTTATCCAGGTTCAGGAATTGGGGGTGATTTACATTTTGATGCTGATGAAGATTGGACAGACCAAGAAACACCTCCCAAACACAACTTATTTGTAGTAGCTGTTCATGAAATAGGTCATTGTTTAGGTTTAACCCATTCACAAAGTATAGATTCTATCATGTATCCTACTTATAAACACGAGTGGTCAAAAGTTTCAAGTGATGTTTTATCAAAAGAAGACATTGAAAGAATACAAAAGGCGTACGGTAAACCCAAAGTGAAAATATTTGATAGCAATGGCTTTACAATTAAAGTGAAACCTATAGAAAATGACAAAATCAAACTAATTATTGAAAAGAATTAAACGCGACTGAAGCGTAATTATGAGCGCAGCCTTCAAGAAAACCGTTGTCACGCCTTGTATAAACAATCGCAAATCTATAGGATATCAAACAATGTGTGATAAAAATTAAAGTAGGCAGCTTCAACAAAAGATTGAAGCTGGTTCTGATAACGACAAATAAAATTGACAATGAGCACAAGTTGGTTACACGTGACAAGCGCTCCATTGCGAGTTTAATACCTCCTACTAACATCGGGAGGAAGGACTGAGAACCACGATTTAAAAAAAAATTTGAAACACAAGGACGGTTTCAGTGCATTTTAAGTCATTTTGTTTCCAGTGCATTTTTTAAGAGTCAGGTGACCTGCTTTGCACTAAACGATTTTTATTGAGAATGGGCCGACTACAGTGCAGTCACGTGACCTCTCTTAATTTGAGACACAAGGACGGTTACAGTGCAGTCACGTGACCTCTGTGCACCGAACACGCCATATACATAACTACTCATATTGGAAATTATTTGATTCAGTTTGGCATAATTTTATAGCGCACTTTCAAATTAAAAAAAAATGAAAGCGCTTAAGTATGAGAGTATTATTAAAGGTTTTTGAGTTATGATCAAAAATAATTTTGTCAACCTGCTAAAATAATAATTGCCACATTCATTTTTACCAAATGTAGTTTTGTTTAAATTAACTTTTACTGTTCAAGTTCCATCTTTCAACAAATTTTTTTATCTCGAACCACGTGGTAGTTATTTAATGAGCAATAATCAAAATTAAACTTACAAAAAAACTTTTTTGTTTTTAACTGAAATTAACCGAAAACGTTTTCGTTTTAATATATCTAAAAATAAATATAGCTATTATCTTAGCAGCTCTTAATTTAAAATTTTTGATTAACGATACAAGAATTAATATTCCATCCTAAAAAGTTTACTAAATAGTTGAGTTGTTTTAATTTGTGCGTTATGATTTAAAAAGAGCATTCAAAAATGTTTTTGTGGTCACGCTGTAATTTCAATTACATTTTATTCACCAAGTTACATTGGCCAAGAGACAGAGTAGGGACCTTTCGGTCTTCGAGTCAAGCTGCCACCTGCCCACCTGTCTACCACACACGGTGGAGGCTTCACACTGTCCCTTTGATTGCTGAACGTCCACCAGGAAAGCTGTAAATACCAATTTTTTATAGTCTTTGGTTTGACCCGACTGGGAATCGAACTCAGTCTTCCGTTTTAGTAGAAAACACCTTATCCACTTGACAACTGATTGGTTGAATGAAGTAATGTGCTACAACGAAATATGTCGAAACGAGTAAACGGAAATAAGGGGCCCATTTTTCATTGCACCAGCTTGGAAAAACTTATTCCACGAATTGGATCGCAACAACCATTGTCGTGAAAAGCTTCGTCTCAGTCACGTTTTGGGATGAGGCAAATTTAATACAAAAACAAACTGATTTATATCGACAAACATTGCTATGTTATGAAAACAATCAACAACTTGCTTAAATTTTTACTTTTGGTGAAGTTTTTGTGGCAACATATGCATTTACATAATGCTTACAGATTTAATTGCTACAACGATGCAAAAGAGAAACATGAATATTGTATATCATCATCACATGGCACATTGGTCCAACTAAAAAGATAAAAGTTTACAAAAAATAAGTTTAAGAGTTAACAGAATTGATCAATCACAGATCACAAAGCTTAACATCTAAAAACACCAAATTAAATTCACAGCCTGTTTCGCTTTTTGATTCATCTGGAGGGTATCAAAATAGCAGAAGAAAACCATCAGCAATAGAGACAATGCAATTATTCGGAAAAGTTTTGCAATCCTGTTGGTGAAAAAATTCCACCTCGCTTTTGTTTGCTCGTCATAAATGAAATCGCAGTTGGTATGAAAACCATAATGCTCTTCGTGATTCAATCTGTTGTGACGCAATAACCAGGAGTGCGGCTAAAGTGAGTCGAAGTTTTTCACCAACAATATTGCAAAACGTTTTTCAGGACTGCGAGGTAGCACTTCTTCACATATCTGAGGAAGTGTCACCTCACAGTAGCGAAAAAAAGTTTAAGTACCAAATCTGCTATGTAACTTCTGAATATTGCAAAAATCTCGCTACAAAACGCTTATAAATCAAATTCAGTTTTTTATCTTCTTTCGGAAGAATACGAAATCAGTCGTATTTCAATCATTACTCCATTTCTCACAAAAGCAAAAAAAACAATGATCAAGAGCATGATCGTAAATTGAGCTTTTAACAGCTGTCTAGTAACTCACATTCTCATCATTTTTTCAAGATGACAGGCCCTTAATTATATCAATTGGTAAGAGAAAATTCTTGAATAGCAGTGAAAAAATATAAAATGTACCGTATATCATGGCAGACATGTGGTGTTACTCTTGGAGTGGATAGTTTGTTTTTAGACTTCTTTTCCTCGTTGTTGTTCATCAAGCTATATCTCGCAAAGCTGGTTCATCCCCCATCCGATAGTTTGTTTCTGATCTTTGTCGCAATCATTGGCACGCCAAAAAAGTTCTTCTGATCTTTGTCGCAATCATTGGCAAGCCATAAAAGTTCTTCTATCGTAATGAGCATCAGTACAGGAAGCTTTCATGAGCATCAGTAAAGTACGAGCATCAGTATAGGAAGCTTTCATGCGCATCAGTAAAGTACGAGCATCAGTAAAGCATGCTTTCATGCGCATCAGTAAAGCATGCTTTCATGCGCATCAGTAAAGTACGAGCATCAGATGCTTTCATGCGGTTTAAAACATGGTTTTTAACTTTTCTGACGCTAAAAACTACGTTGAGCGTTCACCAAGTACTTTAAACCGTCATTCCTTGTTAGATTTGCATCATTTCATGTTTCCTATGCTTCTATTCTCTTGAAAACGTCATTTAAACAGAGGCGATTAAGAATAAGTTTTCAAATTTATCACCAACAGTTAATAATTCTATTCAAATAGAATCATGATATTTTTTTAAACAAAATTAATAGAATTATTAATGTCCTGCAACGAAATTCATAACAGGCCCATTGTTGTACATTAATCTAACCAGAACACTGAAGTGCTTTTATGAATAGAATGTTGAGTTAGTGCGGCCTTATTAAATAGATTGCAAATATTCTTAGATGTAAACAATATTGTATCTGCTGATGCTGAAATTGTGAAACAATTTTTTACTGTAGTCGGTATAAGCGTGTTTGCAATGCAACAAAATCACTAAAAACCCAAACCCGCGACAAAAACTGTTTTGCCGTGGCCTGTATTATTTGAAGAATTGCGGGTATTCTATTTGAATAGAATTTGATTACCACTAGAGTAAGCAATTTTTTTGCAAAACAAGCGATGTTGTGGTTTTAGGTTTTCCAGCTCTTTTGTTGAGTAATCTGTTTTGATTTTATCATTATGGAGCACTTGGTTGGATTTGAGACCAAATTACCAAGAATCCATAACCGGAGACAATATTGCGAGCTTTTGGTGGTCAAACAAATATGGGACTTGCCGACGACCCCACACCCTTCAATGCTATACATCAAGCAGGTAAGCACTTCATAACCAGTTTTAAATGGTTTGACTAACTAGGAATCGAAAGTGATTCTACTGTTTTGTTAATTCTCTACCAACTAGGTTACTCACAGTAGATTGGTTGAAGAAGCAGGCAAAAGAGTGCAACCAAAACCCACCCAAATTCATCAAATTTTACAGGTTTACTATGTGATATCGACGTCAAGATTCAGCCATTCGTTGCAAATTGTATCGGTGATCGTAAAATAATATTGAAGAACGTTATTGCAAAAGTTGCTAAGTCGCGCATTTCAACATTTCGATTCTAATGTTTTGTTTCTACTGTTTTGTTAATTCTTTATCTATTGCTGCAGTTGGCCGCTTTATCAAAAACGCGCTTTTCTACTCTTGACGGTTTTCGATGATAAATGATGCGGAAAATAACAAGACAGGTTAACTAAAAGCTAAAAGGAGGACGCAATAAGATTCGACAGAGCTATACAAAAGAATACCAACAATGCATATGAACAGGCGCGTCGAATTCTCCAAATCTTCGGGGGGTCCAATTTAATAATCAGAGCTTTATTTGGCAAATTCTTGCAAGTTTTGTCTGCAATGTTTGTGCGTTGCAATAGCACATACAGTATGATGCAGTTTTGTTTTGTTTTTTTCGGTAGTATGCCGTATAGGAGATCGAGCGTACGATATTTTAGAAGAAAAAGGAAAAATTCTCATCGCGGCCAAAGGTGGATTGGTGGGGATAAAAGGGTATCTTGCTATATATTTGTGTGGTATTTTTTGAATGCGACCTCTTTCACGCCAAACTTTTGGGGCGTTTTTGGCTCTAAAGCCAATGTCACGTGACCTATTGCGTCGGAATTTGGTTCAGGCAAACACCTTATTTTTTTGAAACAACAGTAACTTTTTATTTCAAAATATTCTTCTTTTTCCGCTCTACTCTCCCGCAACGACGTAGCTAGAGAGGGGCTGGCGCACTTTAGTAGGCACCATTTTAGGGTGACACCTTTTTATGATAATACAATCAAAATTTTGATGAAAAAATTTATAAAATAGTAGCAAAATTAATTCAGCTAAAATAACTGCAAATTCATATAAACCCGCTGAATTTATTTTGCAACTCGGAGAAAAGGTAAACGTTTAAGTCGTCGTAAAAACGTCGTTTTTACAAAGCATAAATTTTTCCAAGATACCTTAGTACAAAAACAACAATTATGCACAAAAATACATTGATACCTGTGTATTGCAATTAATGTTACTTTGTTTCAAAAATTAGCAAAGTTTTGCAGCAGCCAGCTTTGTTCCGTATCTTCTATATTTTCCGAAAGGAGCCGCGGTGGTGTCAAAATTTTCGATGCGCCTGTGTGCCAGGTTTCCTACTCTGAAAATCGTTCCGCCAACCTCCCCGTATTACTTTAAGGGATGACACCTTTCATTAAGTTCCGCCCAAATGGCACCATTTTTAGCAACGTCACTGTCGTTCCATACTCGTTGGCGTTGCGACTTCCACTACTAAACTAAATAATCAGCCTGGCTAACTGGAACTAATCTTTTTCCAAACAAATACAGGTAGCCTAGTTTATCTTCAATCCTCCAACGCAGTGCCATCACCAAAGCAGCTGAAGTGAGGGAGCACTTGTCGAAACCGGGGAAGGTACTAAAATAAAATAAACTTTTGCACATAAAAACTGATATTTTACGGCTACAGATTATGCGCTATTTCAACAATTTTTATTCATGTCTGAAAAAAAAGAGACATATAAGGCTGGCAGCGTTTCTTAGCTCGTTTCATATCCGGCCAATATAATCGCTTGAAAAATTTATCATAACGAACGAACAAACGATTTTATTTGTTTTGTTGCTCACATCAATAATCATTAAAACACACCACGTAAAATATTCAAAAAGACAACAAGGATGCTGCGAAGTGACCGGTTAAGGGTCTTCAAGTCAAGCAGTCACCCTAAAAGAGAAGGTTTCCACAATACAATAAAAAACAAATTACACAGCACTACTAAGCAAAGCAGTAAGCATTAAAAAAAAACAAAAAAACTACAAAACAGCAAAAGCAAAAAAAAACCTACCGGTACTGCAGTTGAAAAGCCAGTAAAAAAAAGAAAAAAGAGAAAAAAGAATTGGCAAAAATATGCTATCAGAGTTATAGGCAAAAACCACGTTACGAATTCTAAGGCAGGCAATATTGACCTAAGTGTAAGAATGGTAGTACCAGAAAAAGAAGGTACACTAATTGAGTGAATTTGGAAATCTTATTGCATGAAAGCAACCTTTAATAAAGCGCAAGTAAACATTGTTTATACTTTTTCTTGAAAACTTTAAAGGAACTATTTCTAGTTTCAGACGAAATTGAGTTCCAGATCTTAATTCCGCCGTATTTTATAGAACGTTGCAGTCGAGATGTGCTGTATCGCGGAATAGCAAACTTACAAGCTAAATTTTCGCCTAGCTCTTAATTTGTGTACTGTATCCGTTTTACAAAAGTACTTCAAAAAAGTAATGGGAAGTTTCTTATTGCAAAATTTATGCATAAATATTGCGACTTCTTATGTATAGATATCTGATAATTTCAGTATTTTATTTTGCTTGTGTAACAAAGACACACTTACGAAGGGTTGGTGGAATGTGAAATTATTAGTAATTAATCTTAAACCTTTATTTTGTAGGGATACAAGTTTTTGTAAGTATGATTTATAGGTTGATCCCCATACTATAATACCATACAACAGGTGAGGATGAAGTTATGGCATAGTATAGTTTAAGTAAAATTGAGGTCGGAGCATAATGTCTTAATTTAGAAATGATGCCAACTGACCGAGATACTTTTTTCGCTACATTTGATATGTGGTCAGAAAAAGTTAGTTTATTATCCAGTATTACGCCAAGGTATCGGAAGGTGTCGACTATTGGTATAGGAATGTCATTAATTAAAATTGGAATAGTACATGAAGGTGATCTAAGTTCAGGAGCAATAATCATGGCTTTGCATTTTGAAAAATTAATTGTGAGTTTATTAGTCGATGATCATTGTTCAGTACTAAGCAGCAACTTATTTGCATTAGCTTTCAGTTTGTCAGGATTAATTTCATTAATTACGAGACAAGTGTCATCAGCATACTGTTTTATGCTATCGTTAGAATAAGTATTAATATTGTTGATGTCATTGATATATAGTAAAAATAGTAGGGGACCCAGTATTGACCCTTGTGGTACTCCATAGCTTATATGACTAAAAGCAGAAAGACGATCATTAATGCTTACACATCGAGTTCTGTGATTTAGGTAAGATAAACTTAGATTGAGAGTTGGGCCACGTATTCCATAATGTTCTAGTTTTGAAAAGAAAATTTTATGACAAACAGTATCAAACGCCTTTTTGTAATCAATGAAAATCAATAGAGTGTCTAACATTTTGTTGATGTTATCGTAAGTAGTTGTTACCACATCTAATAAAGCATTACTTGTGGAAAGGCCACTGCGAAAACCGTTTTGGTTAGGATGTAATATCGAATTTTTGTTGAGATAATTTATAAGTCTAGAGTAAATTAGTTTTTCCATTACTTTGGACTGACATGATAGCAGTGATATTGGTCTGTAGTTTGATAGTTCAGTTTTACTTCCAGTTTTAAACAGAGGGATAACTTTAGCATTTTTCATGCAATTTGGGAAAACACCTTCGGAAAATGACAAATTACACAAAATAGACAATGGAACTGCAACAATGTCGCTGGCTAGTTTTATAAAATAAGCAATTATGCCATCTAGCCCAGGTGATTTGTTGAGATTCAATGAATTGATCTCTTTAAAAACCTCTAGTGGAGATGTTGGTTCAAGATAAATTGAGTTTGATATCCTTTCACCAAGAAACTAATGATGATCTGTGTCATTTTGTTCAGAAAATTTCATCGCGAGATTCTTACCAACACTAGAAAAATATGTGTTAAACTGGTTCGCAATACTGGCGGCGTCATTAATTTCAGTTTTGTTTACTACAATTTTATTAATGGTGGGTGACGAATCTTTAGCATTTGGAAGAAGAGATTTAATCATTTGCCACATCTTTCATGGATTGGATTTGTGTTTGTCAAACATCTTATTGAAGTAGGTTTTTTTCGCGATATATTTAATTTTGTTTAGTTTGTTTGCATAAATTCTATATAGTGAAATTAAGTTTTCATCTTTAGACAAAAACTGAGTCTTATACATTTTTTGTTTTCGTTTGACAGAAACTAAAAGTCCCCGGTTAATCCAGGGTCGTTCAAGCACTTTTTGTCGCTTTCGCGAAGCGATTTTCATTGGTGCATGTTCGTCGATTGCTTGCTTAATTATATTAATAAACTTGTCATACATAGTATCTAGAACTAAGGTGTTAGCTGTAGATAGGTCGTTTTCAATAAACTCAATCAGTTTGTTGTTTAGATCAACTTTTAAACAATTCTGGAGCAAAATTTGTATAATCTCTAAACGTTGGCTTCACAGGAGCTTGTTTATGGTTAAGAAAACGCACATTTTTCGACAAAACACAAAAAACCGGATAATGGTCACTTAGCAGGTCCGTTTGAATTACACCAGGATGAATTGTATTGTTCATATCGTTAGTTAAAATATGATCAATTAAGGAGCTGCTGGTAGGGGTTACTCGTGTTGGTTTGGTGATCACGCATGAGACACCGTTACTGGTAAGCATGTATTGATAATCATTGCTGGTTGAATCGGAAGGTAAATTCCTATCGATATTAACATTGAAATCACCAGTAATATAGTAAATTTTTTTATCCTTGTTTAATTGTATAATTTGAGTTTCTAGATTTGCGTTTAAAATTTTGAAGTTGCATTTCGGGTGACGATATACTGTACCGCAAATATATTGTATGCCATCTTGACTGCGTAGTTCTACAAACATATCTTCGCACATTTCAGTTTTCAAAAATTGTGTGTATACGTTTTGTACAACAAATCTCGAAGATATGTACATAGCTACTCCACCAGCATTGGTTGGCGTAGGAGAATGATAAAAATTATAATTAGGAATATTAATGTTTGCATAAGGAATATCCTGCAACTTAGTTTCAGTGAGACATGTTATATCAGGCTTTGCGCTAAGACTTTTACAGAAATCAATGAAACTATCAAAATTTTTATGCAACGAACGAATATTAGCATGCAAGATAAATGTCCTCTCGTTTTTACAGTCAGCAATAGTATCAAATTGGAATGTCAAGTCATAATAATCACATGGTTTGATATTGTTTGAAAAATTGGAATGAATAAAGTCACTCAACTCAAAAGAATTAAAATTTCTGACATCATCAAATGTAGCAGGTTCACTCAAACCCCCAAACAGGCCTTGTTGCGCATTAGTTTTGAGAGAAGCAACTTTTTTTGCAACCATTTAGCTATGCATTAAACAATAATAACCAACAGAAACAAAACAAAGTAAGCCTAGTAACAGTATGCATCGACAGGCAACAGACACAATGATGTTTTTTACAACAGTTTAAGTCACTTAATCAATTCAAGATCTTTTTCGCTTTTAATCATCAGCGAATGAGACTGGTCGCACTTTTTAACAAAAGTGTTACCGTCAGTCATCCAGATATATTTGAATCGACTAGATTTCACCTTTTGCTTAGCACTCCAAAATAGTTTTTTTTCTATAACGAGTCAGATTTTCATTAACATAAACACTACTAGTGCCTTCCACAGAAAAAGTTTTGAAGTCTGCTTGTCGAAGATTTTGGCGGTTGACATACAGAGTATTCCGTACATTCCTACTGATGAAGAGAACTATAATCGGTGTGGGTGCTGGAGAAACATTTTCGTTATTGCTAGGGCGTTTGGGTTTGACTGGCAGTCGGTGCGAAGTAGAGATTTGGTCTCGAGATAAATCCACATTGGCAAGCTTAGCAATTTCAACTACAATATCATTGGTATTTTCCTCGTCTTTCACAGGAACTCCAGTAATTTCTAGATTGAACTTCCTGCCGTATTGTTCTAATGATTCAACTTTTTCGCCTTCTTTAACGACTCGAGTTTCCAATTCATTAGAAAGAGTTTTTAGCCGTTTAATTTCTTCAGCTTGCTGTTTATTGGTTGCCATCAGAGAATCGTAATCAGTTTTGAGTGTTTCATACTTAGTATTAGTAGAGATGAACTGCTGGCTATCTTTAACTTCTTGGATTTCCACTTTCAGAGCAGCGATTTCACAGTCATATTCCTCTTTCCAAGTTTCAATTGCCTTCTTTACCAGTTCGTTAACGGCATTTTGGTCAAGTGATGCCGATACAGGCTCAGCATATTTATCACTCGCAATCTTTTACCCATTGTCGAAGGTTTGTCACGTGATAAATTCAATATGGCTGAAGCTGAAGAACTTGCTGACTGCTGATTTCTGCGTTGGTTTTAGTCGATTAAAAACTGTAAAATTTTGGTATTGAATGAATTCTCTTCTGTTGATGACTAGATATTTTGCAAGCTAACAAAACGAAGTACTTCTTGGTTGCCAAATTAGCCTGAAAATTTTGCCTGGTAGCCGAAATTTAAGTTCTAATTAATAGCCAAACTAGCTGGAAACAAACACGTCTGATCTACACGATCTCACCGCTTGAATGAATATCTGCAACAGTGAAGGCGACCAAAAACACAACCAGGATTTTACAAAGAGAGAGGGGGCTTGAACCAAAAGTGAAATTTTTTCGCACAAAAATTGTCTAATTTAGGCTCCGTGCTGAACAAACTGATGCAACTCAAACGCATCACAGAGGGAGGCAGAGACTCCAGCCGCTGGGAGATTTTTGTGGTTTTGAGGCAAAAATAGCGACTTCAACGTCATTTCAATCACATTTTGCGTGTTCTTGAAGCTATATAAATAAGTACAGTAAATTGCTAAAATTCAGAAGTTATTGAAGGAATTAAATTGCCTTGCCCCATCTGCTCCCCTTATACTTCAAGTCAAATCCAAAGCATGGTTAAACGATTGTATTTTTGGGTTAAATCTTTTAAATGTCTTGGCTAAACGGATTGAATCCCTCTTAGCCCCTTCTCTCTGGTTGCGCCACCGACTGCAATCTAGAAAAAATTTTGAGTGTGCTTTAAAAAATCAAAAACAGCTATTTTTTTAATGTTTTCTCGTATTGTTTCAGGTCATGATCACTAACAAAGTACCGGTACCGATTCTATAGGCTTACATTTCTATTCCGCTACACATCCGTAAAGGCATGCTAATAAGACGGATTATTGCGTCACATTTTTGAACAGCAGTTGGTGGCCAGCAAGTTCGAAAAGAATCCAGGAAATTACAAATGAGAATTAAGTTTAAACGTTATTATTCCTTTTTCCATTACTGCCTGTTTTCTTGTCATTACGTGATGCTCCAAAAACGTGTTTTGAATAAACCAAAATGGGGAGGGGGCACGGCACTGGTCCAACAGAGCATCAATTATTTTCTTCAATTGAACAGCTTTTTGGCTTTGTTACAACAGTTAGCAAACTAACTTTCTACTACGCGCAAAACAGCAACGGGAAAACGTTGTTTAGCCTACCTTCCTCTGACGCTGCAAGGCTCAGCCTGCCTTCGCCCTCAGTTTCCTTCTACTGTATAACAGTCAGAACTTTTGTCATCTTGACTTCGTTAGTTTTAGTGACAGACACACAGTCTCATTGATGAGTTTGTGACTTACGCAAATAAAAATTGAGCAATATAATGCTAAGTGATTTAATGCATACGCGTATTGATATTATTATTACGAAATCTTGCCCAAGCGTTGTGAAATGCAGTTTTCAAGATTTTAAGCAAGAAAAATCTGATAAGACAGAATTGCTATTTTGTTAATACTTATGATAGATATCAAACATGTTCCATTTTCATTTGGGGGGAGGTTCTTTAGTCTTTTACTCGTATTGATATTATTATTATAAAATCTTGCCCAAGCGTTGTCATATACTGTTTTTAAGATTTTAAGCAAGAAAAATCTGCCGAGACAGAAATGTTATTTTGTTAATATTCATGATAGATAGCAAACATGTTCCATTTTTATTGGAGGGGGGTCCTTTACTCTTTAGATCCCTCCAATACATATTTTTGCTGGGGTAGGGACCCCCCGAGCCCCCCTCCCGATCGGGAATCGATGCGCTTGTGAAACCATGAAATTAAATAAGTTCATTAAATATTATTCTTCAAAATAGTCGGATATTCCTCATCTACTTCTTATACAGTATCAAAAAAAATACAAAGCGGCAATTAAGTTTGCTACGTTCAACCACTCCGCGCACTTCGACAACACGTCGCGGCAACCGAAGTCGCCCAGAATCGCTTTGCAGAAGCGCATCAAATACTCCAGGACGCCCCATTCTCAATTACTCAAAGTACAACCCAATTACAGTAACAGTTTAACTAAAAAGCCAAGGTTTAAGACCGTTAAAGATAACAAAAACTCATCAACTGTTTTGCAGAAAACAGATCAATACAGTTTGAAGGAAATCGGTTATTTCAATCCACCACAAACAATTAAATACACACATGTACATGGACAACATCTTTTAATGCTTTAGACAGCAAATGAAAACGAACAAGAAAGCAGGTGAGAGAGAACTCGCCTATATATAGTACCACAAAAAAAGGAAAAAATGACGGTTTCAAGAGCGAAGTGAGAGAGAGGAGACGAAAAGAAAAGAGTTTGAAAAAGAAAGACCGGGAGGGTGTGGGGCGCCACAAGTTCTACTCAGCAACACAGCAGAAACGTTCTATCAAAAAAATCAATCCTAATACAGTAAATCTAAAATACACTTAGACTAATTGCTCTTGTTTCTACACATCGTCCGCTGCCAAGTGCGATCCGCACGAATGGGTAAAATGTCAAGCCAGGGCCCAAAGTGAGAAGACTCGACCTCGTCTGCGAAAGACACCGAGAACTAACAGAATTCGCAGGGAAACAAGGCAATGTCTAACACGAAGTGCATCTCAGAAATCTGGACTGGCCTCAGAAAACTCGCATCACAAGAATACCAAACAGCAGCCAGACGTTTCCGTCGCCGCCCGACATCCCAGAGGCACGAATTACTATAAGGAGCGGCACAGACTCCTAGACTCAGACCCTTCCATAAAACTCAAATCTTAACAGTAATCTCAACAATCTCAACAGTAAATCAAAAATCCTAACAATTCGTAACCGTAATCTTAGTCTTTAACAGTAAACTCAAGCAGTTAACTACACTACGGTATGTCAAGAGAACTCGATAGCTCTGACCACGCCCAAAACCTTTGATCTGGAAACTTTTGAGAAAATTAAAACGTCCTTACTCTGCCGAATCAAACTGCATTTGATCAAAGAAACTAAAAGATCGCGTGATTGTGGAAACAGGCGTTTTGCAGTTTCTGCAAATTACACCGGCGACTAATTACGCAATGCTGGGCACTTCCTCAAATCAATCTGCAAGTCCGCAAATTGCAGACTCAAGGTTTTGATTTGCAGATTTGCAAAACGATTTCTTATCGCAAACGTTTGCGGATTTGCGGTAAAAAAAATTTAAGTTTACCTCAAATTCGCAAAGCAGCAACATCGCTGGGATGTCTCTTCGCAATTTACAAAACATGCGTTTTTACGGTTCAATGTATCGGAGTTGGATGGATGTGTTTATACAGTGCAACACCTCTTTGCGGCCTTGCAAAGTTCCGCTGGTCTGGAACGATTATTTTCCATGGGTGCTGCTATTTTCACAGTGAAACGAGCAAGCTTAACGTCAAGAAACTTCCAACAGCTTGTTTTTCTGAAGGGATACTTGGGCTTTTTGAAATGGCAAGAGGTTGCACAAGATGATTTTGATGACATGCCCAGCACGTCTAGTAAATAAATAAATAGGCTGCTGGCCTACCAACTAGAGGTGGAGTCTTCAAGGTCGCCCTTGGCCTCTAGGAGGTCCTCGAAGACACATTGCGTAGGCCTCATTTGGGGCAACTGCAACTCTAGCTGCTATGTCATTGTTGTTTTGTTTGGCTACTACTTGAACTCTGAAAGCCTTCCAGCTTCTTTTAAGTTCTTGGCCAGTTTATTAATGTTACATTTCGTTACCGCATTGTGAACAGTGGTTTTGGTGATTCCAAAATGTTTAACACGAATATCTTGGAAAAGCTTGCAACTGCCTACATGATGATTTGGTGTTTCATTCTCTAGGCTGCATTTTGGACACAAAAAAAACTCAGCACGACCTGTAGTTTTCTTGCGTTGCTGTAAATTGCAGTGCCCACTTAAAACTTGCACTACTTTATTTATTTAAGGCCTCTTAAGGTTAAGGAGACGTTTTGTTAGTCGAGAAGACGTTTAACCTACACACTCCTTCATCTTCAAGCAGTCTTTCCGTTCATTCCACATAGATTTCCATCTATCTGTGGACCATTCCTTAACCCATTAATTCCCAGACTATTAAAAAGTTTAAACTTTACATAATCATTGGGCAATTTTTGATTAATGAATGAAACATACCATTTTAGAAAAAAAATTTTTTTTTTGTTTGTTTTTTATATAAAAGCATGTTCCCATTTGGGAACGTTGGGACGACGAGAGGAAGCAATTTTTTTTTTGTGCGCTACAAAACATATGCAGAATGGTAAGCAATGACGCTTGGTTGACCGAGTGCTAAACAAAGGCGTACCCAGAAGGGGTATCACGGCAGAACATATAGCTCCCCTTTAATCTTAGACAGGTAGATTTTTGACCTGAAACTATCACTTTTTTCCTCAAACTCAACAGCTTGAAAGTACCAATCAAATTGCTTGATCTTTTTAATCGAAAATCATTGCTAGGCCAGCAAAGTTAAGTACCAAGATTTCCAACTACAGTGCTATAAGCAAATTACAACAAAGAACAGAACAAACAACAACAAACGGACTAAACCCAAAGTTGAATCCAATAACAAAAGTTCATTCATCTGAATTACAAAATGTTGCGAAAAGTTCTTTGCAATTCTCATTATTCGTGAAATTCATCTGCGCAGTGAGGGTGAAGAAGAACATCGTAAAGTTTACACATGCTACGTGTGTTTTGTTTTTGCAATGCTTACATCGACCTTGTTTACCAGCTGGAGCACAAACGTGCAACTTGCCCGTTAGCCTTACCCTGTCAACAGGCATTCTACTTGATGCTGGTCGAAGTGGTTTATCATGAAGTTTGGCCATTAATGTTCGCACAACATCTCTTCTGAATTGCAAATGGGGCATAGTTCCACCAATTTCTTTGTGCAATCGCCAAGCTGCAACCACTGACATGTTCAGAAAATTGGAAAAAAGGCACCACCACCACTTCTTACTTCGTAGACGTGGTCGATAATCACTAAGAAACTGATCAAGGAGATCGACTTCTCCCATGTATTTATTGTAGTTTGCAACCATTTGTGGCTGTGGAATCTGAACAGCATATTTTTTTGATGCACTCCATCTTCAAACCATGCTTGTAGCCTTCGCCTCTGTGAAATTGCTTACGACACACACTGGTTTGTTGTAGTTCCATTGACATAGAGCAATCATACCATCACCAAAAGCTTCGAATGTTCCACGCTCCTGTTTTTTCATAGCTGTAGGAGAAGTAAAAGGGCAATTTTGTGTCCTATTTTGTCGAATCGTGCCTGTGCATTTCATTTGCCCCATTGCAAGATCTCTGCAAAGAATAGCAGAGCTAAAAAAATTGTCAAAATAAACTGCGTGACTGCGTTTGTTTTTGAGCACATCAGTGAGAGTGTTCACAACTCTTTCCCCTAGTGGCTGGTCTGATGAGCCATCTTTGCCAGTATAAACTTGAAAAGAGAACGGGTATCCTTGAGAAGACGCAAAAAACCAAACTTTCATTCCAATTTTAATAGCTCGGATGAAAAACTTTTACCTCCCCCGCTACTTCTTCTATAACACGAGTTTCCTTTAAATTTTCATCATCATTTTCTTCGTCAGTGACGTCACCCTTATTTTCTGGTGGGAGTACCACCAACTCTGTATTTTCGTGATCACTCAGGCCATCCAGCACATCAATTGATTCTACAACTGTTAGAAAACGTATTGATATTTTTCGTAGCTAACAGTATAAGTGATTGTTAACTTTTCTGAAAGCTTTCGAAAAAAATAATTGCTTAAACTGCCTGTACACTGCCTTGGGATACATTTAAAATATAGTCTGAGGGCAATGTCTAGGTTCTAATATTGTGAAGGTGTTTAAAGATAAAGTTTATCTGGCTTATAAAAGAGATATTTTACTACGTTTACATTGAGCATTGTTGTAAATATAGCTTGCTATATTTGACAAGAAGTGTGAAAATAACACACTAAACGGCACAGCTGGGACTTCATAATATAACTATAGTATGTACTACAGCATGCTCTTACTGCGACAGCATGGGCTTTTAGTAGAAAAAATAGATCAGGCGAAATGAAAATCATTTTGCAGTTTACGAAGAATTTCACACCTTTCAACATTTATAGTTTGCAAAGCTTTTTAATTTTACAACGTTGATAACAGGCTGTCATTTAACTGTTTCAGATGAATGCGAACAGAAACAATTTATCTTTATTTATTATACCTTACAGGAAACGACCACGTTTTACTGCAAAAAAAATGAAATATTTTCATCAAAATGCCCTATGTAAAATCTTAATGCAGCTTATTCACGTGTACCCAATGTTACCCCATGGGAACATCAATAAAAAAAACAAAAAAATCTCCCCCTTAAAATTTTTCAATGAAAGTGAAACTACGGGTGCAGCAACACAAAAGTTCAAGCTTTGAAACTAAAACTAATCTACGTTTTCAGTGGCTTTCGTTTTTAAGAAATCAGGCTAAATGGAATTTACCCCCCGAAATTGATATTTTTATCAATTTTGAGCATTATTGCAGGGCGCTATAAACACTTCGGAAAATTTTGAAAATGATAAAGTTACAGTTTCGACTGTACTTTTTTGCCACATATCACAAAATATAAAAAAATAATAATTTTAGGCATAGAATATCTTCAACAAAATATTGTTCCCAAACGGGAACATTGGGAATTAATGGGTTAACCGCACTAACACAGCTGGCATACACGACTGTAATAAAAGATTCAGGATCATGTATGTTTGATTTAGATCCTGATTTGGCCATAGTCTGCCGCTTTGTTACCATGTACTCCTTCATGAGCAGGAATCCAGGCAGTACTGACGTGGTTTTGTTTACCCAACTGATTTAGGCTTTTAATGTAGTTGAACGAGTGCCGTTAATACGGGGTAGCCAGGAGGGGGGCGTGCTCCCACTAACAACTGCTTTTGCCCCCCCAATTTGGTTTTCTCGGAATACGCTTTTAGAACATCACGTAACGACAAGAAAACAGGCAATTGTGGGAAAAGGAATAATAACGTTAAAACATAAACAATTCTCATTTGTAGTTTTATCGATTCTTTTTAAACTTGCTGGCCACCAAGCGTTGCACAAAAATGTGATGCAATAATCCGTCTTATTAACACACCTTTACAGATTTGTCGCGGAATAGGGATATAAGCCTATAAATCGGTACCTGTACTTCGTTAGTTATTAAGACCCAAAACAATCGAGAAAATATAAAAAACAGCTGATTTTGTTTTTTTAGAGCACACTCAAAATTTTTGTTAGGTGGTGGGTCGTAGTGGTGGTACTACCCGACCCCTTCCGAGGGATGGGGGCGCGGAGGAACTCCGCGGAGACCCAACAGTCGGGCCACACCCCAAGGTCTGGACCATAGATCGAGAATAGAGAGATAGGAGCCAACGATAGATTTGCGAAGGGGTTCAGAGGCAGGACAGTCGAGGAGGAGATGATTGAGGTCCTTTAGAGGGTGTCCACAGGCACTGCAAGCAGAGTTCTCCTTCCGACTGATCCTGTGAAAATATGAAGATAAAAGAAGACTGTGGCCATGACAGCGAAGACGGGAAAGCTCACAGCGAATGGAGCGATAAAGAAGTTCCTTCGAAGAGACTTAAGGAACTTGGAAGTTCAGATGGGAATGGGACATGTAACGTCTCCAATTGAGGTATTGGGAATAACGGACTTTGGCAATAACTGGGGGGAGAGGGCATGGTATCGCATCAGTGGGCAGAGAGGCACCAGTTTTGGCAAGTAAATCTGCTTTTTCATTTCCGGGGAGACCTGCGTGTCCAGGGACCCATTGGAAGCTCAAAGTGGTATTGTTGAAGAGAAAAGAGGCATGGGACCAAACATTCCAGAGGGACTCAGGCAGGAGATAAGAGGGGGCTGAAGAAAGGATAGAGAGGGCTGATTGGGAGTCGGTTAGGAAAAAAACTGACTGAAATTTACAGGTCATCAAATGGCTAGTACACCAATCGAGACCTTGCTTAAGGGCAAAGGTTTCAGGTGTGAAGCTGGAGGCAATTGGACCAGTGGAAAAAGACAAGGAATTGGATGTGTTGCATTTGGAGCATGTTACATACACTCCAACACCACCGGGACCAAAAAGGGAGGGGACAGATCCGTCAGTCCATACTTGGATACCAGACGGGGGGAGGGAGGATAGTCTGCTTGAAGCAGACTAAAGTCAGGCTGTACTGTTGCCTGTGCAGTCGGGAATGAAGGGGGAAACAGTGAAGTGGGTTGTAGACCATGGGGGGAAAGGGGGGCACGTGATCAGAGTCTCTCGTGGGGATGGGAGTGGTTGTGTGGCTGAAGAACAGAATGATCTCCAGGAGGGTTTCTTCTTTAGTCGACAGGGAACGTTTCTAATTGCCAGGGCATTGAGGCTGGAGAAGTCTGGGGGGAGGCGCAGAGCACGTTCAAAGGAGTAGAGGGTCTGATGTTCTAGAGTCAGCTTTAGAGGAGGCATTTGGGCCTCAAGAAGGAGTAGTGAGGAGGGAGTAGAAGAGAGGCATCCAGTAATGACTCTGCATGCAGCTCTGTGTAGAACTTCCAGGTGATTGGTTGCAGTGTTGCAAAGGAATGGGAACCATCCAGGAGAGGCATATGTGAGCACCGGACGGATAAAGGCTTTGTAGAGAAGGGAGAGAGATTCTTTTGTGGGACCCCAAGAGGCAGTGTCAATGGAGCGAAGGGCTTTGTGGCTTGGATAGAATTTAAAACACAGGGATTGGACTTGGGCCCCAAAGGATAGAGTCTGATCGAAGGTTACACCAAGGAATTTAGGGGTGGGATTGACAAAAGAGGGAAACCCTAGAGGTTCAGCCGGGGTTGGAAAGTGGCTTGATGGGGATCTGCAAAGAAAAAAGAGGACTGACACTTCTTTGGATTGAGAGGAAGTCTCCATAAGTTGGACCATGTTTGTAAGACAGTGAGGGATGATTGGACAACGGAAGAGGCTTTGAGCGGGTCTGGGGAGGAGAACCAGATGGCCAGATCGTCAGCATACAGGGAGGCATTGGCACTCCGAGGTAAATCCTTGGTGATGTCATCAACAAACAGATTGAAGAGGACTGGACCAAGTACCGAGCCCTGGGGGACCCCTCATCTGATGCGGAAGGAGCGGCTGTGGGAACCATCAACCTGGACTTTAGCTCTACGATCAGAAAGGAAAGAGCGTACCCAAAGAACGAAGCAAGGTGGGAGTTTGAGCGAGAGGAGTTTGTGAAACAGAGCAAAGTGCCAGACCGAGTCGAAAGCCTTGGAGAAGTCAACAGATGCCAAAATGGTTCGGTCTGGAGGCTTTTTGTTTTGGAAGCCATCCCAGATTGATTGAGACAGAGTAAGAATTTGGTCAAGGGGCAACCTACCAGGACGAAAGCCGGCCTGGCAAGTGGAGATGATTGGATTCAAGGTGAAAAGTTAGGCGAGAAAAAATCAAGCGCTCAAAAAGCTTGGAAATGCAGAGGTGAGAGAAATGGGGCGGAAAGAGGACGGAGAGGAAGTGGGCTTACCAGGTTTATGAATGGGGATGATAGTGGTCGGTTTCCAACAAGAGCGGAAGGTGTGAGTGTATTAGGACCTGTTACAAAGAGAAAGAAGGAGGAGTTGTGCTGGCTCAGGCACGTGCTTTAGTAAAGGGTAGGCAATCTGGTCAGGGCCAGACGCAGTGGAAGAGGAGAGATTGCTCATGGCAGTGGAGAGTTCAGACAAAGAGAAGGGGGAGCAGAAAGAATTATGGAGGGAAGAAGCATCCTCACAGCTAGCTTTCCGGAGTTCATTCATGAACTGTCGTTCAGCTCTGCTCGAGGAACGGGGTGTCGCTTGAGATAGATGTGAGCGAAGATAAAAGGCATAGTGGTTGGCAGTGTCAAGCGGAGAAGTGCAATCGGGAAAAGAAGGGTCTTGGGAGGTGTTCTTTTTGCCCGAGATGGCATTGAGAAGCCTGAAGACAGCACGAGGATCAGAACGGGGAGACAGGTTAGAACAGGTGGCTTGCCAGGTTGCAGATTTGGCTCTAGAGATGACTGAAGACGCCCTACGATAGGCAGTGCGACTCAGATCGGTGAGCCATGGAGCGGGCCCTCCGTCGTTCCCGCACTGCAGATTCCGCTTCCTGGGACCACCAGGCTTTGGGGGAATGACCAAGGCGGCCAAAGGGGATGGAGGCCTTGGCAGCTTTAACTACGAAGAGGGAAAAAAGAACGGGCAGCCAGGTGGATGTTGAGTGCATCAACATCAAGAGAGGGAAGGTGCTCAGCAATATATGATTGCTAACCATCCCAACTAGCTTATTGTAGTTGAATTTGGGGAGACGAGTGTTTGGGTGACGAACTGGAGAGAGGGGGAGAACAATTTCAATGGGGAGATGGTCAGAGCCAAGGCCAGGGAGAGTGCGCCACTCACAGTGGGGAGCGAGAGACGCAGGAGCTGACGAGATATCAGGAGATGAACGGCTCCCAGTGGAATGATGAAGGAGCGTGAGAGATTCAGGGTCGTTCAGAATTTCCAGACTGGAGGAAGTGATCCAGCAAAACAGGTCATTTCCGAGCGGGTTAGGGGGAATGAGTCTGTCCCAGGTTGGGTGGTGAGCATTGAAGTCTCCAAGGATAAAAGTGTCAGGGGAGTTTGGAAGCATGTCAGGATAAAAGGTCCTGGTACGACAGTCAGAAGGAGTGCTTCTAATCGGAGGGGAGTAGAGGTTAAGGAATTGTAGAGGAGAGTGGTAGGAGAGAAGAACTTTAACGCAGGCGTAGTCTGAGTAGAGGTCCTGGGAAGACAGAGAGGAGACAGAAACAGGAGAGAAAGCCAGGTCAGAGTGGATAAGAGTGAGGTCACCACCACATGTGTTATGAGTACCGGGGAAACAGGACCTTGTCTGCCAAATGTCCGATCCGTGCGGAGGGTAAAATAACCAGGGATTTGAAATTTTTTGGTTGACAAAAGATGGGTTTCTTGGAGGAAAATGAGGTCATACTGGTTGCCAGAAAGAAAGGCGATTAGTTCAGGACGACGAGAGGAGGAAAAACCGCCGGCATTCCATTGCAGAATTCTGAGATTGTGAGAGAGGCGTGGATTTGTTTGAGGCTGGGGCGGCGAGTTGTGGATTGGCTGTGAGCTTGTGGGTGGTGGTGGCGAGAGAGGTAGGGTGAAGGCGGAAGGAGGGTAGGTGTTAAGGAGGGGAGGATGTGAGGGGAGATGTAGAGATGAATCCATGAGATCTGAGCAAGTTAGTGGAGGGGGTGGGGGTGGAGCTGGAGAGATGGGGCGGGGGGACGCTTGCTGGTGGGTGGGAGAGGCAAGGTCCCCATTGAGACAAGCAGGGCAATTCCAACCCATGGGGGAGCCAGCGGCGCAGATTTTGCGAAAGTCAGCCCGGGTCAGAGAGGAGTAGGAGAAGTGCACCCACTTGGAGCAGGTGGAGCACTTTAAAGAGTCCTTACCTACCTCGAGAGAGCAAATGGAGCAAGGGTAACGTGGGGGGCCCCGAGGTGGATGTGATTGATAAAAGCCAGGCAGTAGTGGGAGGAACCCTGGGGGAGGGGGTGGAGGGGACGCAGGCAGCGTAACGAGGAGACTGGTCTGAGTGGGGAAGCCAGTTTTCCTTTGGAGATAGCACGCTGGGTATCGCCAGCTCAGTGCAGTGCCAGTTGCACACATTGTGCGAAAGTCAGCACGGGTAAGGGAGGAGCAAAGAATATACACCCACTTGAGGCAAGCAGAGCATTGAAGAGAGTCTCTGCCCACATCCAGATGGCAGATGGAGCAGAGGTATCTGGGGTGAGGATGGTTGCTGATGGGGCCCGGGTTAGGATGGACATCGCCACTAATAAGAAGCAATGCCAGGATAAGGAGACACCGAAAGGGGTCCAGTCAATAAGAAGAAGAGGAGCCGCCCAGTTGTAATCGATCAACGAGCGGCCCAGCAAAAAAAACAGTCCGATACAATGGGGGCGACCTTCCGGTCGAGCCCCTCGGGAGATCTGTCCTGCCATTTCGACCCATCCCCATTGGGGAGGGGACTGCACCACCACGATGAGGTGGCAGGACGTTGGTGCAGATTTTTGTTAGGTCGCTATCAGTGGCGCAACCAGGGAGAAGAAACTAAGTGGGCTTCAATCCCCTTTAGCCGAGTCATTTAGAAGATTTAACCCCAAAATATAATCGCTTAAACATGTTTTGGACTTGACTTGAACTAGACAATTCAATTCCTCTGAATTTTAGCAATTTACTATAGTTAATAGCATGGCTTCAACAACGAGCGAAATGTGATTGAAATGGCGTTGAGGTCGTTTATTTTGGCGAATAATCACAAAAATCACCCAGCGGATGGATTCTCTGCCTCCCTCTGTGATGCGCTTGAGTTGAATAATATTGTTCAGCATGGGGCCTAAATTAGACAATTTTTGTGCAAAAAAATTTTGCTTTTGGTTGAAGCCCCCTTACTCTTAGCAAAATCCTGGTTGCGTTTTTGATCGCCTTCACTGTTACAGACAGCTTTTTCAAGCGATTATATTGGCCGGATACTAAAGAAGCTAAGAAACGCTGCCGGCCCTGTTCGTCTCTTTTTTTTAGACATGAATAAAAATTGTTGAAATAGCGCATAATTTGTAGCCGTAAAATATCAGTTTTTATGTGAAAAAGTTTATTTTATTTTAATACCTTCCCCAGTTTCGGCAAGTGCTCCCTCACTTCAGTTGCTTTAGTGACGGCACTGTGTTGAACACTGTAATTGATGTCACAATGCAATTTATGATGTTACAATGCAATTTATGAGTGCTTTAAAAGCTGCTTGACTATCGACCAGCTCAACAATAGTTCGATTGCGCATTTTTTCCAAAAGCAGGTTCTTTGCCACTCCTGAAATAGCTAAGCTTCCGCCCGGAACACAGTGCTGTAAAATCCAAGGTGGAAAAATGCTTGTTTCGGGAAGATGTTCGGGTATTCTGCATAAAAACCCGCATCTACCCTCCCTTCTAGTTTCTAGCAATCGGTGTAAACCTTGACGGTGTTCTGATTTAGAACCCTCTCAGATCTGATAGTATTCTTTCTATCCATAATTCGACATTCGAAATTTCTCTCGAATACTTTTGTTTTCTTTATTCGGTCAGCTGGCATTTTCAGTAGAGATAAGAATCTTCTTGCCTCATTGCAAACATAAACATAACTTTTTGTTTTCCCAAAGGCACCAACTCGATTGACATGCCAGAGTCCACCAACAGTGATTCTGTATGACCCTCGCACTGCCTCAGCCAGTAAGAATTCCTCAATGGCAGTTATGCTGAGCAATATTTTCAGAGCACCAGTAGGGGTGCCAGGAAAAGCTGATAAAATTATCAGGCAAGCAAGTCTCTGCACCTTTGTGAGTTTCCTCACTAGATACTTTTTGTTGAGACCGCCAGCCCAGGACACGCATGCATACGACATTATTGGACGTATCATAGCAGTGTATATCCATTTCATCATAGATTGTTTTATTCCCCACGTTTTACCCACAGTTTGTCTGTATTGCATTAATGCTGTAGTTGCTTTGCGAGTAATTTGGGTAGTATGTGGTTTCCAAGTTAGCTTGCTGTCTAGAGTAACACCTAACAGCCTTGCTTCCTTGGAAAGTTCAAGTTTTGAACCATTTATTGAAAGGGAACCCAAATCTGGATTCCATTTGTGAGTGAACAATACAATTTGGGTTTTCTTGCTGCTAAACTGTAGCTCTTGTTCCGAAGCCCAGTTTGCAGCAATATTTATTGCTTTCTGGGCCATACCTCTGATCCAGAGTATATCAGCACCAGTGACCAACACTGTAGATCATCGGCATAGACTTCAACATAAAAGCCCCTGCTACGTTACCCTAGCAATAGCAAAAATTTTTTTGAGGATCTTTTTTGGAGATCGCCTGAAAAAAAATTTTTTTTTGGAGAACACTTTCGCCTGTGTCTTTGGTCCTTGGCTTTGGCCTAGAGCATTCCTGTCCTTGGCCTCAAAAGGGTCTGTCCTCGGAAGGGCTGTCCTTGGCCTCGGATTTTTCAGTGTTCTTGGCTTTGGCTTCGAGTCTTGCTTCCTCGACTCCACCTCTGCTACCAACATTTTTAATCATATTTTTTCTTTTTAGTTGTTTGTTTTTAGTATCATTAATCGTGTTTTTGGAATGTACATTTTAGACTGCATGCGCTGCCACTTGAGAAATTTCCAAAGATTTTTGGAAATCAATATTTTTGCCAGCTTTATATCCTGGAAAAAATTTTTGTGGTTTGGATAATCTTGTGATATTTGATGATGTATACATAATACAGCGACGCATTTTTGATTTTCCAAAGTATGTGTATTATGCAAATGATGCTTCAAAATGCTTAGCTTAGTTTTTATTCAAGAAATGGCATAAATTTTTGAGCAGTTGGCGGCATTACTCCAAAATTTTTCCAAAATTTACAAACTAAGTTAGTCTTATTGAAATACTTTTTGGCGGGTAACTGACTGCCGCACATTGATCTTGTAGATTTTTGGCACCACTAGCAAACTAGCCACTGTCGAAACAAATTTCTAATTTGACACTGAACATTGATTGTACCTGCGTTACATACCAGTAACCAAAACTTAAACCCTCTATTTTTGCAAGTATCGTTAGGTGCTGACTACTCGGAGCCAAACAGAAACATGAAATTTAAATAGCTAAGAGCGAGTTTTAATCACAATCAATATCTGCACCGTGATTACATTGTATGCAATTTGAAAGCATTTAAGGGGCAGGTCTTATCTTAAGCTCGAGTAAAAGTTCAAACATTAGATTTTCATGTAAACATTAAACAGGACAATGTTGCAGCTGAAATAAAATATAGAACGAATCCGAACTTTTGGCTTGTTTTTCTTCACCGAGCATATTTTCGTCTTTGCAAAAGCTTGCCCCTAGAAACACCTTTCAAACCAATTTAAAAAAATTTTTGCACCAGCACAGCAGTAGCAAAAAATAAAAAACGTTAACTGCTATTTCACGTTTGAATTGTTATTTTATCGTGATCTGCAAATTGCCATGCGTGATGAAGGAGCAGGAAGGGACATCTACAACGAACCGCCTTCCCCTTTCCGACCGTTCCGTCCCTCAAGTAGTAAATAGTAGCCTGTAAGCCTGTAAAGTATCATTTTCAAGAACACAAAAACGCAACTTCGTGCAACTAGAGTTTGTAAATCAACTAAGGATTTTTAACTCAACCAACATACTGCAATTAGAAGTTACAATTAGCGACGAAAGTGACTGGCAGGCGAGGTCAAACTCTAACCACCAGAGTCGCAGCCGTAATCCAACTTCGGTCGCAGTTTTTGTTTCAGTAATAAACGTGCGTGCATTTCCACTCGGCCCTGCTGCTGACATGTATATCATAGCTAAAAAAACAGGATATTAAATAAATCAAGAAAATTTACTGGTATTTAAACATAAATCAATAAAACTTACTGGTATTTATATATAAATCAAGAAAACTTACTGATATTTATTACACGTCTATATTCTATTGTCCACATTGGAAATATGAAGCCTTGTTACTGCTATAGGTCTCCTCTATTTATCAAACCAGAACAAAATAACAGCAAAGTTTGCGGACCTAAAAAGTCATTTGCGGTTACTGAAGTGCAAAAAATTACTGCATACTTGCGTATTTGTGGTTGCAGACCACCCATTGCTATTTTGCGGAATTGGCGGTTGCGGAATAGAGCTTAAATTTGTGGTGCCCAGCACTGGACAGAACGCTGCTTGCTTCACTCTAACAGAAACTTTTAGTGGTTAAAATTGCAAGGGGTTCATATTGATATGATAAGACGAGTGTCGAATTTATTCTACTAGAGGGTTCGTTGACACCCTGCGTTTGCAAGTTTTTTGCTTTCTGTTTGCAAGTTTTTCGTCATACTGGGCAACCACAACGGGTATACTGCTTGACCAAGTCGAAATTAGGCGTAAAATGTCCCAAGAACATGACAACGCATTGCCAATGCAAGAATTGAACCTGGGGCCAGCAATCTTTCAATTACTAACCCGATGCTCTACCACTGAGCTATTGCCTCCGCTAAGTTCCGCTTTCAAGTTAAAATTAATTTACTAAATCAAATTAAAATTAATCGACAAATTCAATTCCGCTGCAATGGTATTGCTTCAAGCCATGTCTGAATAAGATTTGATTTATTTGGTGTTTAACTAGGAAATGCACGTAAGTCCGTCAAAGTAACAAGAAACTACGGTCCAATAATTTACAAGTCGGATAAGTCTAATTCCAGTCGCAATTTCAAATTAGAGTAGCCACAAATGACCTGTAGCAGTGTTCAAATTGCTGAAACTGTCTTGTCTAACACATTGTTTGCAAAGAGTAATTGGCATTCTCCAGCTATTACTACTCTTCAGTAGTCAGTACAATAACTACAAGTCATCTTTTGTATTGGCTTACTTCAAAAAAATTAGGATCATCCTGCAACTTCTTTCGAATGGTTTTTGTTTATTGCAGCAGATTACAAAATTACAAATATCATTAGAATGTGACATCGCTAGCGATATCCGAGGACTTCGCGAAAATTTTTTACGTATAGCTTGACTGGTAAAAAAGTTTGAATTTTTGCGGCCCCGTTTGAGGGGGGCCGCCCATTTTTGTACCCCTAAATTTGTCAAATTTTTTCCTTTATGTTTACTGTACTTACCTTATAAATTTCATGTGTCTAGCTTAAAAGATTAAAATGTTTAAGTTTTGGAGGGCCCGTTTCAGGAAAACCCCCATCGTAGGCCCCCCAAATTTTTGTTATGTTTAGTTTATTTTTAATATCTACTCATTCCGGAAATTTCATCCATCTAGCTCCAACGGTTAAAAAATTCAAAATTTCGAAGGATGGACTTGTTTGAGGGGGATTCTTCCAATGTGGCACCCCCGATTTCAGGCGGGACACTAGTCTTCCCTGATATCTGCAATCGATCAAAGTTTAAATACTGTGCGTTTAGCAAGATAAAAGTATATAGCTCGGGAAGAAACAGAAAAAAGTAAGAAAAACGGTATTAAATTTGGGGTAAATTAGCATATCCAAAAAAGGTGGTTGATAGTGTGCTCAAAAACCACAAACCATTTTTCACCAAATATCGGTGCTTACGGAGGAATATCGGATTGAATTTGTCAACTTTTTGCCAATTTTCGGCCTGTAAAGTTTTGGTCACGTGACCGCGCGCCCCAAACTCGGTTTGCATAAAACCTTTATAAGCACTCATGTTGCGCCCAAATTTCAGCTTCACACGTCAAGTGGTTTTTGAGTTAAAAGCGAATCGACAAATTTTTGACCCCAAAAACTCCGTTTTTTCCGTTTTTTTTACCTTAATTCATGATCACGTGACCTACGATCCTCAAAAGCATTACACATAAAGCTTTGGTTAATTCTTATGCTGAGTCCAGATTTGCACTTTCTGCGTTTAATTTGTTTGTTAGCTATGAGCAAATTAATCCTAATCTTTCGAAATTCGCAAACAAAAAGAAGATCTTACGCGCGCTCGCTCGTTGGATCTTCTTCGCTTATAAAATATAACTTAACTAGATTTCTTGCTTCACATGAATACTAAATCAGGGATATGCCTAAAAGGGATTGCTAACTGCTAAGTACCATTGTTAATTGTTCTCGTCACGCATGAGTCATGCTCAAATTTTTGGTCAGATTTCGAATCAAAATAATGCATTGTTTCTTATGGAGCGAGGTGCAGCAGGTGGGATTTTTTTTTTTTTTTGTTGGTGGATAGCCTAGGACTCGAACGAACTCGAAAAAGGCTTGTTATTGGCATTATGTATCTGAATACGCGTAAAGCGGAATGTTGGAGTGAGAATGATAGAATTTGCGAATAGGCTAACCTATCATCTTGCAATAGCCTAGTATAGGCTATGTATGAGGGCAGCTGAGAACGTTGAAATCCGGAAAGAGTCAATTATATTAACCCTTCCTACCCCGCTCTCTCGCAAAATCGCAAAAAAAATAAAGTAGAGGCCCAGATCAGTGCCTTTCGAGCCTAAAGATTGGCTGATGCGGTAGACGAATAAGAGAGCATAACAGAGACAATTAGTGAGAAGTTATTGCCGTTATCTTGGTACTTGAAACCTGCAAAGTTGGCTGGACACTTAATTGCAGTGATCGCTTCTGCAGTGAACAGCTCGCAGCAATGCGGTGTTTACAGCTACTTTGAAATAACATCAACCAGGTACCGGATACAACAGAATCAAGATAAAAAAGTTTAGAACAAGCTAGTTTCAGAATATTCATGCGGTTGCGTTCGATTGTTCTTGACTGTGATCTGACTAAATATAATCACGGTTGCATTCGGACGACTAATAATCCACTCGATTGCAATTTTCCATTGTCCGCTCCTATCGGAAGGCCGTAGCCAAAGAGGAGGGCCAAGCAGGAAAACCTTAAACTCTGTTTGGAAAAGTTTCAGTTAATAGTGGCGCTATCTAGTGACACGCCATGTTAGCTACAAAAAGTGGTGGGCAAGTTACTTTGTAAAAGTAACTGAGTTATAGTTGCAGATACATGGCAAAAAAGTAACTAGTTAGAGTTACAGTTCCTTTTAATAAATCTAATTACCGGTATGAATTAAGTATTGAAAATGTTGATTTTGTACTTTGGCACCGGTATTAATAGATTTCTTTCTCCATTCATTTTTTAATTTTCATGCGGTGCTTCTGCACAAGCGGCATATGGTTATTGTTGCTGTTGTTATAACAAAACTACACAACGTAACACATTGATGCACTTTATTTAATTGCCTTTCAAGGAAGCAAGCATCTCAAAATGCTCATCGCTGAGATTAGAACGTTTGGGTTTCAATTCAACTGCAGCGCTCGAAGGCAAAAAAGTACTGCACTGGACAAACAGTTTCTTTAGCGCTGCATCAGCAAAGTAATTATTATCTATCTTTTTCGGTGGTATATTAAAAATCCTTCTATTCTTATTATTATTTGATATATCGTAACTTATTAGATCGTTAAAAGGTCTTTAATTTAAAAGCATATATCTTCTCACAGCATGGTTAGGGTTGCCACGTTAGTGCACAACAAAAAACCCATAATCCGTAGCGCCAACAGGGGTTACATAGAAGTGTTTCATTTAACCAAAATCTAACAACTAAAGAATCTTTTTTTAACATGACCAAAATTGAAAGTAACTCTAACTAGTAACTTTTTAATGCCTCCAAATAATAACTAGGTTCAACTTTTGTTACTTTTTTTGGAAAAGTAAATAAGTTACAGTTACTAATAAGTAACTAGTTACAGTAACTACTTACTGCCCACCTCTGGCAACAATTAACGTTTCCGGTTATCTTAGGACCAGAGCAATCCTACTTCGGCCTAGGACTTGCTTTTTTGATCTCTACCTAATGTTTGAAGATTGGCCCCAAATTTCTGACGAGAACTGTTTTATCTTTTATGTCTTGTTAAATTTGTATAAAACTTGTTGAGCCCTCTTTGAATTTCTCTTGAGTCCCGTTTGGACAATTACCGCGTCTCGCTGAAAGCCTACAGACCGTATCGTATGGCCTGTCGAATCCATGATCAAAACGGCAATCATTTCGTAAGTTTGATTTTAGTGAATTTAAAAAATAACTGAATTAAATGGCTTGTCAAATTCAGTAAGTGTTGTCTAGCCATTGTTAATGCTAATCGGTTTATAGTTGTCTAAATATCTCTGGAAGGACGCCTATAGATTCCCTTCTTTAATGCTTTCTTGCCATAAACTTAGCCTGTCAGTTGTCATAATGAAAGTCAAACGTTGGCTAGAAGATGCAAAAAAATTATTTAGAAAGAAATCAGAAAATGCTTTTACTAAATGATGATTTTGCTATTTCGTGTTCGTGTTCAAATAAAAATAACTAAAATGAAAAGTAACAAATTAAAATTGCTACAATTATTACATTCCAAAGATATCAGGAAGTATAGGCACAATTGCTCATAGGAATAAGAAAACCAGGTTGTAGGCGTTTGATGAATGCTTTGATAGCATATCGGCTGATCATGCGTTTTTGCTACTGATATTCGTTGGTGGGCAAGTTAATGCAAAACGTTAGCTTCGTTAACCACTAGTCCGTTAACAAACTTCACACCTCCGTTAAAGTAAATCCGTTATTTTCAGCTTGGTTAACGGAAGTTAATAAAGTCCGTTAATTCGTTAATATTTTGTATGTAATTTACAAATTTACATTTCTTTTTATTCACTCGCTTCTAGAACACGTATTAACGCTGTTGAGCTGATTGTGAGGAAATATTTATTGCTATGGTGGTCTTTTTGTGCTCTGAAAACCAAATTTCACAATCTAATCTAATTTCAAGATAAAAATGAGTTCAAATGCACTAACGAAGCTGCGATTGGAAAATCTTTGGAAATTGCGAACATCAATAATTAATACACCTATGAGGCTGCAGCTTAATATTTGCCACAAAAAAGAGCGCCTTTCTTCGCTTTCTTCTACGAAACTCGAGCTAACACGCAACAAATGTTACCAGCGCAAACTGGTTTGTACCGGTACGCTAAATGAATGGTGCAAGATATTAACGATAAAAACCTTAACGGAAGTTAATAGAACTTAACGAAAGTTAATTTAGTCCGTTAACATGAAAAAACTTTTTAACGAATTAACGAGTTAATGAAAAAGTTAGCTTCGTTATTAACGGACTAACGATTAATGGACTTGTGCGCACCTATGCTGATATTCCATTTTCATCATAATGGCATTGCCCTGCTCTTTGCGAAATTTGGTAGAAAAACAATAGTACCAAGGCTATATTTGGTGTTCTCATGTTTCGATTTAAAACACGCGAAAAAATTTTGCTTGTGGTTTAGAAGCTAGGTAGGCCTAAAGGGGCATATTTTCCACTTACCCGTCTAAAATGCCTAAGTCAAATATTATAGCCCGTATAGAATAGAGTTAAGATGGAATGATATTGGCAGTATGAATGATTTGATTATAGAGGTTAACTTACCAGGAAGCGCTTGCAATTGGGTCTTGATTACCGAAACATACCTTTTCCAACTAATAATATCATTGGCCAACATGACTGAAATTTTCTCGTTCGCTTTAATACCGAGAATTTTTAAAGAGGCGCTACTGAACGAAATGCTCGCTAAAGACAAGAGGTTATTTTTGCACGTGCATCAGTAGTAGAGAAGGGCTGATTTCAGGCCATTGCGGATTGCGGCGACGGTGGAGTTTTCAATGCGGTGGATTCACAAAATGCGGCAGAGTCCCCTACTGCGGTGGGTCTTTCTTTGCGGCGGACTGAATCCCCAACGGAGGAATGCGGCAAAAACCCCAGAGTCTGAAATTAGTAAGGCTTAACAAGTTTCAAATTTGACTAGTTTAAAGATTAAAAATTTGACTAGGTTTGTCTGAGAACCGAACCACCGAAAGTGGTGAGTCTAAAGTTTACCTGGGAGCC
Organism: Trididemnum nubilum; assembly: GCA_963965965.1. Classification (NCBI taxonomy): domain Eukaryota; kingdom Metazoa; phylum Chordata; class Ascidiacea; order Aplousobranchia; family Didemnidae; genus Trididemnum; species Trididemnum nubilum. The sequence goes on from OZ014481.1 coordinate 42,871,436, forward strand.
GAACCACCGAAGGTGGCGAGTCTGAGGTTTGCCTAAGAACCGAACCACCGAAGGTGGTGAGTCTAAAGTTAAAAGTTTTTGTAAGGCCGAACTTTTTACCGAACCACCGAAGGTGGTGAGTTTAAGGTTAAAAGGTTTTGTAAGGCTTACCTAAGAACCGAATCACCGAAGGTGGTGAGTCTAAAGTTTTTAAAATTTTTTAGGTCTGTCTAAGAACCAAACCACCGAAGGTGTTGAGTCTAAATTAATAAAACTTGCCTAAGAACCGAACCCCCGAAGATGGTGAGTCAAAAGCTTTAAATTTGAGGTTAAAGTGTGAAGGCATGGGCATCTGGTCTGTTGTAAATTCGCCTTTGAAAACTCTTTTCATCTGCTAGCGCTAATGAGATAAAGTTAAGACTTTATTTGGAATTGCTAACTGCGTGTAATCGTACGCGAGCTATGGGAATCCCTTCTTTGGGGAAATTTCTAAAAGCAAATTTTTCCAAAAGCTTTTCAAAGAGCGCTCTAGAATAGGTCTGTCAACCTCAGGTCATGGACTGAATCTCTAGTGGAGGAATGCGGCAAAAACCCTAAATTTTAAAACACTAGCCAGAGAGCCGCTGCAAACCAAACCACCGAAGGTGGTGATGCTTAAGCTTAAAATACTTATCTGGGAACCAAACCACCGAAGGTGGTGAGTCTTAAAGTGTAAAATTGGTAAGACTTTTTGGAAACCGAACCATCGCAGGTGGTGAGTCTAAAATTTACACTTTGTAACACTTTATGGGAACCGAACCACCGAAGGTAGTGAGTCCAAAGTTAAAAATTTGTAAGGCTTGCCTGGAAATCAAACTACCGCAGACGGTTAGTTAAAGTCTAAAATTTGTAAGGTTTTCCTGGACATCAAACTACCGCAGGCGGTTAGTTAAAGTCTAAATTTTTAAGGCTTTCCTGGGAATGGAACTACCGAAGGTGGTTTATCAAAGTCTAAAGTTTAAAATTTGGGCTAAACTTTAAATGTCATGGACCGTTTTTTGGACTGGAAGCTAGCTGTCGCAAAATCGCTTTGAAGTTTGCAGGGTTCCAACAATTCGATACTTTCAATCTAAAAAAATCAAAAGTTATGAAAACAAAATAAAATTTTAAACTATTTAGTCGATAATGCAGAAACATGTTTGAAATATGGTGCATATTATTTTTGGAGTTCGAATAACTGCAGAAATATGGTATTATGTTTCAGGAAGATGGTGGCGAGCTTGAGTACAAGTTGGTCAAAATTATGCTTTGAATTTTGCAGTAAAATATTGCAACAGTGACTGCTAAAATATACGTGAGTCGATATGAAAAAGTGGTATTATCATTTGACTTTTGCATTAAAAATAATAAAAGACTGTTGTAGCCACATCTGTGAACCTCAGATGGCTTGTCACAAATTCGCCTTCAAAAAACCTTTTCAACTGTTTTCATTCTACAGATTAAAATTTGCTAACGCTGTTTTGCTTGAATGACGTAAAATAATCCAATTTGTTTGATTTCAGATCACCTTAGTGTCACAAGGACTAGCAAGTTTGTTCGCTGCGATACTTACTCGAGAGTTTTAACGCTCTATAGTCATTCTATCAAAATGAACGTATGTAGCAATTGTCAGAAAACCTTTACTCGAAATGGTGCTATACTGCATCGCAAAACAGAAGTACATGAACGGTTTTGAAATTAGAGTGCGAAAATGTAGCAGAAAATTTAAAAGAGAACCAGCCCTTGACCGATATAACGCACCTGCCGCTGTTACCACCAGCGTCATGTTCAATTTCACCCTACCTAGGATAGAAATAATCATTTATGCAAACCCCCATCCAAAAAATTGCGAATAATAAGCTTGAACGAACACGCAGTACCGGTTCAATGCCCAGAACAAGTGGTTTAATCCCCAGCCGAACAACAGCCTCCAAACACTCAACCGACTAACATTAAAAGTTTGGAACGGCTTTTTCAATATTGCTCTCAAAAGGAAACCTAAGGTTTAAAAAAAAAGTTTGAAAATTTATTTGACCAAAATTAAAAGCATGGAACGTCTTTTGTAATATAGCTCCCAAAAGGAACCGTAAGTTTTAAAAAAATTTTGTAAATTTATTTGACCAAGTAAAAAAGTCTTCAACGCCGCAACTTTAAAGCGAAAGAAATTAACATTTTTTACAAAAAAAACTTGCATTGAAACATGTAAAGCAATAAAAAAATTAAGATGTTAAACAATTTTAGCAATATTTAAGCAAAAAAACAAAAAAAACATTTAAAATAAAAAAACTTTAAAGTTAAAAAAATCTATTGGCTGAGATTGAAAGCTGAAATCGCCGCAAATATTCACCATTTTAATGCGAAGGGGCTATAAAACCATTTGACCCGAGGGTTAAAACATGCATCGTCGCAGAATATCTTGAATTTTAGCGGTCTTATCTTGCCTCACACGTCTTTGACTTCACCTCGAAGGAGTAAGCTGTATTTGACCGAGGTTAGAAACTTACATCATTAAGCGTTAATTTATCAAGATTATATAAAAACTTTCATATCCCCAGACGTCTTCAGTTTTATAGGACTTACCGCATTGCAGACACCTTCAACTTTTATCCAAAGAATAAATCTTTTTACCCGAGATCTGAAGCTTGCATCGTAGCAAATATCTTTTAATTGTTTCCGCACAAAAAAAAAACCTAAGAAAAAAACATTTAATTTCTCAAGTAAAACTAAAATTCTTTTCAATTTCATGGAGTTTTTTGACTTGAAGACTCCTCAAAGGTTACTTCACAGCTCCTTTTGTTCCCCAAAAACAAAACTTTTGCCTGTTTTTACAGAAATTTGACCGATATGACTTTATACCACTCCAAAAAGAAGTCCCTTGCTCTTACGTAAAGACAAAGTTTATAAAAAGTTTAAGTTTCAGACAGGTTTTAATTTTTTGTAGCAATTTTCACTCAAAAGAAATTGTACGATTTCATTATATTTTATTAAATTTATCCCTAAAAACTAAATATGCTGTAAAACTTCCATTTGAGCGCCATGGCGTTCTATTCTTCAACCTTTCCCTTATAGCTGCGATCTATTAGACGTGGTGTTCAATTAGAGGATGGCGCTCTATTTTTCGACTATCTGGTCAGCAGTTTAGAAAAATAAATTTAAGTAATGAAAGGAAAAAAACACCTACCGTAACACAGTTACTGGTAAGCAATCAAAAATTTACTGGTGAAAATCAAGTAACACGTCGCTGTTGTAGACATCCTCGACACTTTTGTGCTGGGGTTGGTATACCGGTAAATGGGTAATTATTGTTTTGTGATGTAGAAAACCATTTGATTATTAATTGGCATAATGAATTTCAAAGTGGTGTTCTATCAAAGGTGGTGTTCAATTAAAGGTTGGCGCTCTATTTTTGAAACTTTTGTAGTGGCGTTCTATTAGAGGTAGCCTAGCGTTCGAATAAAGGTAGCGCTTAAATAGAGTTTTTTTCGGTAGTTATTAAAAACTACACCTTAAGAAAGTGCTTCATGCTTTTAATAAAACTATTATTCCAAACAAAAGCAAAAATAAAAAAAAATGCAAAACTTGGAATCGTTTTTCATAAAACTATTCTATGAATACAACAAAATCATTAAAAATTTACAATGTTGGGTACACTTTTAAGGTGCAAACAGTATTCACGACTAATAAGCATAACAATTTTGAATATTTTGATCAAATCATCCTGCTGCAAACAAGAAAATTAAAATTAAATAACTTTTACGCAAGAGTTTCGATTACTTACGCTACAATTTTCACTTTATGCAAAGAAATTACAAGGAATGAAGAGATTTTGGTGAACTCATTCCTTTGAAAACAATATTACGTTATAAAAAAACAAGATTTTAGAAAATTTTTGAAAAACTTATCGAATGATATTCATTTCAAGGTAAAACTTATTGAATGATATTCATTTCAAGGTAAAATTATTGTTTTAAACAAAGAAATCGTAAGACCTCAACCATTTTTCAAAAACTATCTCTGTATAAACAAGATTATTTGAAAACTTGTTAGGTTTCAAGTAAGTTTTCAACTTTTTAGAAAAAAATTTTATGCAAGGCAAAGAAATTATGAAGTGTTTAGTACTTTTGATCAACTTTTTCTACGAAATCAAGGCAATGGTTGAAAACTTTACAGTATTAGGTAAATTTTTTAAGGTAAAGCAATCATCAAGATAAAGAAACGTAAGACTATAAACTTTTTTTTTTTAATTGCTTTCGGTAAACAAAAATACTCCAAAAAAAGTTAATATAAAGCGACTAAAAAGCCAAAATTTTAGAGAAATATTAACTAAAAGTTATCGAATGTCATTCATTTTTAGGGTTGAATTATTGTTTCAAACACAAAAATCGTAAGACTTCAATTATTTTTTTTCAACTAAACTAACCTAAACAAGACTAATTAAAAAGTCAATTCATTTTAATTATTCAAGGTTTTATTCAATTCAAAGAAATAGCATGACTTTGAGTTATTTTCAAACAAATCATGTTTATGCAAACAAGAAAATCGCTAAAATATTTAAGAGATTAGAAGAATTTTGATTCAAAGTAACAAAAACCTCTATTTTTTAAGTAAATTGATACCCGAGATCACAAAAAGAGGTTTAATTTTGAACGATTCTCCGGAATAATTATAAAAAATAAGGTTTTCAAACAAGAATTTTAATTCAAGCTAAATAAATGTTTAAGATAGTTCACAAAATTTCCCCATATTTCAATAAAATTTTAGGTAAAGTTACGTTTTTTTAGGTAAAACCAAGAAAATGCAAGTCTTTGAATGTCTTTGATCAAACAGTTCTCATGCAAACAAGAAAACGGCTAAAAATTCTTTTATGTTAGGTAAGCTTTTAAAGCAAAAGTAATAATCAGGATAAAGAAAACCAAGATCTAGATCAAAGTATTGCAACACAAAGAAGAAAGTTAATTACGAGTTCAAGTCTCAGGCGAGTTTTTGGATTTATTTACGCTGCAATTTCCACACAAGTCAACTATATCATAAGGTTTTAAGATATTTTGACGAATTCACCCAATAAAACAAGATCAAGTAATAAAAAGGACAAGTTCTTAGATAAATTTTGCTTAAAAGTTGTCAAAGAGTATTCGTTTTAAAGTTGAATTGTCGTTTTAACCAAAGAAATTGTAAGATTTTGCGATATTTCTGCAAAAACATCTTGATACAAACAAGGAAATTGTAAAACTTACGTAAATTTTACAACTCGAGACTCTAAGGCAAGGTTTAATATCGAATGACACCGAAAAAATTGCAAAAAGAGCTTGTTTTAAAGTATAGAGGTTTAACATCAGGATGAGAAGTTGAACAAAATTTTATGGTAAGTTTGTAAAAAGAACGGTGTAAAATAAAACATTGATAAAAAATTTGTTATTCCAGGTAAAGCTTTCTCGTTCAGATTAGAAAAAAAGATTATTTCTTCTTAATATTTCAATTTAAGATGAAAAAAAGTAAGACTTTTTACAGTTTTTAGAAAATTATCGCTACGATTACAAAAAGGTTTAGAATTTTTGAATAATAAATATTATCCTGTTTTGACTGAGTGATGTACTTTAAGACAATGACATTTTAATATTTAATATTGGGTTGCATTTTTGAGTGACGGAAGGCAAGATCAAGAACTGGATACCCGAATAGGCAAGGCTAGTGCAATAATGCAAGCTTTGCACTACTCGGTTGTCATGAAACGAGAATTGTCGAAAAAGGCAAAGCTCGCAATTTTCAAAACAGTTTTTGTCCTCATTCTCACTTATGGTCATGAATCTTGGGTAATGACCGAAAGAATGCAATCACAAGTGCAAGCGTCCGAAATGAGGTTTTTACAAAAAATCAAAGGAGTTACATTGTGTAACAAGGTGCGTAGCTCTGAGATTCGAAAATCTCTTAACATCGAGCCGTTACTTCTCCGAATCGAAAGATCTCAGCTAAGATGATTTGGCCATGTAAGCAGAGTGTCTCAGGAAAGACTCCCCAAACAAGCTTTACTTGCCAAAGCAAATGGTAGAAGACCAGTTTTGAAGAAAGAAAAAGGTAGAAGACCAGGCAATGAAGAAAAAAAAAGAAGACTCGGCATTTCTAACAAAATTTGTCAGCAATGCAGCAAAATCCTTCCATTTATCTTTCATAATTAGTAGGGTTCGCTAAAGTCAATTTTTTTGGGGGCTTTGGTGCATAATCAAACTTATACTAAAATTGATTTCGGTTGCTCAGGAGTTGTTTTTGATGGAGTTTATAGATCAAATACGGTCAAAATTTTCAATAAACTCAAAAGTTGTCGAAATCATCTCTCATCAAAAACTTCTAGAAAAAAAAAAACATAAAAATTAATTCTTTCTTGAATTTTCTAAATTTTTGTGCATGTATCAATATTTATACTCGTAGTATGTTGTTTTACACAATTTGAAAGAAAGTCTTTCAACTCAAAGTTACGTCGAGTTTCATAAGTGTGTTGCAATCAAGTCCGCATAGCAATCGCGTACGTAAATACACGTTATTCGGATTCTCAGTTCTCATTGTTAAAACAAAATGCATTGTTGCTACAATATTACGAAGTCCTAAAAAACTGTTACGCTCTTTTCACAAATCCTTTTTGAAATTGCATAGCATCGAAAATTTTGTTGGATGAAAATGCCTAAACAAGCAAAATCGTCAACAGCGTAAGTTAGGGAAATATGCTGCCAATATCCAAGTAAGTTTGGGGAAACTCCAGCTGGCGATTTCCGATGCAAGTTTTGCAACGAATTAGTCAAATGTGACAAAAAACTTTTTGTGGAAAGTCATCGAAAAAGCTTTACCAAGCTAAATCGGAAACGACAAGCAGCTCTCAAGATAAGCACCCTATATACAACTCGATTGAGCGAATTTCAAGGGAATAGTAGTCCGTTTATTTGTAGCAGCAGATATCCCACTCCATAAACTAAATCATACTGCTTTAAAACCTCTGCTTGTTGAATGGCAAAACCTTTACCTTCTGGAACTGCAGCCCGCGCAAGAATTGCTCAATTAAAGTCCCCAAGAAAGGAGGATATTGGAAAACCACTTCGGAACAAAAAAGTATTTTTCCTTGTTGATGAAGCAGAAGCGGATAAGCAAAAATGCATTAACGTGCTAGTGGGCAGCTTGGATACCCCAAATGAAACATTTCTTATTGAGTGCCTTCCACTTGAAAGCAGTAACCATCTTAATACCAGTATTATTCCACACGCTGTGGATGACGTATTGCGACAGTTTAGATGACGTATTTGCTGGCAAAACCATCAAAAGAATTACGGTATGTTCTACTTTGATGTATGTCACTTGCATTACTCACTTACTACATAACTGCGCTAGATGCGAGTTCGTGCTTTCTTTAGAAATATTGATGACGTAGTGGCCGCAGAAAAGGCAGCAACAATCGAAAACAAAAATTGCAAAAATGATTTTCGTGAAGCTGGTCTGCCATCACCTCCGGTACCTGTGATTACACGATGGGCAACTGAGCTTAGAGCTGCAGTATACTACAGCAAAAACCTTCCTGCTGTTCGTGCCATTGTCAACAATTGGACAGGTGAGGGTGTCTCAGTCAGCCGAGCAAAAGAAGCAATCAATGTGGATGGTTTGGTGCCAGACGTGGTTCGTATTGATCAATGCCGAACTTTAGAAACTAACGTTGAGCTGTTAAAACTAGTACTTGTTTTAACGTCCGTTTAAAAAGGGACGCATCCCCCCATCGAAAGTTAGCGTCCCCCCATCGAGATTTAGCGTTCACCCATCGAGATTTAGGTGTCTGTTCGTCAAGATTTGAGTGCTGCATGGTTAGACAAAAAAGACCTAATCCTTTACCTAATTTTGGCAAAAAAAATTATTTTTTTTTGGTGTTCATTCAATTTTGGGAACGGAATTACGTAATCTTTACTAAATTACTTTCGCATGCCAAATGCGTTTTGTCAAGGCTGCAAAAGCGTCCCCCCATGCAAAATTTTACAATTTAAGTACTGGTTAAAAGCAAGTGACTGCATAATGACAGAAGCATACGAACTGCTGAAAAATATGCGTTGAAATCAATGCAATGTGCATTGAAAAATATGCGTTTAAAATCAATATAACATTGAAATCAATACATTAAGCAAACTAGTTATTGCTACTTTGACTTCAAAGTGAATACCTGTAACTGTGGCAACTTGGTTTGATTTTGTTTATTATGCCTTGCATGCATGGAGAATACGCCCCTGTCTAAGATATTTTGTAATGTTTTGTTTCATCTGTGAAAATGGAAAATTGACAATCAAACTTTTAGCAGTGAAGTCAGTCCATTATCTCAAACTAAATCGCCAACAGCTGTTTTACATTCTACATTTGCAATGCTAGTCGCAACATCTCTTTGAAAAAATCAGTTAAATTGGTAGGTCATCGCGAGTCAGCGCAAATCAACAAACTTTGCAGTAAATCGCTTATGAGTCAAGCTAAAAATGACATCAGAAGACAAGTTAGAGGACATTGTTAAAAGATTGCGCAAAATCGACTACAACATGAATAATATTGATGTAAGAAATAGCAATATTGACAAAAAGCTAAACAATGTCAGCTTACGCTTAAGCCCGTAAGAATTTGAAACCAAATGCAAAGAAATTGAAAAACTGAAAATATCTAAAGCTGAAGCTGCCAGTAATGATGAATTAAAGGAAAGAATTGTCTTTCTTAAAATTTTCAAAAACTAAATTGTGAAAATGTTAAACTAATTCAAAGTTGTATGATAAACAAACAATATTTTGGTTCATGGTGTAAAAGAAGACAGTGATAATGCATGGGAAAAAAGAAACAAAACTATCAAAAAAATTGAAGAATTTCTACCAAACTGCCGAAAAATTGTCGATCCAAATAATGTGAAATATGTTAATATTTACAGGTTGCCGCAGCACCTTGTTAAGAGGAATGGCAAAACAGTCCATGGGCCAATTGTCTTTAAACTCCTTATCATGAGCGACTAAACGCATTGCAAAATGCATAAAACTAAAAAAATTACCAGTATATTGCTCATCTAAAAGAAGACAACTCCATCAATTCAACTGTCTGCATCTCTGAAAACCTGCCACATACGTTTCAGCAACGACGAAAACTTTTGCTGCCACAATTCAAAGAAGAAAAAGCAAAATGTTATTTGGAAAGCTTAAAACTAACTATACGCTATTCATTGACAATAAACAAGTTGATCTTATGAAGCTGATGAAAAATGTGATTATCCAATGCAATTTTGAGACTATGGGAAAATTTGTGAATTTGCAATATTAAATTAGTATTACTCGCAGTTTTATTTTATTGTAAATTAATCTCTCGTGTTGTAGTAGTGCGATCTTTAGGTGGTAATTCATAGGTTAGTAACACTACCATATTTCAAAGCTAGAGAGGTTTGGACGGGATCTATACATGCTTATACTGCTCTTATAAAAGGTTAAATTTATTTCTCATTATTCGATCTTAGTTTCTTGTCTTTTGGATAAAATTTGGTACTTTTGTTTAAAGTAAGTCATTAAACGCTTGCTGATTAACGTTGACATTTATTGATGTTTGGCGAATTAGAATTATGAATTGAAACTGCAAAACAACTGCTCCTTGTAAAAGCAATAAAGCAAAACCAATTTATGAACATAGTCGGGTAATTACAGTATAATGAAATAAACAATCAAACATTAACTTTTTTTACTTTAAATCACATCGGACTAGAATCTGTACTTTAGCACAGATATTTTACTCATCCTGCAGAGGTTTAATATGAGTCAAGATCGATGTTTATTTGATTGCCATACTATATTGTTTTGCTTTTTTTACTTATAAGCGCGTATCGCATTTAGATTGAAGTGCTTACTTTAGGCATTTATTGTAGCTAACAGTTTGTTTAGATCGCTGATGACCTATAGTAGGATGCATATTTTTCAATTAATTCCACGTATGCAGCGCCGATTCAAAATAGCAAGCTGCAAGAATTTCTCGGCGCAAGTTGACCAGTCAACAATGAAACTGATGGGCCTTGTGATTTTAGTGATTTGACGTATAACTCGCTACCGCAAAACATTACGGAGTGCAACTATTCTAATATTCCAAATCTTGGCTTTTCTGATAAAAATGTAAGTTAAAACAGTCAAAAGACATTAACCTCACTGCATGTGAATTTACGGCACATTAATAACTTTCAAAGTTTTAATGCGTTTGAAGAATTTTACTCCAAATTTCACATTAATTTTTTTTTTTACTTTTCCGACAAAACCAAAGCGATATTTTTTCACCAATCAAATTGCCAGAATGACTAATTTTGACCAATCAGAGAACGACAAGAAATTTTCTTCATTTTCTATGCTTTTGCATTAACTTTATACAATTTTAGGTGATTTTTGCGGCATTTTACGTCATAATAGCAACCCTTCGTCATTTCAATGTAATCAACCTTTATATATACCACTGCATTTTAGTTTTTCTTCATTCCAGCGTAGATTCATGAAGAGAGCTAATTCATGAAGAGAGCTGGAAATGATAGCTCCGACGTTATTGAAAGCTATTTTGAATTTCTTATCCCCAGATAAATCTGGCAACTGACAAAAAAGTATTTGAAACAATTAACTGTTCTTTTTTGTATCTCCAACTGAAGAGAGCTCAATAATCAAAGATCAGAGCAAATCATAATTTTATTCACAGTCAAATTTAGAAACCCTTAACAGTCTGTTTCACCCTTAACGGGATCATCAGAAGAGAACTTCTAAACAACATATACAAAAACAAATTGATTGGTTACACTTGAAACATAGATTTGTAAGTGGTTATTAACAAAGTAATGCAGCTGCCTGGCCTCGAAACTTTTGTCAACTGGGCCACAGAACAGCTGTTATAGGACTTTTAAGTTAGCGGCGGAAAACATTGTGTTTACTAAATAATACGCTTGCTGGGTTTGCCGTCGGTTACGTTTCAAATCTGAGTGACTCATAATTGGGTAACTTCCATTAGATTAAATTTGAAAGATAGGAGTTAAAATCATTGCAACGACTAATACGAAAACTTAAAATAGCCCCGCCAGTAGGTTTATAATTTATCCGGAGAAGGGGAGTCGCGGTAAGCGCATAAGTCTTAATCAACATTTTTTAGCAAAATTTGTTTTTGTGCCTACATTTTGAAATTATGAATTTGAAATTATTTGAAATATTATTTGAAATTATTACAATATACATATTTGAAATTATTAGATTTCGAATTCGACGTGACAATGGGCTCATTTGATGGCGCAGAAATATGCGAACTAGTAGGTCTTTACCTACTCGACCAACTATCAAACTTACTACCAGTTGAATCATTCGACCTCTACCGCGATGACGGTCTAGCAATCTTATCCGGCATTTCAGGACCAGACACCGAACGAATTATTAAGAACATCAGAAACTTATTTAAAACCAACAATCTCAAAATAACTATCGAAGCCGGCATGCAGCTAACTGACTTTCTGAATGTCACGTTCAACGCGGATAACGGCAAATACTGGCCCTACAAGAAACCAAACTCAAAACTGCAATACATTCACACTTAGTCTAACCACCCTCCCAACATCAAAAAGCAACTTCCCAAGATGATAGAGAAAAGATTATTTGGCATATCATACAATCAAGAAGAGTTTGACTGAGCGAAACCTGCATAGGCACGAGCTCTAGAAAAAAGTTGATACTAACAAAAATTAGAATTTCAAACAGAAAACAGCAGCAGAAGAAGACAGAGAAAACGGAACATTGCTTGGTTTAATCCCCCTTTTAGCGATAACGTATCCACAAATATCGGCAGAAAATTTTTACATCTATTGGACAAGCACTTCCCCCCGACCACAAACTGCACCCATTTGCAATCGTAGCTGCGTAAAAGTCAGTTATAGCTGCATGCCAAACATGGCAGCTATAATCAAACAACACAATTCTAACGTGGCAAGCCCACGGAAAACCGACGAAACCAAATTGGCAGAAAATTGCAACTGCCGAAACAAATCCAACTGCCCGCTAAATGGAAATTGCCTGAAAAGCTGCCTAATTTACAAGGCCACCATCTCATCTGGAAACCAACGGGACCTCTATTACGGATCGTGCTCAACTGCTTTCAAAAAACGCTTCAACAACCACAGCTCTTCGTTTCGACATCAGCGCCTAAAGAAAAGTACCGAACTTTCAAAACGAGTTTGGGAGCACAAAAATAAAGGCCGCGATTACCAAATCCAATGAAGCGTCATTAAAGAAGCTGCTCCATATCGCTGTGGTACAAGAATATGCAGCCTTTGTTTGGCAGAAAAGCTGCAAATCATCAAAGCGAAACCAGAAGGACTGCTGAATAAACGCTCCGAGCTAATTTCAAAATGTAGGCACAAAAACAAATTTTGCTAAAAAATGTTGATTAAGACTTATGCGCTTACCGCGACTCCCCTTCTCCGGATAAATTATAAACCTACTGGCGGGACTATTTTAAGTTTTCGTATTAGTCGTTGCAATGATTTTAACTCCTATCTTTCAAATTTAATCTAATGGAAGTTACCCAATTATGAGTCACTCAGATTTGAAACGTAACCGACGGCAAACCCAGCAAGCGTATTATTTAGTAAACACAATGTTTTCCGCCGCTAACTTAAAAGTCCTATAACAGCTGTTCTGTGGCCCAGTTGACAAAAGTTTCGAGGCCAGGCAGCTGCATTACTTTGTTAATAACCACTTACAAATCTATGTTTCAAGTGTAACCAATCAATTTGTTTTTGTATATGTTGTTTAGAAGTTCTCTTCTGATGATCCCGTTAAGGGTGAAACAGACTGTTAAGGGTTTCTAAATTTGACTGTGAATAAAAGTATTTGAAACAATTATATTTTTCAAACCAACCTTATCTTGTTTGCTTTTTGTCATACTGCGTAACAACAGTTGCGCTGCAGGGGGGAGGTACGAAAGGGCAGTGCTCTTTGTGTTAGATTAGTTTTAAAACTCTATATTTTACTAGAGAACTGCGCATTGTGCGACAAAAATAAGTTCAATTTCCAAACCCTAAAGTTTACTTGTTTTTTGTAGCAACCACAGCACAAAAGTAATGTTATAGTCAAGTAACGTCTTTTGAACTGTTGTATAAATTTTTATTTTTGTTTTGCTGTTCATCTTTTATGTACAATATGCTGTAAGTGATACTGTATGTATAGGCCGTCACTTTTTAGATGCTAAAGCGCAATGCCAAATAGATTGAAAGCTCTCTCTAAAGACTTAGCCAAAACCCAAAAGGGAAAAGAGCTCATCCAAATTCTTTCAGCAACCCCAAAATACAAAATTACAATCACTCAAAAACTAAAAATATCATTCCAACGGTTGCATCCTCAAAATCAGTGTTTTCAGTCATTATTTTGCCGGTTATTTCCTTAATTTACTATTCTCAAGCATTTTTTGCCAAACTACAGCAAGATTTTCTTACCAGTGGCGGGGGTTAGTTGCGGTGGCCGTTACATAAATCAGCGGCAGGAGTAACGTGCCTAGTTCTTACACAAATAGACGTCATTGCAAAAGTTAGTTACGTGATTGCAAAGTTTGTGTTACGCCTGGTAACTCGAACCCTTTCTTGATTTTGTGTCTTTATCGTTATTCTGAATTTAACATGGCTAGAATTTGATTAATACCTGAAGAGGCCTGATGACAGGCGAAAACCTTTGTGTTTTTGATTGCTAATGTGTTAATCATAAAAATTACAGCCAATATGGTTGCGATTAGAGATAAATAAATCATTGGAATGGATTTGGTGTTGCTGTTTATTGCTATTATTTAGTTACGTTTATACAACATGCATTTTTGCAACAACAAAAAAAACAGTAATTCAAATAAAAGTTTTTTCACTATATTAGCAACCACAAAGATTAATTTAGATAAGCGAAACCGTCTCAATTTTAAAATACACTTGTTTTGGTTCCGTACTAACCATTATTTTGCTTTAAATACACATGCACGCATAAGCGGCTGTATTTGCTAGTTGCATTTTTGTTGAATGTTTAGCAAGAGCAACAATAAACAAAATTTAAACGTTGTTGAAATTACTAGACTAGATGTTTAATATTAACGATAAGCTTTTAGCGTGATTATGAGATCAAAATTTCTACTGCGAATAAAATAAAAATTGTGATGTCATAATTCAATACTAATCCATTTTACAAGCCAACAGAAAAAAAATGCGTTCTTTTGAGAGAACAGGGCAACCAAATTCATCGCCACAAGTAGGATGACCTTTGTGATTAACTGTTATGTGTTATTTCATTTCATATAAGAAAAAAAAAATGAAAAAAAGAAGACAAGAATAGGAAACAATCAATTTTGTAAGTGAGACATGATCATATGCTCTGCAGCCCATTGTTTTGTCCGGCTACACAAAAATTCTTAAACTTCTTTTTGCATTGATTTTTGAAATTTAACAGAAGTGAATTTAAGTGAACTATGTTATGTCTTTATCAATGCACTAAATTATAGCGTCTGTTGCCAAAACGCTAAACTTAGTTTTGATTGTTGTAATTGTAGTGCGTATTTATTTTCCTTCCACTGGACAACGTTAGACGCTAACATTTAGATGATCCATACGCTTTTTATTGCAATAACTACCTTGTGTTTGGAGGAATCCGCATGTGCTGAGCAGTTTCCAGTGGTCGAATGTTTCTGTGAATTTCTTCAAATTTTTCTCCCCTGAATTCGCTGCTTGTTCGAAGCCATTAAAGAGAGAATCATCTCAAAGCGTCTTATTTAAAGGAGGCAACTGCGTGACCAAAGCGCAGTCAAGGAATTCTCGGTCGAGTCAAACAAAAGATTATAAAAGTTGGTACTCATCAGAACTGGGCAAGTCAGCAAGTTTGCAGATCAACGAAAAAAATAATATTGCAGATTTTCGGACTTTCCTTTAATATACGAGGAGAAAGAATCAACAGAACACCTGTTGTAAAATATTTGGGATTACTTATCGATGAAAAACTTAAGTTTGATGTCCATGTTAAGCATGCTTGCAAAAAATTGTCATAAATTTGTGGTATATTTTGTTATCTTCGACACTACATCTGTCAAAAAATACTTTTAATGCTGTACTCCAGCTCAGTGAACTTGCATACTTTACGGAATTTTAGTATGGGGGTTCAACAAACCATTCAATCTTACAAATATTGCAAGTCTTTCAAAGTAAAATTGTAGGAGTTATTTGCAATGTCAGCAAATATGAACATGTGAAAAACAGCAGCTTGTATCATGGATTGAAACTTTTAAAAGTAAGGGATATGTATCACTTAGTAACGACAAATTTTACGTATCTCTTACAACACAACAAACTTCCGAATCTATACTATCAATATTTCACATCCACTAAAACAGTACACCAGTATAACACAAGATGCATCATTTATAGCAGCTTTTATTTACATGTTATAAACTCGAATGCTGCAAAAATGGCATTGCAAGTTAGTGGTCCCCGAATTTGGGCTCATTTGCAACCGAAGTGAAAAGATAATTTTTCCTAAATTTAAAGAAACAGTTAAAGCAGATATCATCTTGAAGTACAAATAAACTTAGGCATGTTTTTCTAATTTTTTGATATAGAGCTAAAAGTAATCCTTTTGCTCACGATTGTGTAAAAATCTAAATCTGACAAAACAGCACATTGCAATCAGTTATTTGCATTTTGGGAATGGGTCAGCAGTAAGCGATGTCAGTTTCTTGAGCATAATTTTTTCTTCAAATACAGTCATAATTGTAGGGATTGTTGTGAAGTAGTAAGTGGCGTAAAAAGGTGAATATTATACTTTATACATTAGTTCGAAACCCAAATCCATTCATACTGCGTTTGCATAGCAAAAAACTGAGCTTGTTCTAGTGTTTTAATCTATTGTATGTTAAAAGAACTGTAAATGAATGGTGCCTCAATACTATGTATGTCATCTCCTTTGAGGACTTAAAATGAAATGCTGTGCGCTACTTCATAAAAATAAAAATGTGTGAAATAGGGTGGCTATGACTCGGTGAATGTTTCGCTCTTTTTTGGTCTCCTTAAGTACCGTACTTTATTTACATGCAATTGCATATTTCAAATGTGGATTTTTTTTTTGTGCACGTGTAACTAATATACGAATAAATTGAAACTAACTATTCTGCAAATTTTCTTTCAATAGCTCAGCGCTTAACGCAAAAAATACTGCAAAGCAAAGTGTCATGCAGAATATTTAAATATACACAATCTTTTTTTGGCCCTAAATGGTTTTGAAATCTTAAACAAGGTAAAAAAAGAAATGATTAATAGGCTGATGTTTTACCTACTAGGTACCAAACTGTGCCTTAACACAATACGCAAAGAAAAATACTGAATATAATAAGAAAAACTAAGCACCGATACTCAAGTCCAATGTGCGTTAATATTTTATTCGATGCTGTCCAGAGTTCACCAATAGCTATATTTCATCACTCGGTTTGAAAAAAGATTTAAATATATTTTTAGACTCTCTTGTCTCTATAGCACTCTTCAATACTTAATAAACTTTAGTTAATAAGTTATTTTCATATGTGTATACTATAACTTCACATTTTCGTCCGAAATTGAGCTACTTTTATTTTTGTGCTTGTCGGCAGTGTCGCCAAGAGAACTCAAACTGCGTCATTCCTACAACCAAGATTGCAGGTTTGCATCCAGGATTTTACCAAGGGAGGGCTTGAACCATAAACTACATTTTTTTATTTAAGTATGGCATATCGACTTCTTAAGAATAGTCACTAAATGCAATATTTGTTGACTATGTCGTAAGCAAACTTTTAGCAGGGGGCATTTCGATTAAGATGGGGGTTAGGTGCCAAGGATTTTTTTAAATATCCATTTCAATCAATGGTCTACCGCAAAGTTTTTTGCAGGGTGTTCTCCAGGCGCGTAGCGGAAATAAGCAGAAGGAAAATTGGGGTCTGGTCGCAAAGCCCTCCGCTCTGGACAATTTTTTAAATTTTGCCAATATAACGAAGATCTATTTGGGCTCAACTTCTGGAGTTAAAAACGTCGCACTTTTCCAGAAAAGATTACATTGCCTGGCCGATGTTGGCAAGATGCAGTTGCCTACATTTGTTAACCTCGGCCCAATGTTGCAACCAACATGGGGGCGATACGGTTTTGCACTATAGTGCAGCGTTCAAGCAACATTGGCATTCTGCAGCGGGCCAGCATCGGAACCTGAATCGGGTCACCAATGGCAGAATATTGTTGCCAACGTTGGTTCCGAGTCGTGAAACTGCAGCGGGCCAACATCGAAGCTGCGTCGGTCCTATGTTGTGAAACTGCACCTCACAAGCAGCTAATGCCTGCGAAGTCCAGTGCTGAAGCATAGTGTTACAATAACAAAGTAGTGGCACATAGTGCTACAATAACATTGGTGCGGTTGTTTCACTTAATTTATAGAAAGCCAACCACGTTTCTTCGCATTAATGGAATAGCCATATTTTATAATAGGTCTTGCGGTTTTCGTAATACCAAAAGGTATGAATAAACTTTTATTTCAAGGCAAAAAAAAAATTGAAAACGGTCATTAACGTAAAAAAAACTCAAGACGTAAAAATTCACTAACTGAAAATAATTAACAAAAAAAGACGTAAAAACTCGCATATCAAAAATAATAAAACACAGATTCCTACAAAAATGTTAGTCGTGACGACTATTCAAGACCCAGACTGTGGGTTAGTTGAAGTTAGGAAAGATTGAGAATTTGTAGAAACTGCAAAAAATAATTCAATTAAAACATATAACATAACCTACGTAACTGTAAATAAATATTCTCTAGTCTTTTTATAATAAGCATGTTCCTCATGACAATGGTTTATAAACTGTCACTGGAGAAATTGGTGAAATGCATTTCAAAGTTTTTGGTTCCTGACATACCGGCGCAAAAATCGACTCTTGATACATTCGACAATTTACTTACAAGCTTATAGTAACGTCATATTGAATAAAACGACAAAGGGTTAAATAAATTTTAATAAGAGCAATGAGGCTTTAAAAGATATGATTAAGCGTTACTCAACCGGTGTTCGATTCCCAAATTGGCAATGCATCGTTGTATCGTTGAGAAAGGCACTTCTCGCTTGTTTCTCATTGGCAGCAAGCAGTCTACCCGTTAAGGTGGCGCAGTCTGATAAAAGATTAGTTGATAGAACCAAAAACAAAAACTGCTCTGCGTTAGTTTGATTATTGGTTAGACAGACGCAAAGTTTATGGTTTATACGAACGAACTCAACCGATAAGATAGCAATGAGTTTGAGAAATAACGTTGCGCGTAAGTTTTGTGTTTTTGAGGTCAGGAAGTCGCTAGTGTTAGCCTTTCAATAAACCCATGCAGACTCCATTTAATCCTAGCTAACTATCTTGGATTATTGTTTACAAATTTGACTAATTTTAAGCAAAATTAAGATCGGGCGGCACAATAATTACAGTACTATAACATATGCTGACACTAGAATACTAAGAAAAGGCAAAACTACCTATAGACTGAGCAGAAGGTCACAATCGCTGATTACTGAATTTGCTGCTTTGACAGGATGTATTTGTAATGAAGTCGAATCTAAACACAAATAAATTCACACTAAGTGCAAAAATGTAATTAACTAGTTCAAAAAGCTTCGTTAAAGGAATTTCTAACTGATTACAAAAAAGGTATTGTCTAGAGAGCGTAAATTTTAAACAAGCTTTAGTCTCGGTCTGCACTGTTCGTAAAATCATAAGTTTACGATTTTATCGTTAGTTTATTTTAACCAAAAGGCAGCTTGGACGCTAAAAAGGTGATACGGCGGGCGTATCAAATTTCTGTTGAAAATAAAGGATACGCTTGTACGCTCACGATTTTACGCAGTCTAGACTGTGCCTTAAGCATCTCATTCCACTTCCCATACAAAATTAATCGAATTGTTGAAAAATCAATGTGGAGTGCAATTAAACTGAAGCTTGAGTTTATCACAGCAAACTGACTTAACCCTATGTTACTCAACCTTTTTCAGGGCATTGACTTTTCAACGGCAGGGCTTCTGAAGCCCACCATGGTTTTTTGATAATAACTTGAAAACTACACAAGCTAGAAATTTCAAAATTTCACTGCATGGTTGAGCATTTATTCATCTTTCACTTCAGCAAAAGCAATGTTGAAATTTGTTCTCGAAAGTTAATGAAATATGCATTTTATTTAAGGCGGTCAAGTTTCTGATCTTAAGCACTTACTCAATAAGCGGTAATGATTATTTCTGTTGCATAGAATCTAATTTGGCCGATAGCATAATTTGTACTACGCGTAAACAACCTAAATATTTTCTTGAAAAAAAGGTATCTGATTCCATTTATCTTGAACCTCCAACTAATAATGAAATCTTAAATGAAATTACTTCCCTGAATAATGAAGCAGTGGGGCACGACAACATCCAGCCATTTTTTTATCAAAGTAGCCAGATTTGTTATCGCCCCATATCTCAACTTATTTCTTATCTTCGTGTTTACTGAAGGTATTTTTTCTAGCTATTGCAAAGTTGCCAGGTTCGTCCCCGTCTACAAAACCGGAGCAAAAGATGACATGAATAATTACCTGCCCATTTCAATACTCACTTGCTTTTCTAAAATGATTGAGAAAATTCTGTATGTACGACTCTACAAATTCCTTAAAAAACGCAATATAATCTACAAAAATCAATACGGTTTTCAAAGTAATGTTTCTAATGTGCATGCAATGCTGGATGTTGTGACCTCCTGTTACGATAATATTAACTAATCCCGTTATACAGCTTTATCTTTTGTCGATTTAAGAAAAGCTTTCGATACAGTGTCACATGAAACACTTTTGATAAAACTGAGCAACTACGGTATTAGGGCTGTGGCTTATGATTTGATTCACTCTTATCTTCATAAAAGACAGCAGTTTGTATCTAACAATCAATCAAAATCCGATTTAAAATTAACTCATTGTGGAGTACCCCATGGTTCGTCGCTTGGCCCCTTGTTTTTTCTTGTTAACATCAACGACCTAAATTCTGCCTTAAAAAGCCAATCTACTGTAGACTTTTTGCTGACGCACCTGTTTAATTGTAAAAGGTTAAATCCTGAACAATTGCTAATCAAAATTAATTCGGAATTACAAAACCTCCATCAATGGTGTTGCGTAAATAAACTTTCAATCAACCCTTCCAAAACCAACATCATAATTATTTCCCCTAAACAAACGAATGCAGCAATTCCTCATCTTCACTTGACAAGTAATGGATCTGCGATAAATATTGTTGATAGCACTAAATATTTAGGAGTTGTGATCGATAACGAACTCAATTTTAAACAGCATATTAAAATAATGGAAGGAAAAATGGCTCTCTCCGTTGGAACATTATTCAAATTAAAGCACTTCTTTCCTCAAAACATTATTTTGCAACTTTATTATGTATTAGTACATCCGTTCTTATCCTACGGTATTATTATCTAGGGAGCCACTTATCCCACCTACATTAAACGATTGAAATCTTTACAGAATCGAGCAATACGAACGGTCGCCAAATGTCACAACCGAGATGAAGTAAAACTATTTTGCAATCAACCTAGGATTTTGCAAATTGACAATTTATTAAAGTATGAAATTGCTAAATTTGTTCATTGAATATAACCAACAAAACTCCTATTTCGTTTCGCAATTATTTTTGCAAAACTGTTGAATATTCGAGCCGAGTTACGAGACAATCAAGTGATAATTCGAATCTTTATATTCCACGCTACCGAACAAATAAATTGCAAAAGTGCATTAAATATCAGGGAGTCAAGATCTGAAATTCCATGCCTCAAAAAATTAGGGTGCTATCTTATAACAGATTTAAAATGCAGTATAAAAATTTTCTGCTAAATCAGTAAGTAGCAATTAGTTTCGCTTGCACGTCTCGCAATAACTATTTGGATCTTCCGATTCTTCTTTGGTAGGTTTATGAGGTTTGGTCGATGACATGCTAGTAAAACAATAAAATTTAATAAAGATACATTTCACCAAAAAATATTCAAATCTCAATATTACTGGCTAAATCAGTAAATTCTCTTGACATTTAGGGTGGTTGCTTGACTTGATGTCCACGAGGTCCCTTCGCAATTTCCCTGTCGCAATTCTAATCAATTTTAATGATGCCATTGTATTGTTACTGAGCGACTAAATAAAATTTGTCTTGTCTTGTCTTGTAACCATCTATTGGACCAACTTTGAATTACAATCCACCTCCATCTCAGCAGTTTTAACGCGGCAAACTACTTTTGAAAAAAATTTGCTAGGGAAAATGCTTATTGAACAAATTATTAAATTTGAATTGAGCGAGCCTGGGTCCTGGTCGTTTATGTACTCCTAAAACTGGTAATTTTTGTTATAAAACAAAAATCTCCAAGGCAAATTTTTGAGTGAATTATTATTTCTAGCTGCTAAAAACATTGCAGGAGGCATTGCATCTTGCTTCACCCTACCTGGACCTAGCCACTTGCAAAATTTAACCTAAAAATGCAAAATTTTAAATGTGTTTTGGACTTGATCTGCAAGTAAACGGAAGATTGAACAATTTAATTTTTTCAGTTGGCTCTCAAATCTTAAAAATTTAGTGATTTTAAATGGATCTACAAACCTGGAAAATGTGATTCAAATTGCCTTAGAATTGCAATTTTTTTCCAAAGCATTACAAAACATCGCCCAGCGACTGGGGGCATTGCCCCCAGACCCTAGTCTGTGAAACATTAAAGTTGCACTAGTTTACTCGCCATCTCTCCCAATTTACAATTTTTTGTAAATTTTTCAGGTTTTGGTTTAAGTTCTGGCCCTCTTTAGCAAAATCCTGGTTACATGGTAACCCAGGCTTCTGCTTCTGATCCTCCATTTTACGGTATCTTTGTCCCATTAAAAATTCCTTTTGAAAAGTTCTGATGACGTCATTGCTTTGCGGTTTGGACTCCACTAATCAAAAATCCTAATTACGCTTATGACGCCGAGCACTTTTTTTGGTTCTATTTGCAAGTCTTTTCTCTGGCTGGGCCTCCACTGCGGGTAGACTGCTTTGCCCTAATGGGAAATATGCGTCAAGTGTCTTTCCCACGGACACAAGGACGTATTGCAGTCACTAATTCTGAATAAAAGTGCGTTGAAGCTTTTTCGCAAGAATGTGGTAAAATACGAGTATATGAATCTTCAAAGGTAGAGGGGTTTAAGTAAGACATCAGACGATATTTAGAGTTTTGATCGTATACTGTAGCTAATGATTTATTTTTGCTTTATCCTGCTGTCACGAAACAACGGTGGCGCTGTATATTAGATAAAACTGTATCTGCTTTGGACTTTTTCTGTGATCAATTCAAAACATACCCGAGATTTTTCACTAAATTATTTTGATGAATTCAAATTTTTTTTACTACTGTAGAACGGCTCAAAGTCGACGGTTTTCTGACTGAAAAAAGCAAACATTTTTTGAGCAGCGACCATCCAAAATAAAAATTGCAGTCGAAATTTCACGCAAAAATATTATAAAATCAATTGTTTTTTGTTTTTTTGTTTTTTGTAAAAAAAAGCAAAATTTTTCAGCGGCAAAGACTCCGCATTCCAACGTCGAAGTTAATGTTTTTTATAAAGATGCTTCAATACTGAATAACATATCTTAAAAAAAAGAAATCAAAACCGCACAAACTAGCTAGTCATATACACTCTTTTCTAGAACAATATTATAAGAATACTAGGCTTATTTTTGCTCCATATTTAAGAACAAATTAGGAAAAATTCCAGCCTCAACAGCAAAAATAAATTAAGGACAAACGAAAAAGAAAAAAATTCCATATTAATAAAAGAAACTGAATCCTGCACTGATTCAAAACGACAAAATTTCAGTGGTTTTGTAGTATATGCGAGCAAAATTGTAACTATTACGAGATTAAAGAATGCTGTTGCGCTCTATGCGAGTAACTGAGAAAATTTTTGGCTGTAGTTCAAGACGAAAAAAGAGCAATTTTGCATTGCGGCAAAAGCAGTAAAACATTCACTCAAGTACACAAAGCTTTTGGACTAAACAACTTAAACAGTTTTACAAATATGGTCGCTAAAATTAGCATCTTGAACAGTTCTGCAAATGTGGTCCCTAAAATTAACATCCGCATTTTCAAAATTTAAGAACAATTGAGGCTAGAATTCGGCAAAAAACTACGAACAGCCGGCCTTAACTTAATATTTATTGGTTCTTATAAAAAAAGTATACTATATGCCGTGAAAAACAACGGCAAGTTTTTTTTGACATTGATTCAGTTTATTTTTGCCATTTCTGGCATGGAAGCAACGAAAATTAACGTACGCTCTTGAGTCTTCAAAGTTCAATGCTACCGTGACAACAACACAAAATGAAACTTAAAACTGACACTTACATAATTAGAGTAGTTAAATAAATTTAGTGTGAAACATTTAACATATTTTGACTCAGAAAAGCAGAAGAAATGAGAAACCACAATAATAAACAAAAAAACAACACTTTTCATAATTACATTTCTGGAATGTCGTAACATTAAATTGTGATAACACGTTGATATTTATGTATTTTACGCAAAACTTACTCGAAAATTGAATTTCGGGGGGTGATTTAGTAGTTGACAAAACTTTACGTAAATTACGCAAACCCACAATTTCCAGAGACTACGATGTTTGTTATAATTGCTACCTATTTATTAGTTGAGCAAGGCAAAGGCTGTACAATACATTCACTGTCAGCAGATCAGCTCGGGCAAAGACAGAGCAAAAATCCGCTCCATAAAGAAAGAAAGAGGAAAAAGAGTGGGAAAAAGAATTGCGTATCATCTAGTTTTATGTCATTGGATCAACTAATGCTTTCATAAAACTAAATTAAAAAAATCATTAGATCAACGATGCTGAAAATAATATGCAATCACAACCATTAGGTCCAGCTTATTCTGTAAATAAATTTTAGGCAGTGGCTATTTTGCCTGTAGAGACAAAATACTAGCCCGATATTATTTTGCCATTTAGAGGCAAAAACCATTAGGTCTAACTTATCCTGTAAATAAATTTTAGGCAGTGGCTATTTTGCCTGTAGAGACAAAATACTAGCCCGATATTATTTTGCCATTTGGAGGCAAAATAGTCCTAAACGCTATTTTGCCGCGAGTGCCAAAATAGCTTTAACCCTAACCCATACCCTAATCCCAACTCTAACCCTAACCAAAATAGAGAAACAATACTATTTAGCCTCTACAGAGGCAAAATAGACACTTCCTAATTGTTAACCTAATACCATTCCCAATTTTTGCTGTTTGCAGCCATCCTAAGTACCGGAATTACAAATCAGCTCATAGGCCTAATATTCTTCATATAGTTCTTAACCTAAAATTACACTTCATAAGGTTAAAAAATGCTAAACTAGCAACTGAAAAATACTTAACGAAGGCTGACATTGCAAAACACCGCGCTACAATTCTAAGTCAACAAAACAAAGACTTACGAAATCATTTCTAGTCATGCTTTAAATTTGTTCTGCTTCAGTAGCTCTCAAAATAATTAAAATCTGTTTGGGTCCGATTTCAGAAACCTCTTCAATTAAAACAAAATGCTTAAGACCAATAATAACAGTATTTGGAAACAAAAATCATGAAAAATCTATAAGATATAAAATGCACGATTTCAATAATGTTTGAATGTTTTTTAAATAAAATTGCGAGGAACGTTACATACGTACACAGTGTAGACTAGCGGTACTGCAAACTTTGCATTGCTAAATAAGACTTGTTAATGCATAATGTAAGCTTAGTGCATTGCATTGCATAATGCATTGCTAAATAAGACTTGTCAATGCATAAAGTAAGCTTTAGGATATAAATCTTTAATTCGCTGTTGCACACCACTGACCTCTCCAGCCATTGTAGAACAACCATTGTAGCCTTGTCCCACTAGTTTTTGCATTTCCAGCCCATACTTTTCAGTTACGTTCAAAATTTCTTGACTTATGGTTTCAGCATCCATTGCCTTTAGTGCAGAAAATCCAAGAAACTCTTCGTGAATAGAAAGGTTCATTTTGCAATAATCCACATAGCGAATTCCAATTGAAAACTGCTCAACTCCGCTTATATCTGCAGTCTCGTCAGCCATTAAGGCAAATCCACCAATTGAACCGTTTGCTTTCAACACAATTTTTTTGCGGATAACATCTATTTGAATAAGATCGTATCAATAAGTGGTAGGCCTAGTGCTAGGCCTAGAGATAGTTGGTGGTAGAATCTTTTTAACTTTTGGTTCAAGCCTTCCCACTCTTAGGTCAAATCCAACTTTTTCTTGAAGATTTTATTGCAGTGAAGCCAGATGGTGTTCAGCAGGGTTTAGTTGGCAAAATAATTTTCTGTTTTTGAGGAGAAAGGTTGTAGGCTTTGTGCCATGAAATTGACAACTGCCAGTAAAGATTTGCAAGAAATGCACTTTGCAGATCTCAGTTCAAAACCATTTTTCCCAATACTTGTTGAATTTATGTTGTCTGGGCCAGTTGTGGCAATGGTTTGGGAAGGAAAAAGAGCAGTTAAAACTGATGGTAAAATGCTTGGAGAGACTAACCCTGCTGACTCTCTTCGTGGAACATTTCGAGGAGATTATTGTATTGACATTGGGAGAAACATATGTGATGGATCTGGCTCTGTGGAAACAGCAAAGAAAGAAATAGCTCTATGGTTTAAAGAAGGTGAACTTAACAATTATTGCTGTGCTAACAACTCTTGGGTGTATGAATAAGAAGGCTACTTCAACCTGGCATTCAGCACTCTTTTGGTGTTTTGTGCCTGCATAGCAGGATCTGACATTTGTAGTTTTTGTGTACATAGTAGGATCTGATTTTTTTTTCTGTAGGCTACCTTTTTTGTATAAATTTATAATTACCAGTATATTGAAAGATACTTTTCACCTGTTTTTATTTTAAATTCAAAACAACTTTTTCTGCATATTTTGTGGCTGATTCTAAATTTGCTATTTTGTCTAACTAGTGTAGAATCTTTCATTGGTTTGACTGCTTGATAATGCCAGTTAAATGTCCATGTGAAATATGTTTAAGACCTTGTAAAAGGAACCAGCGTGCTATTCAGTGTGATATGTATGATGGATGGATTCACCTCAGATGCACAGTCATTAGTCCCCTTAAATTTCACACTCTTTGTTCTTCTACTGAACCATACCTCTGCCAAAATTGTTACAGTGAATTGTTTCCTTTTCATAGCCTAGATGATAAGCAATTGTTAAATGAAATGAGAAATGATGACAAACTAAACTTTGATATTAATCACACAAATAATTCGTTTTTCCCAGCTAAATGCTTACAGGCAGACAACAAAATAAAAAGCTTACTAAATGATTTAAATTCTGGTTTGGTTGACACAAAATACTGCTCACAGGCCGAAGCCAATATTATTAACCAAAAGAGTTAATTTTCCTTGCTTTGCGTGAATATAAGAAGCTTAAATGCAAATTTTGATAAATTGAATGAACTTTTAACAAATTATGATATCTCACCTGACATTATTGCTGTAAGTGAAACCAAACTTAAATTGTTACAGGTATACAATGCAAAGTTAAGTGGGTACCATTTTTACCACAAAGGCACAACTACAAGATGGGGAGGAGTAGGATTGTTTATTAAGGAGTCTTTATCAATTTCAATTTGCAAGGAGTTTGATTTAAACATTCCTAACTGTGAAGATATGTGGATTCAAGTAGATTTAGGGAATAACAAAAAATGTATAGTGGGAGTAATTTACAGACACCCTAAACAGAAATTATCTGAGTTTTGCAAGAGTTTTGAATCAACCATTAAAAAATTGAATAGTAGAAAATTGATGTATTATATCGGAGGAGACTTCAACGCAGATTTGTTGAAAAGTAACTCTGATATCAATATTAAAGATTTCATGAATTCAACATATAGCTTAGGCTGCATTCCCTTAATTACACACCCGACAAGAATAACCACTACAAGCTCAACTCTTTTAGATCATGTTTATACAAACAATGTAGTGGGTGAACACAAAAGTTTTATTCTGGTGGAAAATATAAGTGATCACCTACCAGTAATGGTGTGTTCTAATTTAAGCCTGCCAAAGCGTGAAAAATCAACTGTCATCCTAATTCGTGATACAAAAAATTTTGAGGTAGAAAAATTTCTAGACAAATTAACTGAAGGAATGGAGCTATTAGGTGATATCAAAGAGAAATGCATTGACAACTACACTGAAAAGTTTATTGACAGTTTTCATGAGACATTAAACATACATGCTCCATTAAGAAAACAAAGCAGAAAGGAAACAAAACTAAAAAACAAACCATGGTTATCCAAAGGAATCCTTATATCAATCCAGCAAAAAAATTTATTGTACAAAAAAGCCCTTAAATTAAATGATAGTAATACATGGGCACAATACAAAGTCTATAGAAATAAACTGACTCATATTAAGGAATATGCAAAACGACTTTACATTAAAAATTTAGTGAATGATAATAAGCATGACACCTCGTCGCTTTGGAAAATTATAAATAAAATTATTCACTTGAAAAATGTGAAGAAAAATAACATTCCTAATAAAATGTATGCTTCCAAAAGTGAAAGTGCACAAGGTCCACAGGCCATCAGTAACTTGTTCAATAAATATTTCATAGAGATAGGAGTTAACCTTGCATCTACAATCGAAACACCAGCTATAATTGATGGCAAATTTAATGCCACATCTTTGATTCAGAGTAGTTGCAGTTCGTTTTTTCTAGAACCAATAGTTGAAGAAGAAGTAGTAAATTACATCAGAGCTATGAATCCATCAAAAAGTACAGGAAGACATGGAATTCCTGCAAAGTATATAAAAATGTCAGGCTCTGTTATAGCTCCAGTTCTAACTAACATTTTTAATGCATGCATATCTACAGGATATTTTCCAAAAGTGTTAAAAACCGCTGAAGTTGTTCCAATTTTCAAAAAAGGTGAAAGAGAGTTATGCAGTAATTATCGCCCTATTTCTATTTTAAATCCTTTTGCCAAACTATTTGAAAAGTGTCTGCTTGATCAACTAAACAATTATTTTGTGAGCAATAATTTGATTAGTCCAAACCAGTATGATTTCAAGAAAAATTGCTCAACAAATGAAGCCGTTTTAGATATTTACAATAAGCTACTTGACAATATGGATAAAAAGCTCATTACATGTTCTATTTTCTTGGATTTAAGAAAAGCATATGATACCATCAATCACACAATACTGATCAAGAAATTAGAAAAGTATGGAATTACAGGATTACCATTACAGTTACTAGCAAGTTACCTGACTGACCGTCAACAATATACAATTGTAAATCAATACAAATCCAAGTCAAGAGATGTTATTTGCGGTATTCCTCAGGGATCAACTCTAGGTCCATTGTTATTTAATATTTATATCAATGATCTTCCACTTGCCTCCAATTCCACAATTCATCTTTTTGCAGATGATACAAACCTTACTCTCTCCTATTCCAATGTTTCAACACTGCAACAAAATATTAATGATGAATTAGTCAATGTAAGCAATTGGTTCAAGTTGAATAAATTATCAATCAACTTTAATAAAACTGAGTTTATGGTATTGACAACAAAACAAAATAAACCTAAACTCAAAGTATCAATAGATAATAATCCAATCAAGCAATCACATCACATAAAGTATCTAGGTGTTCTCATAGACGACAATCTAAACTGGAAACAACAAATCAAGGAACAATGTTCAAAGGTAGCAAGGGGATCTTGGGCCCTTAATCAATTAAAACACTTTGTAGATGAGCAAACCTTAAGATCTGTTTACCACTGCCTCATATACTCTCATCTACAATACTGCATAAGTAGTTGGGGGACTGCTTCAAAATCAACATTAGCACCTCTCTTTATTCTGCAAAAAAGAAGCATCAGATTATTAACTGGAAGTGGATATCGTGAGCATACTAATCCTTTGTTCTATCGAGCTAAATGCTTAAAACTCAAGGATATTTACTCTCTGGAAACTGCAAAGCTAATGTACAAAAGTCACAATAATATATTGTCTTTTGCAAATTCAGATAAGTTTAACCTAATAAAAAAACTGCTATACACATAAGACAAGATTGAGCCACAAAAACAACTTCTTTCTTCCAAGAACTAGAACAAGATTAGGGCAAAAGTCTCTATCATTCGCAGGAATTAAAATATGGAATGAAATTCCAAGCAGTATAAAAGAAGTTTCATTCCACAGATTTAAAAAAGCTGTTAAAGCTCATTTTTTATCAACCTATGAAACCGATAAAAGCTAGAATAACAGCTTTCTATCAGCTTGCAGTAGTAATTACAGGAAACATAGTTGCATATTTATGCTGAGTTCAACAATAACCTATTCTATTGCTTGAATGGCATGAGATGGTGCATTCATCTATCACACGTTTATACTATACGTCATCTCTCATTTTGGTGTGCCCTTGAATTATAAGTAATTTTGCAGTAACTGACTGAGGTTGACATATACTGGTATTGGAAATTGTACCAGTACTAATGACATATTGGCAAACAATACAAAACAAAGCAAGGAGTTTTTTTTTTTCACTGCAATTGTCCACTTTAAATTCTATAAAGCATAAATAAGCATTGTGAACTGTATTGATTTTATTTTCTATCCAATCTGTAGTTACAGTATTTTTTTTTAGTATGCTTAGAGTTAGAACAATTCTAATGTTGCCTTGCATTTTCTTTACATGTTGACTATGAGTTTTGTGTATACACTGTACAAAGTGTACATATCTTTGCAACACTTTGTTTTTAATTTTGCATAAAATTTTTTATCATAAAAAGTATCAGACTGAG
Source organism: Trididemnum nubilum (assembly GCA_963965965.1). Lineage (NCBI taxonomy): Eukaryota > Metazoa > Chordata > Ascidiacea > Aplousobranchia > Didemnidae > Trididemnum > Trididemnum nubilum. Next base: position 42,901,349 of record OZ014481.1, read on the forward strand.
AAAATCTAGAAGCTGCTTTTTTAACCTTAACTTGGTGAGGTGGCAGTAGACCTAGATGACCTTTCGGTCCTTCGCTGTCTCCTCATTAAGTGATTAAATGTTGCTTTGACTTTGCAAGTTTGTGTGTTGGTTTTTAAAGGAATTGCATATTTCGATGCTTTGGTGATAGACCTAGAGGAAGTTGCAGTTTTTTTGTGATATGACGTCACTTGGTAAATGAATAAATATGATGATGATGATGATGATGATGATGTTCAAAAATATTGAACAAATCGTGTTGTATCTTGCAATTCTATAACCATACTATGCATTTTCACTAGATTAAACAATGTAAGTTTTAAACGATCTAGGCCAGATCTGGGACAAACGAAAAAATTATTGAAAAATTGAAGCACCTCAAAATATATCTGGACCAGATCTAGCAACAACTGATAAAAATTCGACTTTCATAAGCGGCCTGGCAAAGATCTGGGCCAGATTCGTGGAGAACGATTGAAGTGCATGCCAGAGCATGCCCGATGAAATCCATTTCTGGCCCAGATGATAATGGTATCTGGGGTGAACCAAGTTTTGAAAAGTCATGTCCAAACATAATAAAAGTGAGAATAGTAAAAGTCTACAAAGCTAAAATATGTAAGAAACTTTTGTGGAAATAAAGTCATTATGATGTAAATGGGCAGAAAAGCGGGGTTGGGACAACCTTTTCCGGAACTTTTAGATTATACTGAGCATCACGAACGCGTTTTTTGACTAGACTATAACAGAAAGCGGCTCAACGTAGATTCGACCGTGGTAGCCGCGGTAACCATAATAATCATCCACTTCTTGATTGTTTTTTTTTGAACGCATGTTTCTGCTAAAAGTAATTTTGTAAATTAATACCAAAGTAACTTTAAATATTTGCAGTTACTAATTTTTTGTATTTTCAGCATTTCTTCAAAAGTTGTGAACGCAAAATCTCCGATGATAACCCTAATTCGGTAAATGAAGAAGTCGTCAATTTCTGGTTTGAGTACTTTAAAAACAGACGCCTACAGTCAAGAGACAAATACAGTTGTTCACTGCTAACTGCACTAACTGCTAATTCAACGTAAAACCGCTTGAAAACGGCATGCAAACTGGACGTGGTCTGATAACCTCTGACAGCTATGCTGCATTACAAGACATCAGATGTCATTAATTCATTGCCAGCACCGCCTCAAAACCGTAAGAAAAACATGTATGCTAACAACCAGACAAAAAGTGAAAAAATAGTAATTAAACAACACCAACCAAGATTACCGTTTCAGTCGAATACAACCAACACAATCAATTCAACACCAATACCTTCTCAATATTACGAACCTCGATTACACTCTCGCTCTGTTGGTGTATACGACACTAAAAACTATGAAATAATAATTGTGAATCTTGAGATGTCAAATGACTCAGTACAAAATAACAAAATTGGTCAACTCCGTGCAAGAACTGATGAAATACTAAACGCCCAAAATATTCAGCTACACCCTGAAGAACATACTTCAACGTTAGCCGACAAACAATGTCAACTAAACACCAGTATTGTTTCAGTGTTGAATGCTGATCAATGTTCAGTTTTGAGTTCAGTGCTAAGCAATGTTTCAGTGCAATGCAAAAAAAAACGTCAGTTCAATTCAAGCTTTGCTATTGTTATGCGAAAACAAAAGCAGCGATCCAGCATTGTCCCTGTTCAACTAGCAAAATTCATAAAATCAGCAAAAACTCTGACTCAGTTTTGTAAAGCAAAAATGAGTTGCCCAGCAAGGTTTCAGCATCAGGCAACAAAAGTAGTCAATTCAAAACACCAAATAGTTGAGTATAGCAAAGCCAAAAATAAGTGCCCAACATTTCAACGCGCAATTGCAAAACTTAACAATTCAATGCTAGCCCTGCTTCAGAGTTGCGAAATTAAATTCAGCTCTCCAGCGAAGCTTAAATATTGCGAATTTCAACTAGACTCCTATTTTTCAGATTACGACTACGAGAACTCTCAATGTACAGCAATAATTGAATCAGTAAGACAAGTCAAAAAGTATGATCTGATTAACAACAAAAGCCGTTCAAACATTAATTTCACAAAGTGTGAGATTTCAGAACAATGCAATTATTTAGCACAAAACATTAAGAATTGTGAATTCAAAAAATATATTTCTACAATACCAGAAGACATTAATAGTCAACTACGCTCAGGCGAACATGATACAAAATTGGACAACAAAAAAATCCAATTCAGCACAAGTATTGCTCCGGTCCTGCAAAGCCAACCACAGCTTCCCATCAATGCTTCAGACACAAGATACAAAAGCTGTCTATTTAACACAAAGACTGCTTTAGTATTGCAAAGCCAAAGTCAGCTGTCCGGCAATAATCATCAATATATCCTAGATACTGCTACAGTACTGCATAGCCCAAAACACCTGCCCAGCGTCGCTTCAGGTACAAAAAATAAAAACTATCAATTCAACGCCAACACTGCTTCAGTATTGCATAGCTCTAATCAGCTGGTTAACATTGAGTCAAAACAAGACAACGAAAGTCGTCAATTTAAATTTGATACAGCTTTGATAACGGAGTGCCAAAAACAGCTGCCCAGCATTGTTTCAGATATCATAAGAAAAAGATGTCAATTCAACACTAGCACTATTTCAGTATTGAGCAGCTCAAATCAGCGGCTTAACATTGAGTCAAAACAAGATAACAAAAGGCATCAATTTAAATTTGACAGTGCTTCGGTATCGCAAAGCAAAAACCAGCTGCAGCTAAGCAATAGTTCAGTATATGAACGCCAAAATTGTCAATTTAGTCCAAACAATTCTTTGGTGATGAAAATACAAAACCAGCTTTCTGGCATTGTTCCTGCTCTACCAACAAAATTTATCAAAAAAGCAAAAACACTGCCTGAGTACTGCAAAACCAAAATAAAGTGCCCAGAAAGAGTTAACTGCTACACAACAAAAGTCGCCAATTCAATGCAAACTGTATTTGAATATTGCAAAGCCAAAATCAAATGCCCGACAAAGATTAAGCGTATGACAACAAAACTTAGCAACTCAATACAAACACTGCTTCAAACTTGCAAAACCAAAATCAACTTTTCAGCTATCTTTTCGTTCTAAATAGCAAACAAATCAAGTTTAAAGGGAAACTCCGGCCTAGCGAGGCTATATATCATAAAATACACCACAAAACTCTAAGACTTTTGCAAAAAAAATGAACTCGCTACGTTTTATAATTTTGATGAAATCCGAAAAAAACTGCGGGAACCGCAAGTCTGATGACGTAGGTCTGTACTTTACCTCTCGCTCATAGTCACTAATTTCAGGCCTGAAGATTGCAAGAAGGTTGAATATTTTAGCAAAGAATACAATACAAGCGCTTCTGCTTACAAGTTTTTAGTCTTAACTTGCAATTTTCTGTCCAAACAATATAAGGTACAGATGCAATAAAGTACAGACCTACGTCATCAGACTTACGGTTCACGCAGATTTTTGCGGATTTTATCAAAACTATAAAACGTAGCGAGTTCATTTTTTGCAACAGTCTTAGAATTTCGTGGTGTATTTTATGATATATAGCTTCGCTAGGCTGGAGTTCTCTTTAAGGCAACATTGCTTCAATGCTGCAAATTTTAAAACCAACAACACAACCATGTTACAGTGCAATACAATCAAAAACGTAGTTACATTGCAAGCATAATTCACATTGACAATGACCCAATTAACTATCCAAAAATGCTTTTCAGGAAAATTTGTCCAAAAAAACATTAATCATAAACATTAACCAAGATTAATTCAAATAAACTATACATTCGGTAGTGCAAACACAAAACTTGCTGTTTAGCAATAATTTTAAAGACAAAACAATTTAATTCAACTTTAGCACTGTTTCCGTATGGCAAAGCAAATCCTAGAAACTCAGCATTGTTCCAGTGCATCACGACAAGCAAATTTATTTTAAACAAGCCATTGTTCAGCACTGCAAAATCAAAATTAGTTGCCCAGCAATGTTTTACTTACAGAAACAAAACTCTCTAATTCAACCTAAGCACTGTTACCCTGTTGCAAACCAAACCCCAACTGCTTGGCATTGTTTCAGTGCATCATTACAAACAAAGTTATAAAAAACTTGTTCAGCAATGCAAATCTAAAACTATATGCCAAGCAAAAATTTAGTTATAGAAAAAAGAAGTTTGCGATCAACCTTAGCACTAATACGCTGTTGCAAAGGGAACCCTAACTGCTAAGCATTGATTTAGTGCATCACAACAAACAAAGTCTTCAAAAAACATTTGTTTAGCAACGCAAACCCAAAATTAGTTGTTCGGTAATGTCTTATTTCTAAAAAAAACAGAACTATTTAACTCAACTTAAGCATTGTTTCACTGGTGCAAAACAAACCCCACCAGCTCAGCATTGTTGCACTGCTTTTACAAACAATTAGCCCACCAAGCCAAAAACTCACTTGATCAGTAATACAAATGCAAAACTAGTAGTCCAACAATGTTTTACTTGCCGAGAAAACAACAACTTCCAATTAAACTTAGCACAGTTAATTTGTTACAAAAAAAACTCCAGCAGTTCAGGTTTGTTGCACCGCAATACAACAACCAAGCCAAACTTCTCAAAAAAACTCCCTTGATCAAACACCAAAATCCAAACCTAGTTGACCAGAAATGTTTCACATAAGAATACAAAACTATTCAATTCAATCGAAGCATTGTTACATTGTTGCAGAGCAAGAACCCCTGATCAGCATTCTTTCAGAGCATTATAATAAACAAAGTCACAAAAAAGCAACATTTGGTGAGCAATCCATAGCCGAAGTTAATTGCCAAGCAATGTTTTAGTTACAAATTCCCAAACTCTTTCTTTAAATCTAAGCACTTCTTTCCTGCTACAAAGCAAACCCAATAACTAGCATTGTTCCAGTAAATATCAATAAACAAAAGTATAAAATTAAAGGCATTTGTTCAACAGTGCAAACACTAACCCAGTAACCTAGCAGTGTTTCAAGCACAAATAGCAAAACTCTTTAACTCAAATTAAGCACTGTTACACTATTGCAAAGCAAACTGCAGCTGCTCAACAATGTTCCAGCGCATCACACCTTTAAAGTCATAGCAAAAATGCTAAAACCTCGGCAATCCATTTCCAAAGCTAACAACCTTACAAAAAATTACCTTCAAGCTAAAAAATTCCCACCAAAAGCAGCAGTTTTACACTACTAACATGAAATAACATGAAATACTCGGCAGTTCAGCATTGTTCCACTGCAACACTACATATAAGCCCAACTTCTCAAAACACTCATTGGATCTATAATCCTAATCCTCTACCAGTCAACAGGAATGTTTCAGTTACGGAACACAAAACTTTTCGACTTAGCATAACCGCTGTTACACTGTTGCATAACAAACAAAACCCGCTTCTCAACGTTGTTTTAGTGCATTGCAACAACAAATTTTCAACATGTCAAACATACTTGATGATCAGCAATGCATCTGTGAATTCAATTACCCGCTACTATTTCAGCTATGGATCACCAAACTCTTCATTTGTATCGAGGCACTGTCACGCTGTTATGAAGCAATCCCCACATTTCAGCATTGATTCAGTGCATCACAACAAATGCAACCATATCGAATTACCACATCCTCATCAATCTAAATGCAAAACTAACCGTCCAGCAATGCTTTGGTTCAACGACCAAACACTTTTTACTTAGATCAATCATTAATCAATCAATTACGTTTATTTGTGCCAAATTCAAAATAACCACATTTCAAAATAGCCCACAGCACAGAAGCAATAAAACTAAGCAATGTGACAAAGCCTAGTACTTCAACATGTTCCAGCGCATCACAAAAAACAAAGTCAACATGCCTACAAAGCTACTTGCTCAACAATGTAATATCAAACGTACTTGCTTAGCATCATCTCACTAGCAAAAAACCATAGTCTGTAGTTCAACTTAAGCACTGTTGGACTTTGCAAAGCCAATTCCAGTTGCTGTGCACCGTCTTAGAGCATCGATGCATGCAAATCAATTTCAATACAGCAACTGTTCCGTAATGCAAATTCTAAACTACTTGCCTGGAAACATATCAAGTAAAGACAACTTTACTGAATATTTCAAACTAAAAACTGTTACACCGGTTCAAAGCAAATCTCAGCTGCTCAGAACTATTCACAGCATCACAACAATTGACACCACAAAAAACTATTTGTTCAACAATGCAAATCCAAAATCGGCTGCTTTGCACATTTTCAGTTAAAAATGCAAAACTCTTCACTTCAACTTAAGCACTGTAACACTGATGCAAACCAACCATCTCTGTTCATTGACGCTTCAGTGCATCACAACAAACAACGTCATTAAAAATAACATTTGTTTATCAATGCAAATCTAAAATTAGTTGTCTTGAAATGATTGAGTTACAGAAAACTAAACACATCCAATTATTCTGAGCACTAATTTACTATTAGAAAACAAACCTCAGCTGCTCAGGATTGTTTGAGTGGACCACAGCAAACAAGATCACATCAAGAATTATAACTTGTTTAGCAAATCTCAGCATTGTTGCACTGTTTTACAACAAACAAATTCAACAAGTCAAAAAACTCACTTGATCGACAATGCAAAAGCAAAACTATTTTTGCGGCTATGTTTCAATTCACAATACAAAGCGCTTCAATTCTGCTCAGGCAGTTTTGATTGTTGTATAGCAAACCCACATGTCAGCATTGTTCCAGTGCATCACAACAACTAAAGTCATACGAAATACACTGCGTCTTCAGCAATACAAAGGCAAAACTGGTTGCCCAACAATGTTTTACTTGCCGTAAAATAAAACAACTTCCAATTAAACTTAGCTCAGTTAATCCGCCACAAAAAATAAACTCAGCAGTTTAGCGTTGTTCCGCTGCACCACTACATATAAGCCCAACTTCTCAAAGCACTTATGGGATCTATAACCGCAATCCTCTACCAGTTGAACTAAAATGCCTCAGTTACAGAACACAAAACTCTTCGACTCAACTTAAGCACTGTTACATTGTTGCATAACAAACAAAACCCGCTGCTCAACAATGTTTTAGTGCATTGCAACAACAAATTTCAACATGTCAAAAGCAATCGATAATCAACAATGCATCTGTGAATTCAATTACCCGGTATTTTTTCAGCTACGGAACACCAAACTCTTCATTTTTATCGAGACACTGACACGCTGTTGTAAAGCATTTGGCACATTTTAGCATTGAATCAGTGCATCACAACAAATGCAACCATATCAAGTTTACCACATCCTCATTAATCTAAATGCAAAACTAACTGCCCAGCAACGTTTTGGTTCAACGACCAATTACTTTTTACTTAAATCAATCATCAATCAATCAGTTACGTTTGTATGTGCTCAATTCAAAATAACCACATTTCAAAATAGCCCACAGCACAGAAGCATTAAATCTAAGAAATGTTTCATAGCTTAGCATTTCAGCATTGTTCCAGCGCATCGCAACAAACAAAGTCAGCATACCAACAAGGCTACTTGTTTACCAATGTAAAATCAAGCGTACTTGCTTAGCATCAACTCATTTGCAGAAAACCATAGTCCGTAGTTCAACTTAAACACTGTTGGACTTTGAAAGCCATCTCCAGTTGCTCAGCATCGTTACAGTGCATCGATGCATGCAAATCATTTTTAAAACAATAGCTGTTCAGCAGTGTAAATCCTAAACTAGTTGCCCAGAAACATATCAAAAAAAAAAAACTTTACTTAATATTTCAAAGTAAAAACTGCTGCACCGGTTCAAAGCAAACCTCAGCTGCTCAGAACTATTCCACAGCATCACAACAATTGACACCACAAAAAACTATTTGTTCAGCAATGCAAATTCAAAATCGGCAGCTTAGCAATTGTTCAGTTAAAAAACATAAAACTCTTCCATTCAATTTGAGCATTGTAACACTGATGCAAAAACAACCCTCGCTGCTCATCATGGTTTCAGTACATCACAACAAACAAAGTCATTAAAAACACATTTGTTTATCAATGCAAATCCAAAATCGATTGTCGTGAAATGATTTAGTTACAGAAAACTAAACATTTCTATTTTCAATTTGAGCAATCTTTCACTTTTACTGCTCAGCATTGTTTTAGTAAAGAACTACTTGTTTAGCAATGCTCTACATTGTTGCACTGTTTCACAACAAACAAGCCCAACAAGTCTAAAAACTCACTTGATCAACAATCCAAAAGCAAACTTATTTCAACAGCAATGTTTCAGTTACACCACACAAAGCGCTTCAATTTTATTCATGCAGGTTTGATTGTTGTATAGCAAACCCACATGTAAGCATTGTTCCAGTGCATCACAACAATTAAAGTCATACCAAATACACTACGTCTTCAGCAATACAAATGCAAAAACAGCAGCCTAGCACTGTTTTACTTGCCGTGAAAAAAAAAATTCCATATAAACTTAGCACAGTTAATCTGTCACAAAAAATAAACTCAGCAGCTCAGCATTGTTCCACCGCATCACAACATTTAAGCGCAACTTCTCAAAACTCTCATTGGATCAAGGACCCAAATCCTCAACCACTTAAACGGATATGTTTCAGTTACGCAACAGGAAACCATTCGAATAAACATAAGCACTGCTACGTTGTTGCAAAACAAACAAAACCCACTGCTAAACGTTGTTTCAGTGCACTGCAACAAAAATTTTTCAACGTGTCAAAAACACTCGATAATCAACAATGCAACTTTGAATTCAATGACTCAGTATTTTTTTAGTTACGGATCACCAAACTCTTCATTTGTATCGAGGCACTGTCACGCTGTCATGAGGCATTAAATCAGTGCATCACCACAAATACAACCGTACCAAATTACCACATTCTCATCAATCTAAATGCAAAACTAACTGCCCAGCAACGTTTTGGTTCAACGACCAAATACTTTTTACTTAATTTAATAATCAATCAATCAATTACGTTTATTTGAGCTCAATTCAAAATAATCACATTTCCAATCAGACCACAACAAAGGAACATTAAATCTAAGAAATGTTACAGAGCTTAGTACTTTAACAATGGTCCAGCGCATCACAACAAACAAAGTCAACACACCAACAAGGCTACTCGTTCACCAGGTAAACTCTAAAGTACTTGCGTAGCAACATTTGATTTGACAAAAACCATAGTCTGTAGTTCAATTTAAGCACTGTTGGACTTTGCAAAGCCCATTCCATCTGCTCAGCACCGTTATAGTGCATCAATGCATGCAAATCAATTTCAATACAGCAACTGTTCAGCAATGCAAATCCTAAAGTAGTTGCCCGGAAACATATCAAGTAAAGACAACTTTACTTAATATTTCAAACTAAAAACTGTTACACCGGTTCGAAGCAAACCCCAGCTGCTCAGAACTATTCCACAGTATCACAACAATTAACACCACAAAAAACTACTTGTTTAGCAATGCAAATCAAAAATCAGCTGCTTTGCACATTTTCAGTTAAAAATGCAAAACTCTTCACTTCAACTTAAGCACTGTAACACTGATGCAAAAACAATCCCCGTTGCTCATCAACGTTTCTGTGCATCACAACAAACAACGTCATTGAAAAAACATTTGTTTACTGAAGCAAATATAAAACTAGTTGTCCTGAAATGCTTAAGTTTCACAAAGCAATACACTTCTAGTCAATCTGAACTCTTTTTAACTGCTAAAAAGCAAACCTCAAATGCTCAACATTGTTTGGGTGGACCACAGCAAACAAGGTCATATCATAAAGTATCACTTGGTCAGCAATGCTCAGCATTGTTGCGCTGTTTCACAACAAACAAACTCAACAAATCAAATAACTCACTTGATCAACAATGCAAAAGCAAAACTATTTTTGCAGCAATGCTTCAGTTCACAGATTACAAAGCTCTTCAGTTTTGCTCATGCAGTTTTGATTGTTGTATAGCAAACCCACATGTCAGCATTGTTCCAATGCATCACAACAACTGAAGTCACACCAATTATACTACGTCTATAGCAATACAAAGGCAAAACTAGCCGCCCAACAATGTTTTACTTGCCAAAACAATAAAGCAACTATCAATCAAACTTAGCACAATTAATCCGCCACAAAAAATAATCTCAGCAGTTCAGCATTGTTCCACCGCATCACTACACATAAGCCCAACTTCTCAAAACTCTCATTGGATCTATAACCCTAACCTTCAACCGGTTGAATAGGAATGTTTCAGTTATCAAACATAAAACTTTTCGACTCAACTTAAGCACTGTTGCATTGTTGCAAAACAAAAAAAACGCTGCTCAACAATGTTTTAGTGCATTGCAACAACAAATTTCAACATGTCAAAAACACTCGATATTCAACAATGTATCTGTGAATTCAATTACCCGATATTTTTTCAGCTACGAATCACCAAACTCTTCGTCGGTTTCGAGGCACTGTCACGCTGTTATGAAGCAATCCCCACATTTCAGCATTGTATCAGTGCATCAAAACAAAAACAACCATACCGAATTACAACATCCTCATCAATCTAAATGCAAAACTACCTGCTCAACAATGTTTTGGTTCAAAGACTAAATACTTTTTAGTTAAATCAATCATCAATCAATCAATTACGTTTATATGTTCGCAGATCAAAGTAATCTCATTTCAAAACAAACCACAGCACAGAGGCATTAAATCTAAGAAATTGCACTGCTTCACAACAAACAAACCCAACAAGTCAAAAAAATCACTTGATCGACAATCCAAAAGTAAACTATTTCATCAGCATCATTTCAGTTACAAAATACAAAGCTCTTCAGTTCTGCTCAATGGTTTTGATTAATATAAGGCAAACCCACATGTCAGCATTGTTCCAGTTCACCACAACAATTAAAGTCATACCAAATACACTGCGTCTTCAGCAATACAAATGCAAAACTGGTTGCACAACAATGTTTTACTTTCCCTGAAAATAATACAACTTTCAATTAAAGTTAGCACAGTGATTCCGCCACAAAAAAAACAAACCAATTATAAAACATTTCGACTTAACTGAACCACTATTACAATGTTGCCAAACAAACAAAACCCGCTGCTCAACAATGTTTCAGGGCATTGCAACATCAAATTTCAACATGTCAAAAACTTTCGAAATTAAGCAGAACATCTGTGAATTCAATTACCCAGTACTTTTTCAGCTACTGATCACCAAACCCTTTATTGGAATTGAGGCACTGTCACGCTGGTAAAAAGCAATCCCCACATTTCAGCATTGACACAATCCATCACAACAAATACAACCATAACAAATTACCACATCCTCATCAATATAAATGCAAAACTAACTGCCCCGCAACGTTTTGGCTCAAACATCAAATACTTTTTACTTAAATCAATCATCAATCAATCAATTACGTTTATTTGTGCCAAATTCAAAAAAACCGCATTTCAAATCAAACTACAGCACACAAGCATTAAACCTATGAAATGTTTCAAAGCCTAGTACTTCAACATTGTTCTAACGCATCACAACAAAGTCAACATACCAACAAGGCTACTTGTTCACCAATGTAAACTCAAACGAACTTGCTTAACAATATCTCATTCGCAAAAAACGATAGGCCGTAATCCAACTTAAACACTGCTAGACTTTGCAAAGCCAATTCCAGCTGCACAGCCCCGTTCCAGTGCAACAATGCATGTAAATCAAATTCAAAAAAACAACTGTTCAGCAATTCAGATCTTAAACTACTTGCCCGGAAACATATCAAGTAAAGACAAATTTACTTAATATTTCACACTAAAAACTGTTACACCGGTTCAGAGCAAACCCCAACTGCTCAGAATTACTCCACAACATCACAATAATATAAAATTATTTAATCAGCAATGCAAATCCAAAATCGGCTGCTTAGCAATTGTTCAGTCAGAAAATACAAAACTCTTCAATTCAACTTAAGCACTGTAACACTGATGCAAAAAACAACCCCAGCTGCTTATCATCGTTTAAGTGCATCACAACAAACAAAGTCATTAAAAAAAACATTTCTTTACTAATGAAAATCCAAAATGAGTTGTCTTGAAGTGATTTAATTACAGAAAACTAAACACTTCAATTCAAACTGAGCACTCTTTCACTTTTGCTGCTCACCATTGTTTGAGTGGACCACGTCATAAAGTGCCGCTTGTTCAGCAGTGCTCAGCATTGTTGCACTGTTTCACAACAAACAAATTCAACAAGTCAAAAAACTCACTTAATCAACAATGCAAAAGCAAAACTATTTTCGCAGCAATGTTTCAGTGACACAATACAAAGCGCTTCAATTTTGCTCATGCAGTTTTGATTGTTGTATAGCAAACCCACATGTCAGCATTGTTCCAGTGCATCACAGCAATTAAAGTCATACCAAATGTACTACGTCTTCAGCAATACAAATGCAAAACTGGTTGCCAACAATGTTTTACTTGCCGTGAAAATAATACAATTTCAATTAAACTCAGCACAGTTAATACACCACGAAAAATAAACTCAGCAGTTCAGCATTGTTCCACTGCATCACTACATTTAAGCCCAACTTTTCAAAACTCTCATTGTATCTATAACCCAAATCCTCAACCGGTTGAACAAGAATGTTTTAGTTACGAAATACAAAACTCTTCAAATCAACTTAAGCACTGTTACATTGTTGCATAACAAACAATACCCGCTTGCTCAACAATGTTTCGGTGCATTGCAACAACAAATTTTCAACATGTCAAAAACACTCAATATTCAGCAATGCAACTACGAATTAAATTACCCGGTATTTTTTCAGCTACGGATCACCAAACTCTTCATTTGTATCGAGGCACTGTCACGCTGTTATAAAACAATCCCCACATTTCAACACTGATTCAATGCATTACAACATACACATCTATACCAAATTACCACATCCTCATCAATCTAAATGCAAAACTAACTGCCCAGCAATATTTTGGTTCAATGACCAAATACTTTTTAGTTAAATCAGTCATCAATCAATCAGTTACGTTTGTTTGTGCTCAATTCAAAAAAAACGCATTTCAAAATAGCTTACAGTGCAGAAGCGTTAAACCTAAGCAATGTGACTAAGCCTAGTACGTCAGCATTGTTCCAGTGCATCACAACAAACAAAGTCAACATACCAACAAGGCTACTTGTTCACCGACGTAATTTCAAATGTACTTGCTTTACAAAATCTCATTTGGAGAAAACGATACACTTCCAATCACTCTGGGCACTCTTTTACTACTACAAAAAAAATTTCAGCTCCTTAGCATTGCTTCATTGCATTGCAACAACAAATTTCAACATGTCAAAAACACTCGATATTGAACAATGCAACTATGAAGTCAATTACCCAGTACATTTTCAGCTAAGTATCACCAAACTCTTCCATTTTATCGAAGAGCAATCACGCTGGTATTAAGCAATCCCCACATTTCAGCATTGATTCAGTGCATCGCAACAAGTAAATCCAAACCAAATTTATCATATCCCCATCATTAAAAATGCAAAAGTTAGTGCAAGTCATGATTTTTGTTAGAAAACCAAATCCTTTTTGATTAAATCTAAGATTTCTTACAAAGCCTAGTACTTCAGCATTGTTCCAGCGCATCACAACAAACAAAGTCAACATACCAACAAGGCCACTCGTTCACCAGGTAAACTCTAAAGTACTTGCGTAGCAACATTTGATTTGACGAAAGCCATAGTCCGTAGATCAACTTAAGCACTGTTGGACTTTGCAAGCCCAATCCAGCTGCTCAGCAACGTTCTAGTGCATTAAAACATGCAAACCAATTTCAAAAGAGCAACTGTTCAGCAATTCATGTCCTAATTTAGTTGCCCGGAAACATATGAGGCAAAAAAACATCACTTAATGTTTCAAACTAAAAACTGTTACACCGGCTCAAAGCAAACCCCAACTGCTCAGAATTACTCCACAGCATCACATCAATTGACACCACAAAAAACTATTTGTTCAGCAATGCAAACCCGAAATCAGCTGCTTATCAGTTTTTTAGTTAAAAAATACAAAACTCTTCACTTCAACTTAAGCACTGTAACACTGATGCAAAAACAATCCCCGCTGCTCATCATCGTTTCAGTGCATCACAACACACAAAGTCATTAAAAAAAACATTTCTTTACTAATGAAAATCTAAAATTAGTTGTTCTGAAATAATTAAGTAACAGAAAACTAAACATTTCCAATCAATCTGATCAATCTTTACCGCAACTAAGCAAACCTCAGCTGCTCAGCATTGTTTGGGTGGACCACAGCAAACAAGGTCACATCATAAAGTATCACTTGTTTAACAAAGCTCAACATTGTTGCACTGCTTCACAACAAACAAATTCAACAAGTCAAAGAACTCACTTGATCAACAATGCAAAAGCAAAACTATTTTCGCAGCAATGTTTCAGTGACACAATACAAAGCGCTTCAATTTTGCTCATGCAGTTTTGATTGCTGTATAGCAAACCCACATGTCAGCATTGTTCCAGTGCATCACAACAAACAAAGTCAACATTCCAACAAGGCTACTCGTTCACCAGGTAAACTCTAAAGTATTTGAGTGGCAACATTTGATTTGACAAAAACCATAGTCTATAGTTCAATTTAAGCACTGTTGGACTTTGCAAAGCCCATTCCATCTGCTCAGCACCGTTATAGTGCATCAATGCATGCAAATCAATTTCAATACAGCAACTGTTCAGCAATGCAAATCCTAAAGTAGTTGCCCGGAAACATATCAAGTAAAGACAACTTTACTTAATATTTCAAACTAAAAACTGTTACATCGGTTCGAAGCAAACCCCAGCTGCTCAGAACTATTCCGCAGCATCACAACAATTAACACCACAAAAAACTACTTGTTTAGCAATGCAAATCAAAAATCAGCTGCTTTGCACATTTTCAGTTAAAAATGCAAAACTCTTCACTTCAACTTAAGCACTGCAACACTGATGCAAAAACAATCCCCGTTGCTCATCAACGTTTCTGTGCATCACAACAAACAACGTCATTGAAAAAACATTTGTTTACTGAAGCAAATATAAAACTAGTTGTCCTGAAATGCTTAAGTTTCACAAAGCAATACACTTCTAGTCAATCTGAACTCTTTTTAACTGCTAAAAAGCAAACCTCAAATGCTCAACATTGTTTGGGTGGACCACAGCAAACAAGGTCATATCATAAAGTATCGCTTGGTCAGCAATGCTCAGCATTGTTGCGCTGTTTCACAACAAACAAACTCAACAAATCAAATAACTCACTTGATCAACAATGCAAAAGCAAAACTATTTTTGCAGCAATGCTTCAGTTCACAGATTACAAAGCTCTTCAGTTTTGCTCATGCAGTTTTGATTGTTGTATAGCAAACCCACATGTCAGCATTGTTCCAATGCATCACAACAACTAAAGTCACACCAATTATACTACGTCTATAGCAATACAAAGGCAAAACTAGCCGCCCAACAATGTTTTACTTGCCAAAACAATAAAGCAACTATCAATCAAACTTAGCACAATTAATCCGCCACAAAAAATAATCTCAGCAGTTCAGCATTGTTCCACCGCATCACTACATATAAGCCCAACTTCTCAAAACTCTCATTGGATCTATAACCCTAACCTTCAACCGGTTGAATAGGAATGTTTCAGTTATCAAACATAAAACTTTTCGACTCAACTTAAGCACTGTTGCATTGTTGCAAAACAAAAAAAAACGCTGCTCAACAATGTTTTAGTGCATTGCAACAACAAATTTCAACATGTCAAAAACACTCGATATTTAACAATGTATCTGTGAATTCAATTACCCGGTATTTTTTCAGCTACGAATCACCAAACTCTTCGTCGGTTTCGAGGCACTGTCATGCTGTTATGAAGCAATCCCCACATTTCAGCATTGTATCAGTGCATCAAAACAAAAACAACCATACCGAATTACAACATCCTCATCAATCTAAATGCAAAACTACCTGCTCAACAATGTTTTGGTTCAAAGACTAAATACTTTTTAGTTAAATCAATCATCAATCAATCAATTACGTTTATATGTTCGCAGATCAAAGTAATCTCATTTCAAAACAAACCACAGCACAGAGGCATTAAATCTAAAAATGTTACAAAGCTTAGTTATTCAGCATTAATTCAGTGCATCACAGCAAATACATCCATATCAAACTTAACACGTCCCTTTCAATATAAATGCAAAAGGTACTGCCTGGCAAGGTTTTTGTTAGAACACCAAATACTTTTTAGTTAAACCTAAGATTTCTTACAAAGCCTAGTACTTCAGCATTGTTTCAGCGCATCACAAAAAAAAAGGCAGCATACCAACAAAGCGGCTCGTTCACCATTAAATATTCAAATGCACTTGCTAAGCATTATCTCTTTTGCAGAAAGCGATAGTCTGTAGTTCAACTTAAGCACTGTTAGATTTTACAAAGCCAATTCCAGCTGCTCAGCGACATTCCAATGCATCAATGCTAGCAATTTTATTTCAATACAGCAATTGTTCAGCAATGCAAATTCTAAACTACTTGCCCAGAAACATGTCAAGTAAAGACAACTGTACTTAATATTTCAAACTAAAAACTGTTACACCGACTCGAAGCAACTCCAACTGCTCAGAACTAGTCCACAGCATCACTACAGATAACACCACAAAAAACTATCTGTTTAGCAATGCAAATCCAAAATCAGCTGCTTATTAGTTTTTCAGTTAAAAAATACAAAACTCTTCTATTCAACTTAAGCACTGTTCCACTGTTCCAAAGCAAACCAAACCGCTCTGCGATTTTTTAGTGCATTACAACAAACGACGTCATAACAAAACAGATTGTTTGTTGCGCAATGCAATGCCAAAACTACAGAAGAAAAAACAGCAGCAGCAATTTGAATCAACTTTAACACAGGTACACTGTTTTGAAGCAGCGCAACATCGTTTCAAAGCTGCTTCAAAGCAGCTCAACAGCTCAATTTTGTTCTACTACACTACAGCAAATACGCTTTCATCAGAAAAATAACAGTCGTTTAACATTGCACATGCAAAAATATTTTCAAGGCATGTTTCAATTGTAGGTGTCGAAACTGTTCAATTCAATCTAAGCATTCTTACAAAGCAAAACCTCAGCGACTCAGCATTATTGCAGTTTAATATAACAAAAATTATCAACATGTCAAAAACACTACTTACTGAACAAGTCAAATAACAGATTATTTGCAGAGCTACGTCTCAGCTAAGATTACAAACTTCTTAACTTCTACCTAAGCACTGTTACACCGTTGCAAAACAAACCCCACGATTCAACATTGTTTCAATTTATCACAACAAACAAAGTCATGTCAAAAATACATATCCTTCATCAAGAGAAATACAAACCTAATTGTCAAGCAATGTTTCAGTGAAAACTTGAATACTCTTTTGCTAAACTTAGCACTGTTACACTGTTGCAAAGCAAAGCTCAATACCTCAGCAAGGTTTCAGTGCATCGCAACAAACAAAGTCTTAAAACCACTTGTTCAGCATAGAAAACCCAAAATTAGTCGATCAGTAATGTCTTATATATAAATAGACACACTGGTCAATTCAATTTAAGCACTGTTTAACTAGTACAAAACAAACCATACCAGCTCAGCATTGTTGCACTGTTTCACCACAAAAAAAATCAACAAGTCAAAAAACTCACTTGATCAACACTCCAAAAGCAAAACTATTTTACCAGCAACTTTTCAGTTACAGAATAGAAGCGCTTCAATTCTATTCATGCAGTTTTGATTGTTGTATAGCAAACCCACATGTCAGCATTGTTCCAGTGCATCACAACAACTAAAGTCATACCAAATATACTACTTCTTCAGCAATACAAATGCAAAACTGGTTGCCCAATAATGTTTTACTTGCCGTGAAAATAATACAATTTCAATTAAACTTAGCACAGTTAATCTGTCACGAAAAATAAACTCAACAGTTCAGCATTGTTCCATCGCATCACTACATATAATCACTACATATTGCCCGACTTCTCAAAACTCGCATTGGATCTATAACCACAATCCTCAACCAATTAAACTAAAATGCTTCAATTACGGAACACAAAACTCTTCGGATCAACTAAAGCACTGTTACCTTGTTGCAAAACAAACAACACTTGCTGCTCAACAATGTTTCAGTGCATTGCAACAACAAATTTCATCATGTCAAAAACACTCAATACTCAGCAATGCAACTACGAATTAAATCACTCGCTACTATTTCAGCTACGAATCACCAAACTCTTCATTTGTATCGAGGCACTGTCACGCTGTTATGAAGCAATCCCCACATTTCAGCATTGGCTCAGTGCATCACAATGAAGACAACCATACCAAATTACCACATCATCATCAATCTAAATGCAAAACTAACTGCCCAGCAGCGTTTTAAATCAATAAACAAATACTTTTTAGTTAAATCAACCATCAATCAATCAATTACGTTTGTTTGTGGTCAATTCAAAATAACCACGTTTTAAATCAGGCCACAGCAAAGAAACATTAAATCTTAGAAATGTTACAGAGCCTAGTACGTCAGCATTATTCCACCGCATTACAACAAACAAAGTCAACATACCAACAAGGCTATTCGTTCACAAATGTAAAATCAAACGTACGTGCTCAACAATATCTCATTTGCAGAAAACGATAGTCCGTAGTTCAACTTAAGCACTGTTGGACTTTGCAAAGCCCATTCCAGTTGCTCAGCACCGTTATAGTGCATCAATACATGCAAATCAATTTCAAGAAAACAACTGTTCCGTAATGCAAATCCTAAAGCAGTTGCTCGGAAGCATGTCAAGTAAAGACAACTTTACTGAGTATTTTAAAGTAAAAACTGTTACACCGGTGCAAAGCAAACCCCAGCTGCTTAGAACTATTCCACAGCATCACAACAATTGACACCACAAAAAACTATTTGTTCAGCAATGCAAATCCAAAATCCGCTGCTTGTCAGTTTTTTAGTTAAAAAATACAAAACTCTTCACTTCAACTTAAGCACTGTAACACTGATGCAAAAACAACCCCCGAAGCTCATCATGGTTTCAGTGCATTACAACAAACAACGTCATTGAAAAAACATTTGCTTACTAATGCAAATCTAAAATTAGTTGTCTTGAAAGGATTGAGTAACAGAAAACTAAACATTTCCAATCAATCTGATCAATATTTACCGCAACTAAGCAAACCTCAGCTGCTCAGCATTGTTTGAGTGGACCACAGCAAACAAGGTCACATCATAAAGTATCACTTGTTTAACAAAGCTCAACATTGTTGCACTGCTTCACAACAAACAAACCCAACAAGTCAAAGAACTCACTTGATCAACAATGCAAAAGCAAAACTATTTTCGCAGCAATGTTTCAGTGACACAATACAAAGCGCTTCAATTCTGCTCATGCAGTTTTGATTGTTGTATAGCAAACCCACACGTCAGCATTGTTCCAGTGCATCACAACAACTAAAGTCATACCAAATACACTGCGTCTTCAGCAACACAAATGCAAGACTAGTTGCCCAACAATGTTTTACTTTCTGTGAAAATATAACAATTTCAATTAAACTTAGCACAGTTAATCCGACACAAAAAAAGAAAACCCATCAGTTCAGCATTGTTCCATCTATCACTACATATTAGCCCAACTTCTCAAAACTCTCATTGGATCTATAACCCAAATCCTCAATCAGTTGAACTGAAATGCTTCAGTTACAGAGAACAAAACTCTTCGACTCAACTTAAGCACTGTTGCATTGTTGCAAAACAAAAAAAAAACCGCTGCTCAACATTGTTTTAGTGCATTGCAACAACAAATTTCAACATGTCAAAAACACTCAATATTCAGCAATGCAACTACGAATTAAATTACCCGGTATTTTTTCAGCTACGAATCACCAAACTCTTCATTTGTATCGAGGCACTGTCACGCTGTTATGAAGCAATCCCCACATTTCAGCATTGAATCAGTGCATCACAACATATAACCACATCCTCATCAATCTCAATGCAATCTAAATGCAGTGCATCACAACATTAACCAAATTACCACATCCTCATCAATCTAAATGCAAAACTAACTGCCCAGCAACGTTTTAAATCAATAAACAAATACTTTTTACTTAAACCAATCATCAATCAATCAATTACGTTTATTTGTGCTCAATTCGAAATAACCACGTTTTAAATCAGACCACAGCACAGAAGCATAAATCTAAAAAATGTTACAAAGCTTAGTACTTTAGCATTGTTCCAGCGCATCACAACAAACAAAGTCAATATACAAACAGGGCTACTTGTTCACCAATGTAAAATTTAAAGTACTTGCTAAGAAACATTTGATTTGCGGAAAACCATAGTCTGTAGTTCAACTCAAGCACTGTTGGACTTTGCAAAGCCATTTCCAACTGCTCAGTACCGTTCTAATGCGTCAATGCTTTCAAATTTTTTTCAATACAGCAACTGTTCAGCAATGCAAATCCTAAACTAGTTGCCCGGAAACATATCAAGCAAAAATAACACCATTTAATGTTTTAAACTAAGAGTTGTTGCATTGGTTGAAGGAAAGCCCCAGCTGCTCAGGATTATTCCACAGCAGCAAAGCAATTAACACCACAAAAAACTATTTGTTCAGCAATGCAAATCCAAAATCCGCTGCTTATCAGTTTTTGAGTTAAGATTACAAAATTCTTTAATTCAACTTGAGCACTGTAACACTGATGCAAAAGCAACCCCACCTGCTCATCAACGTTTCAGTGCATCATTACAAACAAAATCTTCAAAAAACATTTGATTACTAAAGCAATTTTAAAATTAGTTGTTCTGAAATAGTTAAGTTAGAGAAAACTAAACACTTCCAATCAATCTGAGCAATTTATACTGCCACAAAGCAAACCTCAGCTGCTCAGCATTGTGTGAGTGCACCACATGAAACAAAGTCACATTATAAATTATCATTTGTTTAGCAAAGTTAAGCATTGTTGCACTGCTTCACAACAAACAAACCCAACAAGTCAAAAAAATCACTTGATCGACAATCCAAAAGTAAACTATTTCATCAGCATCATTTCAGTTACAAAATACAAAGCTCTTCAGTTCTGCTCAATGGTTTTGATTAATATAAGGCAAACCAGTTCACCACAACAATTAAAGTCATACCAAATACACTGCGTCTTCAGCAATACAAATGCAAAACTGGTTGCCCAACAATGTTTTACTTTCCCTGAAAATAATACAACTTTCAATTAAAGTTAGCACAGTGATTCCGCCACAAAAAAAACAAACCAATTATAAAACATTTCGACTTAACTGAACCACTATTACAATGTTGCCAAACAAACAAAACCCGCTGCTCAACAATGTTTCAGGGCATTGAAACATCAAATTTCAACATGTCAAAAACTTTCGAAATTAAACAGAACATCTGTGAATTCAATTACCCAGTACTTTTTCAGCTACTGATCACCAAACCGAAAGCAGAAAACTAAACATTTCCAATCAATCTGATCAATCTTTACCGCAACTAAGCAAACCTCAGCTGCTCAGCATTGTTTGAGTGGACCACAGCAAACAAGGTCACATCATAAAGTATCACTTGTTTAACAAAGCTCAACATTGTTGCACTGCTTCACAACAAACAAGCCCAACAAGTCAAAGAACTCACTTAATCAACAATGCAAAAGCAAAACTATTTTCGCAGCAATGTTTCAGTGACACAATACAAAGCGCTTCAATTCTGCTCATGCAGTTTTGATTGTTGTATAGCAAACCCACATGTCAGCATTGTTCCAGTGCATCACAACAATTAAAGTCATACCAAATGTACTACGTCTTCAGCAATACAAATGCAAAACTGGTTGCCAACAATGTTTTACTTGCCGTGAAAATAATACAATTTCAATTAAACTCAGCACAGTTAATCCGCCACAAAAAATAAACTCAGCAGTTCAGCATTGTTCCACTGCATCACTACATTTAAGCCCAACTTTTCAAAGCTCTCATTGAATCTACAACCCAAATCCTCAACCGGTTGAACAAGAATGTTTTAGTTACGAAATACAAAACTCTTCAAATCAACTTAAGCACTGTTACATTGTTGCATAATAAACAATACCCGCTTGTCTCAACAATGTTTCGGTGCATTGCAACAACAAATTTTCAACATGTCAAAAACACTCAATATTCAGCAATGCAACTACGAATTAAATTACCCGGTATTTTTTCAGCTACGGATCACCAAACTCTTCATTTGTATCGAGGCACTGTCACGCTGTTATGAAGCAATCCCCACATTTCAGCATTGGCTCAGTGCGTCACAACAAATGCAATCATACCAAAATTACCACATCCTCATCAATCTAAATGCAAAACTAACTGCCCAGCAATATTTTGGTTCAATGACCAAATACTTTTTAGTTAAATCAGTCATCAATCAATCAGTTACGTTTGTTTGTGCTCAATTCAAAAAAAAACGCATTTCAAAATAGCCCACAGTGCAGAAGCGCTAAACCTAAGCAATAGTAGTACGTTTATTTTTGGTTAGGAAAAACACACATACATATTTTTAATCACACACTGTGAATCACAAAAAAAAGAAAAAAAGAAACAGTGATATCCTGGTGAGAGGCTGCGAAAGATCTCATGTCAAGTCCAACGGCTGAACTTGCGCGGTCGTGGAGTCTGCAGCCTCTCACCTAAACGTCGATGCAGCAAACAGATATGAAAGTACTTAGACAAAAAACAAAATGAAAAAAGGAAAATCAAAAGAAAAGAACGAAAGCAAAATTTAAACATCACGAAATAAACACTCATTTTTTGTAATATTAATTAATTTTTATGATATCATCATTTAGTGTTAGAACATACGAATATCAAATTTAATAATTATGATGGTAGGTGAAATTGGGTTATATAAGTTAAAATTGTTTGCTTTGAAGGTATGTTTTTATTTTTTTACAAAAAATTTTGAAGGTTAGACAATAATTTTTTTTAACTTCAATAGGAAGTTTATTCCAAATTTTGTTTCCTTCATAACAAATAGATCGTTGAGTGCTTGTTTTATTGCAAGGCATTACAGTCCAGTTAAGATCCAAAGCAGATTTAGTTGGGTAGCTGTGTGTTTGGGAAGCGGACCGGAAGTAATTGTAGAACAAGATTGGAAGAGTTTTGTTTTTGAATTTGTGTACGAATTTTATAACCTCTAGTTCAAAAATGCTACTAAGACTCAAAAAATTTAATTGGCGATAAATTGGTGAAAGTCTTGTTTTAAAAAAAGAAGTTTTGGTCATAATTTTTAGAATGAAATTTTGTTGGACTTGGACTTTGGTGATGTATTTGGAGGCAGAGTTTCCCCACGATGTGATTCCGTAGTGTAAATGAGGGTAGGCTATACCAAAATATACTCTTCGTAAAACGGATATAGGAGCATAATACCTAAGCTTACTTAAAATACCTCTGGCTGTACACAATTTTTCTTCAACATATTGTATGTGGTTTTTCCACTTTAATTTGTGATCTATAAAAACCCCCAAGTATTTTATGACGCTTTTGCGAGTAATAGGTCCGTTGTTAGTATTAACACAAAAATTATCATCACAATTGCTTTTGTTCTTTATACCAGGAAATAAAACTAAATTGGTCTTGCTGTAATTGAGGGTAAGCTTATTTATTCTTATCCAGTGTTCGATTTTGCAAAATTCATTTTCACTTTTTTTTTTTGAGGTATTCTAAGTTTTTATCTGCACAGAGAAGCACGGTGTCATCAGCATATAAGATCATGTCAGAGTCACAACATTTAGGCAAATCATTTATATAGACTAAAAACAAGAATGGCCCAAGGACGCTACCTTGTGGCACGCCAATTGTAATTGGTAGTTGATTAGATCGAATTTGTTGGTCGCTATTCTCAGTGTATTGAAACCTGTTTGTCAAATATGAACGCAATAAACAAATTGCATTACCTCTAACACCATAGTGTTCTAATTTGTCCAATAAAATGTGATGATTTACGCAATCGAAAGCTTTGGCAAAATCCAAAAAAATTCCACATACTGAGTTGCTCACATCTCTTTCCTTAAGTATTGTTTCATGCAGGTAAGTTATTGCAAGATTAGTTGAATGTAATTTTCTGAAACCAAACTGATAGTTTGTAAAAAGATTATACTTTTCCCAAAAGTCAACCAAACGTTTGAGTAAAATAGTTCCAAATATCTTGTTTATAGGAGATAGAATGGAAATAAGCCTATAGTTGCCGAGATCTAGTTTGGACCCGCCTTTATGTAGGGGGATCACTTTCGCAATTTTTAAAATGTCAGGGTAATTTCCTGTTTCTAAACATTCGTTAAATGATCTAGCTAAAAATCGGGCAATTAGAAATTTGGCTTCTTTAATTAAGATCACAGGGATATCAATGTGACCAGGTGATTTATTGATGTTCATACATGCAATAGTTTCGGCAATTTCGAATTCGTCTGTTGGTCGCAAAATAATTGAAGATGATTGCCGGTTACGCAAATATTTGATATAATTTTTGTCAAATTTTTGATTTTGGTTAGCACTTAATTTTTCTCCTATGCTGACAAAATGCTGATTAAGTTCTTCACAAATTGTTGGATGAGAGGAGATTAGTTTACCTTCAACTTTTATTGTCTGCGGTAATGGTGATTTCGGTATACTTTTTCTAAGCAGTTGATTTATATACTTCCAAGTATCGGAAGGATTTCTTGCGTTCCGAAAAAGATTTTCAAAATAGTAGCGTTTAGCAAATTCCTTTATGTGCGTCAATTTATTTCTATATTTTTTGTAGTTATTGAGGAGGTCCGATGACCTATTTTTTAGAAACTTAGCATACAATTTGTTCTTATGTTTGATGGATGTGAGGATACCAGGGGTTATCCAGGGGTTTTTTGAAATCTTGAATTGCTTTCGGCTTAATCTTTTTAGAGGAAAATATAAGCTTGTTGAACTACTCATTCAAGTTAAAAATTTGTCGATGTTTTTGCTGTTTCGCAATTCGGGCGCATTAAGCTGTGTGACTAAGCCTAGTACGTCAGCATTGTTCCAGTGCATCACAACAAACAAAGTCAACATACCAACAAGGCTACTTGTTCAACGACGTAATTTCAAACGTACTTGCTTAACAAAATCTCATTTGGAGAAAACGATACACTTCCAATCACTCTGGGCACTCTTTTACTACTACAAAAAAAATTTCAGCTCCTCAGCATTGCTTCATTGCATTGCAACAACAAATTTCAACATGTCAAAAACACTCGATATTGAACAATGCAACTATGAAGTCAATTACCCAGTACATTTTCAGCTAAGTATCACCAAACTCTTCCATTTTATCGAAGAGCAATCACGCTGGTATTAAGCAATCCCCACATTTCAGCATTGATTCAGTGCATCGCAACAAGTAAATCCAAACCAAATTTATCATATCCCCATCATTAAAAATGCAAAAGTTAGTGCAAGTCATGATTTTTGTTAGAAAACCAAATCCTTTTTGATTAAATCTAAGATTTCTTACAAAGCCTAGTACTTCAGCATTGTTCCAGCGCATCACAACAAACAAAGTCAACATACCAACAAGGCCACTCGTTCACCAGGTAAACTCTAAAGTACTTGCGTAGCAACATTTGATTTGACGAAAGCCATAGTCCGTAGATCAACTTAAGCACTGTTGGACTTTGCAAGCCCAATCCAGCTGCTCAGCAACGTTCTAGTGCATTAAAACATGCAAACCAATTTCAAAAGAGCAACTGTTCAGCAATTCATGTCCTAATTTAGTTGCCCGGAAACATATGAGGCAAAAAAACATCACTTAATGTTTCAAACTAAAAACTGTTACACCGGCTCAAAGCAAACCCCAACTGCTCAGAATTACTCCACAGCATCACATCAATTGACACCACAAAAAACTATTTGTTCAGCAATGCAAACCCGAAATCAGCTGCTTATCAGTTTTTTAGTTAAAAAATACAAAACTCTTCACTTCAACTTAAGCACTGTAACACTGATGCAAAAACAATCCCCGCTGCTCATCATCGTTTCAGTGCATCACAACACACAAAGTCATTAAAAAAAACATTTCTTTACTAATGAAAATCTAAAATTAGTTGTCCTGAAATAATTAAGTAACAGAAAACTAATATCACATTGTAAACTATCACTTGTTTAACAAAGCTCAACAATGTTGCACTGCTTCACAACAAACAAATTCAACAAGTCAAAAAAACTCACTTGATCAACAATGCAAAAGCAAAAATATTTTCGCAGCAATGTTTCAGTCAGAGAATACAAAGCGCTTCAATTCTATTCATGCAGTTTTGATTGCTGTATAGCAAACCTACATGTCAGCATTGTTCCAATGCATCACAACCAGTAAGTCATACCAAATATACTGCGTCTTCAGCAATACAAAGGCAAAATTAGTTGCCCAACAATGTTTTACTTGCCGAGAAAACAACAACTTGTTTTACTTGCCAAAATTACCAATACCACTAGTTGTCTTGAAGTGATTTAGTTACAGAAAACAATACACTTCCATTCAATTTGAGCTCTATTTTACTGCTTCGAAGCAAACCTCAGCTGCTCAGCATTGTTTGAGTGGATCACAGCAAACAAGATCATATCAAAAAAATGCCACTTGGTCAGCAAAGCTCAGCATTGCTGCACTGCTTCACCACAAATAAGCCCAACGAGTCAAAAAACTCATTAATAAAGAATGCAATTCTGAATTTAGTTGTTCAGCAATGTTTCAGTTACAGTTTACAAAGCTCCTCAACTCAATGTAAGCACTGTTACGCAGTGGTAAAGCAAACTACACACGTCAGCATTGTTCCAGTGCATCACAACATTTAAAGTCATACCATAAATACGACTTCATCAGTAAAACAATCCAAAGTAGCTGCCCAGCAATGTTTTAGTTAATGAAAACAATACTCTTTATTTGAACCTCAGCATGTTACATTGTTACAAAGCAAAGCTATGTACTTCAGCAATATTCCAGTTCTTAACAAAAAACAAAGTCAAGATGTCAACAAGGCTTCGTGTTCACTAACGTAAATCCAACCTGAGTTGTTCAGCAATGCGTTAGTTACAGATAAAACAGGTATTCATTTCCACTTAAGCACTGTTCCACTGTTGTAAAGCAAGCCCAAACAGCTTTTGCGATTTTTCAGTGCATTACAACGAATGAGGTCAAATCAAGACAGAATGTTTGTTGCGCAATGCAATGCCAAAAGTGCAGACGGAAAAACAGAAACAGCATTTTCGTTCTTACTTAACACAGGTACACTGTTTTGAAACAGCGAAACATCGTTTCAAAGCTGCTTCAAAGCAGCTCAACAGCTCAATTTTGTTCTACTACACTACAGCAAATACGCTTTCATCAGAAAAATAACAGTCGTTTAACATTGCACATGCAAAAATATTTGCCAAGACATGTTTCAATTGTAGGAGTCGAAACTGTTCAATTCAATCTAAGCATTCTTACAAAGCAAAACCTTAGCGGCTCAGCATTATTGCAGTACAATATAACAAAAATTATCAACATGTCAAACACACCAATTACTGAACAAATCAAATGATAAATTATTTGCGGAGCAACGTCTCATCTAAGATTACAAACTTCTTAACTTCTACCTAAGCACTGTTACACCGTTGCAAAACAAACCCCACGATTCAACATTGTTTCAATTCATCACAACAAACAAAGTCATGTCAAAAATAGCATCCTCTTCATCAAACGAAATACAAACCTAATTGTCAAGCAATGTTTCAGTGAAAACTTGAATACTCTTTTGTTAAACTGATCACTGTTACACTGTTGCAAAGCAAATCCCAATACCTCAGCAAGGTTTCAGTGCATCACAACAAACAAAGTCTTAAAACCACTTGTTCAGCATAGGAAACTGAAAATTAGTTGTTCAGTAAAGTCTTACTTATAAAAAAACACACTATTCAATGCAATTTAAGCACTGTTTTACTGGTACAAAACAAACCTCACTAGCTCAGCATTGTTACACTGCTTCACCTCAAACAAGCCCAACGAATCAAAAAACTCACTTGATCAACAATGCAAAAGCAAAACGATTTTCGCGGCAATGTTTGAGTTACACAAAACAAAGCTCTTCAATTCTATTCATGCCGTTTTGATTGTTGTAAGGCAAACCCACATATCAGCATTGTTCCAGTGCATCACAACACCCAAAGTCATACCAAATATACTACATCTTCAGCAATACAAATGCAAAACTAGTTGCCCAACAATGTTTTACTTGCCGTGAAAATAATACAATTTCAATTAAACTTAGTACAGTTAATCTGTCACAAAAAATAAACTCAGCAGTTCAGCATTGTTCCACTGCATCACTACATATAAGCGCAACTTCTCAAAACTCTCATTGGATCTATAACCCAAATCCCCAACCAGTTAAACAAGAATGTTTCAGTTACAGAACACAAGACTCTTCGGAACAACTAAAGCACTGTTACATTGTTGCAAAACAAACAACACTCGCTACACAACAATGTTTCGGTGCATTGCAACAACAAATTGCAACGTTACACTCGATATTCAACAATGCATTTGTGAAATCAATTACCCACTATTTTTTTAGCTGCAGATCACCAAACTCTTCATTTGTATCGAAGCACTGTCACGCTGTTTTGAAGCAATTGGCACATTTCAACAAAGGTTCAGTGCATCACAACACATAAAATTATACCAATATACCACATCCTCATCAATATAAATTCAAAACTAACGACCCAGCAATGTTTTGGTTCAATGACCAAATACTTTTCAGTTACATCAATCATCAATCAATCAATTACGTTTATTTGTGCGCAACTCAAAATAACCACGTTTCAAAACAGACCACAGCACACAAGCATTAAACCTAAGCGATGTGAAAAAGCCTAGTACTTCAGCATTGTTCCAGCGCATCAAAACAAACAAAGTCAACATACCAACAAGGCCACTCGTTCACCAATTTATCGAAACGCACTTGCTTAGCAATATCTCATTTGCAAAAACCGATAGTCCGTAGTTCAACTTAAACACTGCTAGGCTTTGCAAAGCCAATTCCAGCTGCTCAGCAGCGTTCTACTGCATCAATGCATGCAAATCAATTTCAATACAGCAACTGTTCAGCGATTCAAATCTTAAACTTCTTGCCCATATCAAGTAAAGACAACTTTACTTAATATTTCAAACTAAAAACAGTTGCACCGGCTCAAAGCAAACCCCAGCTGCTCAGAACTATTCCACAGCATCACAACAATTAACACCACAAAAATCTATTTGTTCAGCAATGCAAATCAAAAATCAACTGCTTTGCATATTTTCAGTTAAAAATACAAAACTCTTCACTTCAACTTAAGTACTGTAACACTGATGCAAAAACAACCCACGCTGCTCATCAACGTTTCAGTGCATCGCAACTCACAAAGTCATTAAAAAAACATTTCTTTACTAATGAAAATCTAAAATTAGTTGTCCTGAAATGATTGAGTTACAGAAAACTACATCAATCAATCAATTTGTACACTCTTTTACTGCTAAAAAAGCAAACCTCAGCTGCTCAGCTTTGTTTGAGTGGACCACAGCAAACAAGGTCATATCATGAAGTACCACTTGGTCAGCAATGCTCAGCATTGTTGCACTGCTTCACAACAAACAAACCCAACAAGTCAAAAAACTCACTTGATCAACAATCCAAAAGCAAAACTATCAGTGCGACAAAGTTTCAGTTACACAATACAAAGCGCTTCAAATCTGCTCATGCCGTTTTGATTGTTGTAAGGCAAACCCACATGTCAGCATTGTTCCAATGCATCACAACAACTAAAGTCATACCAAATGTACTACGTCTTCAGCAATACAAATGCAAAACATTGTATTTAGCATTGTTCCAGCGCATCACAACGAATGAAGTCAACATACCAACAAGCCTACTTGTTCACCAATGTAAAATCAAACGCAATTGCTGAACAATATCTCATTTGCAGATGACCATACTCCGTAGTTCAACTTAAGCACTGTTGGACTTTGCAAAGCCAATTCTAGTTTCTGTTCACCGTTATAGTGCATCGATTGAAGGCAAATCAATTTCAATACAGCAACTGTTTAGCAATGCAATCCTAAACTACTTGCCCGGAAACATGTCAAGTAAAGACAACTTTACTTTATATTTCAAGCTAAAACCTGTTACACCAGTTCAAAGCAAACCCCAGCTGCTCAAATCTATTCCACAGCATCACAACAATTAACACCACAAACATTTATTTAATCAGCAATGCAAATCAAAATTCGGCTGCCTAACAATTGTTCAGTTAACAAGCACATAACTTTTCACTTCAAATTAAGCACTGTAGCACTGATGCAAAAGCAATCCCCGCTGCCCATCAACGTTTTAGTGCATCACAACAAACAAATTCAATAAACAAAACATTTGTTTACTAATGCAAATCCAAATATAGTAATCTTGAACTGATTTCGTTACATAAAACTAAACATTTCAATCATCCTGAAAACTCTTTTACTGCTATAAAGCAAACCTCAGCTGCTCAGCATTGTTTGAGTGGACCACAGCAAACAAGGTCTATCATAAAGTATCACTTGTTTAGCAAATCTTAACATTGTTGCACTGCTTCACAACAAACAAACCCAACAAGGCAAAGAACTCACTTGATCAACAATGCAAAAGCAAAACTATTTTCGCAGCAATGTTTCTGTTCACAGATTACAAAGCGCTTCAATTCTGCTCGTGCAGTTTTAATTGTTGTAAGGCAAACCCACATGTCAGCATTGGTCCAGGGCATAACAACAACTAAAGTCATACCAAATATACTACGTCTTCAGCAATACAAAGGCAAAACTAGTCGCCCAACAATGTTTTACTTGCCGAGAAAATTAAACAACTTTCAATTAAACTTAGCACAGTTAGTCCGACACAAAAAATAAATTCAGCAGTTCAGCTTGTTCCACTGCAACACCTTATATAAGCCCAACTTCTCAAAACTCTCATTGGATCTATAACCCAAATCCTCAACCGATTAAACCGGAATGTTTCAGTTACGGAACACAAAACTCTTCGACTCAACTTAAGCACTGTTACATTGTTGCAAAACAAACAAAACCCACCGCTCAACAATGTTTCGGTGCATTGCAACAACAAATTTTCAACATGTCAAAAAAACTCAATATTCAGCAATGCATCTGTGAATTCAATTACCCAGTATTTTTTCAGCTACAGATCACCAAACTCTTCATTTGTATCGAGGCGCAGTCACGCTGCTAAGAAGCAATCGGCAAATTTCAGCATTGATTCAATGCATCACAGTATATATAACCATACCAAATTACCACATCCTCATCAATCTAAATGCAAAACTAACTGCCCAGCAACGTTTTGGTTCAATGACCAAACACTTTTTAGATAAAGCAGTCGTCAGTCAATCAATTACATTTATTTGTGCTCAAATCAAAATAACCACATTTCAAAATATCCCACAGCACAGAAGCATTAAACCAAAGCGATGTGACAAAACCTAGTACGTCAGCATTGTTCCAGCGCATCACAACAAATGAAGTCAACATACCAACAAGGCTATTTGTTCACCAAAGTAAAATCAAACGTAATTGCTTAACAATATCTCATTTGCAGAAAACCATAGTCCGTGGTTCAACTTAAGCACTGTTGGACTTTGCAAAGCCATCTCCAGCTGCACAGCGCCGTTCCAGTGCATCAATGTATGCAAATCAATTTCAAAAAAACAACTGTTCAGCAATGCAAATCCTAAACTATTTGCCCGGAAACATATCAGATAAAGACAACTTTACTGAATATTTTAAAGTAAAAACTGTTACACCGGTTCAAAGCAAACCCCAGCTGCTCAGAACTATTCCACAGCATTACATCAATTAACACCACAAAAAACTATTTGTTCAGCAATGCAAATCAAAAATCAGCTGCTTAGCAATTGTTTAGTTAAAAAATACAAAACTCTTCACTTCAACTTAAGCACTGTAACACTGATGCAAAAACAATCCCCGCTGCTCATCATCGTTTCAGTGCATCACAACACACAAAGTCATTAAAAAAAACATTTCTTTACTAATGAAAATCTAAAATTAGTTGTCCTGAAATAATTAAGTAACAGAAAACTAATATCACATTGTAAACTATCACTTGTTTAACAAAGCTCAACAATGTTGCACTGCTTCACAACAAACAAATTCAACAAGTCAAAAAAACTCACTTGATCAACAATGCAAAAGCAAAAATATTTTCGCAGCAATGTTTCAGTCAGAGAATACAAAGCGCTTCAATTCTATTCATGCAGTTTTGATTGCTGTATAGCAAACCTACATGTCAGCATTGTTCCAATGCATCACAACCAGTAAGTCATACCAAATATACTGCGTCTTCAGCAATACAAAGGCAAAATTAGTTGCCCAACAATGTTTTACTTGCCGAGAAAACAACAACTTGTTTTACTTGCCAAAATTACCAATACCACTAGTTGTCTTGAAGTGATTTAGTTACAGAAAACAATACACTTCCATTCAATTTGAGCTCTATTTTACTGCTTCGAAGCAAACCTCAGCTGCTCAGCATTGTTTGAGTGGATCACAGCAAACAAGATCATATCAAAAAAATGCCACTTGGTCAGCAAAGCTCAGCATTGCTGCACTGCTTCACCACAAATAAGCCCAACGAGTCAAAAAACTCATTAATAAAGAATGCAATTCTGAATTTAGTTGTTCAGCAATGTTTCAGTTACAGTTTACAAAGCTCCTCAACTCAATGTAAGCACTGTTACGCAGTGGTAAAGCAAACTACACACGTCAGCATTGTTCCAGTGCATCACAACATTTAAAGTCATACCATAAATACGACTTCATCAGTAAAACAATCCAAAGTAGCTGCCCAGCAATGTTTTAGTTAATGAAAACAATACTCTTTATTTGAACCTCAGCATGTTACATTGTTACAAAGCAAAGCTATGTACTTCAGCAATATTCCAGTTCTTAACAAAAAACAAAGTCAAGATGTCAACAAGGCTTCGTGTTCACTAACGTAAATCCAACCTGAGTTGTTCAGCAATGCGTTAGTTACAGATAAAACAGGTATTCATTTCCACTTAAGCACTGTTCCACTGTTGTAAAGCAAGCCCAAACAGCTTTTGCGATTTTTCAGTGCATTACAACGAATGAGGTCAAATCAAGACAGAATGTTTGTTGCGCAATGCAATGCCAAAAGTGCAGACGGAAAAACAGAAACAGCATTTTCGTTCTTACTTAACACAGGTACACTGTTTTGAAACAGCGAAACATCGTTTCAAAGCTGCTTCAAAGCAGCTCAACAGCTCAATTTTGTTCTACTACACTACAGCAAATACGCTTTCATCAGAAAAATAACAGTCGTTTAACATTGCACATGCAAAAATATTTGCCAAGACATGTTTCAATTGTAGGAGTCGAAACTGTTCAATTCAATCTAAGCATTCTTACAAAGCAAAACCTTAGCGGCTCAGCATTATTGCAGTACAATATAACAAAAATTATCAACATGTCAAACACACCAATTACTGAACAAATCAAATGATAAATTATTTGCGGAGCAACGTCTCATCTAAGATTACAAACTTCTTAACTTCTACCTAAGCACTGTTACACCGTTGCAAAACAAACCCCACGATTCAACATTGTTTCAATTCATCACAACAAACAAAGTCATGTCAAAAATAGCATCCTCTTCATCAAACGAAATACAAACCTAATTGTCAAGCAATGTTTCAGTGAAAACTTGAATACTCTTTTGTTAAACTGATCACTGTTACACTGTTGCAAAGCAAATCCCAATACCTCAGCAAGGTTTCAGTGCATCACAACAAACAAAGTCTTAAAACCACTTGTTCAGCATAGGAAACTGAAAATTAGTTGTTCAGTAAAGTCTTACTTATAAAAAAACACACTATTCAATGCAATTTAAGCACTGTTTTACTGGTACAAAACAAACCTCACTAGCTCAGCATTGTTACACTGCTTCACCTCAAACAAGCCCAACGAATCAAAAAACTCACTTGATCAACAATGCAAAAGCAAAACGATTTTCGCGGCAATGTTTGAGTTACACAAAACAAAGCTCTTCAATTCTATTCATGCCGTTTTGATTGTTGTAAGGCAAACCCACATATCAGCATTGTTCCAGTGCATCACAACACCCAAAGTCATACCAAATATACTACATCTTCAGCAATACAAATGCAAAACTAGTTGCCCAACAATGTTTTACTTGCCGTGAAAATAATACAATTTCAATTAAACTTAGTACAGTTAATCTGTCACAAAAAATAAACTCAGCAGTTCAGCATTGTTCCACTGCATCACTACATATAAGCGCAACTTCTCAAAACTCTCATTGGATCTATAACCCAAATCCCCAACCAGTTAAACAAGAATGTTTCAGTTACAGAACACAAGACTCTTCGGAACAACTAAAGCACTGTTACATTGTTGCAAAACAAACAACACTCGCTACACAACAATGTTTCGGTGCATTGCAACAACAAATTGCAACGTTACACTCGATATTCAACAATGCATTTGTGAAATCAATTACCCACTATTTTTTTAGCTGCAGATCACCAAACTCTTCATTTGTATCGAAGCACTGTCACGCTGTTTTGAAGCAATTGGCACATTTCAACAAAGGTTCAGTGCATCACAACACATAAAATTATACCAATATACCACATCCTCATCAATATAAATTCAAAACTAACGACCCAGCAATGTTTTGGTTCAATGACCAAATACTTTTCAGTTACATCAATCATCAATCAATCAATTACGTTTATTTGTGCGCAACTCAAAATAACCACGTTTCAAAACAGACCACAGCACACAAGCATTAAACCTAAGCGATGTGAAAAAGCCTAGTACTTCAGCATTGTTCCAGCGCATCAAAACAAACAAAGTCAACATACCAACAAGGCCACTCGTTCACCAATTTATCGAAACGCACTTGCTTAGCAATATCTCATTTGCAAAAACCGATAGTCCGTAGTTCAACTTAAACACTGCTAGGCTTTGCAAAGCCAATTCCAGCTGCTCAGCAGCGTTCTACTGCATCAATGCATGCAAATCAATTTCAATACAGCAACTGTTCAGCGATTCAAATCTTAAACTTCTTGCCCATATCAAGTAAAGACAACTTTACTTAATATTTCAAACTAAAAACAGTTGCACCGGCTCAAAGCAAACCCCAGCTGCTCAGAACTATTCCACAGCATCACAACAATTAACACCACAAAAATCTATTTGTTCAGCAATGCAAATCAAAAATCAACTGCTTTGCATATTTTCAGTTAAAAATACAAAACTCTTCACTTCAACTTAAGTACTGTAACACTGATGCAAAAACAACCCACGCTGCTCATCAACGTTTCAGTGCATCGCAACTCACAAAGTCATTAAAAAAACATTTCTTTACTAATGAAAATCTAAAATTAGTTGTCCTGAAATGATTGAGTTACAGAAAACTACATCAATCAATCAATTTGTACACTCTTTTACTGCTAAAAAAGCAAACCTCAGCTGCTCAGCTTTGTTTGAGTGGACCACAGCAAACAAGGTCATATCATGAAGTACCACTTGGTCAGCAATGCTCAGCATTGTTGCACTGCTTCACAACAAACAAACCCAACAAGTCAAAAAACTCACTTGATCAACAATCCAAAAGCAAAACTATCAGTGCGACAAAGTTTCAGTTACACAATACAAAGCGCTTCAAATCTGCTCATGCCGTTTTGATTGTTGTAAGGCAAACCCACATGTCAGCATTGTTCCAATGCATCACAACAACTAAAGTCATACCAAATGTACTACGTCTTCAGCAATACAAATGCAAAACATTGTATTTAGCATTGTTCCAGCGCATCACAACGAATGAAGTCAACATACCAACAAGCCTACTTGTTCACCAATGTAAAATCAAACGCAATTGCTGAACAATATCTCATTTGCAGATGACCATACTCCGTAGTTCAACTTAAGCACTGTTGGACTTTGCAAAGCCAATTCTAGTTTCTGTTCACCGTTATAGTGCATCGATTGAAGGCAAATCAATTTCAATACAGCAACTGTTTAGCAATGCAATCCTAAACTACTTGCCCGGAAACATGTCAAGTAAAGACAACTTTACTTTATATTTCAAGCTAAAACCTGTTACACCAGTTCAAAGCAAACCCCAGCTGCTCAAATCTATTCCACAGCATCACAACAATTAACACCACAAACATTTATTTAATCAGCAATGCAAATCAAAATTCGGCTGCCTAACAATTGTTCAGTTAACAAGCACATAACTTTTCACTTCAAATTAAGCACTGTAGCACTGATGCAAAAGCAATCCCCGCTGCCCATCAACGTTTTAGTGCATCACAACAAACAAATTCAATAAACAAAACATTTGTTTACTAATGCAAATCCAAATATAGTAATCTTGAACTGATTTCGTTACATAAAACTAAACATTTCAATCATCCTGAAAACTCTTTTACTGCTATAAAGCAAACCTCAGCTGCTCAGCATTGTTTGAGTGGACCACAGCAAACAAGGTCTATCATAAAGTATCACTTGTTTAGCAAATCTTAACATTGTTGCACTGCTTCACAACAAACAAACCCAACAAGGCAAAGAACTCACTTGATCAACAATGCAAAAGCAAAACTATTTTCGCAGCAATGTTTCTGTTCACAGATTACAAAGCGCTTCAATTCTGCTCGTGCAGTTTTAATTGTTGTAAGGCAAACCCACATGTCAGCATTGGTCCAGGGCATAACAACAACTAAAGTCATACCAAATATACTACGTCTTCAGCAATACAAAGGCAAAACTAGTCGCCCAACAATGTTTTACTTGCCGAGAAAATTAAACAACTTTCAATTAAACTTAGCACAGTTAGTCCGACACAAAAAATAAATTCAGCAGTTCAGCTTGTTCCACTGCAACACCTTATATAAGCCCAACTTCTCAAAACTCTCATTGGATCTATAACCCAAATCCTCAACCGATTAAACCGGAATGTTTCAGTTACGGAACACAAAACTCTTCGACTCAACTTAAGCACTGTTACATTGTTGCAAAACAAACAAAACCCACCGCTCAACAATGTTTCGGTGCATTGCAACAACAAATTTTCAACATGTCAAAAAAACTCAATATTCAGCAATGCATCTGTGAATTCAATTACCCAGTATTTTTTCAGCTACAGATCACCAAACTCTTCATTTGTATCGAGGCGCAGTCACGCTGCTAAGAAGCAATCGGCAAATTTCAGCATTGATTCAATGCATCACAGTATATATAACCATACCAAATTACCACATCCTCATCAATCTAAATGCAAAACTAACTGCCCAGCAACGTTTTGGTTCAATGACCAAACACTTTTTAGATAAAGCAGTCGTCAGTCAATCAATTACATTTATTTGTGCTCAAATCAAAATAACCACATTTCAAAATATCCCACAGCACAGAAGCATTAAACCAAAGCGATGTGACAAAACCTAGTACGTCAGCATTGTTCCAGCGCATCACAACAAATGAAGTCAACATACCAACAAGGCTATTTGTTCACCAAAGTAAAATCAAACGTAATTGCTTAACAATATCTCATTTGCAGAAAACCATAGTCCGTGGTTCAACTTAAGCACTGTTGGACTTTGCAAAGCCATCTCCAGCTGCACAGCGCCGTTCCAGTGCATCAATGTATGCAAATCAATTTCAAAAAAACAACTGTTCAGCAATGCAAATCCTAAACTATTTGCCCGGAAACATATCAGATAAAGACAACTTTACTGAATATTTTAAAGTAAAAACTGTTACACCGGTTCAAAGCAAACCCCAGCTGCTCAGAACTATTCCACAGCATTACATCAATTAACACCACAAAAAACTATTTGTTCAGCAATGCAAATCAAAAATCAGCTGCTTAGCAATTGTTTAGTTAAAAAATACAAAACTCTTCACTTCAACTTAAGCACTGTAACACTGATGCAAAAGCAATCCCCACTGCTCATCAACGTTTCAGTGGATCGCAACAAACAAAGTCATTAAAAAAACATTTGTTTTCTAAAGCAAATCCAAATTAGTTGTCTTGAAATAATTGCGTTACAGAAAACTAAACACTTCCATTTATTCTGAGCAATATTTTATATTGCAAAATTGCAAACCTCAGCTGCTCAGCATTGTTTGAATGAACCACAGCAAACAAGGTCACATCATAAAAAATCACTTGTTTAGCAAATCTCAACATTGTTGCACTGTTTCATAACAAACAAATCCAACAAGTCAAAAAAATCGCTTGATCAACAATTCAAAAGCAACCTTATTTCAACAGCAATATTTTGGTTACGGGACAAAAAGTTCTTTAACTCTATTCATGAAGTTTTGGTTATAGTAAAGCAAACCCACATGTCAGCATTGTTCCAGTGCATCACAACCAGTAAGTCATACCAAATATACTGCATCTTCAGCAATACAAATGCAAAACCATTTGCCCAATGATGTTTTACTTGCCGAGAAAATTAAACAACTTCCAATTAAACTTATCACAGTTAATCCACCACAAAAAACAAATTCAGCTGTTCAGCTTGTTCCGCTGAAAAACTACATATAAGCCCAACTTCTCAAAACACTCATTGGATCAGCGATCCAAATTTTCAACCAGTTGAACAGAAATGTTTCAGTTACAGAGAACAAAACTCTTTGACTCAACTTAAACACTATTGCACAGTTGCATATTAAACTACACCCGCTGCTCAACATTGTTTCAGTGCATTGCAACAACAAATTTCAACATGTCAAAAGCACTCGATATTCAGCAATGCATCTGTGAATTTACATAACTAGCCTTTTTTCAGCTACGGATCACCAAACTCTTCATTTGTATCAAAGCACTGTCACGCTGTTATAAAACAATCCCCACATTTCAACACTGATTCAATGCATTACAACATACACATCTATACCAAATTACCACATCCTCATCAATCTAAATGCAAAACTAACTGCCCAGCAATGTTTTGGTTCAATGACCAAATACTTTTTACTTAAATCAATCATCAATCAATCAATTACGTTTATTTGTGCTCAATTCAAAATAACCACAGTTCAAAATAGCCCTCAGCACAGAAGCATTAAACCTAAGCAATGTGACAAAGCTTAGTACGTCAGCATTGTTCCAGCGCATCACAACAAACAAAGTCAACATACCAACAAGGCTACTTGTTCACCAAAGTAAAATCAAATGTACTTGCTTAACAATATTTCATTTGCAGAAAGCGATAGTCCATAGTTCAACTTAAGCATTGTTGGACTTTGCAAAGCCAATTCCAACTGCTAAGAATTATTACACAGCATCACAAAAACAGAAATTTATTTAATCAGCAATACAAATCCAAATACGGCTGCTTAACAGTTGTTCAGTCGGAAAATACAAAACTTTTCAATTCAACTTGAGCACTGTAACACTGATGCAAAAACAAACCATGCGGTTGATCAACGTTTAGGTGCATCACAACAAACAAAGTCATTAAAAAAAACATTTGCTTTCTAAGGCAGATCTAAAATTAGTTGTCTTGAAGTGATTTAGTTACAGAAAACTAAACTCTTCTATTCAAACTGAGCACTGTTTATTTCTTGCTGCTCAGCATTGTTTGAGTCGACCACGTCATAAAGTGCCACTTGTTCAGCATTGCTCAGCATTGTTGCACTGTTTCAAAACATACAAATCCAACAAGTTAAATAACTCACTTGATCAACAATCCAAAAGCAAAACTATTTTCGCAGCAATGTTTCAGTTACACAATACAAAGCTCTTCAATTCTGCTCATGCCGTTTTGATTGTTGTAAGGCAAACCCACATGTCAGCATTGTTCCAGTGCATCACAGCAATTAAAGTCATACCAAATATGCTACGTCTTCAGCAACACAAAGGCAAAACTGGTTGCCCAACAATGTTTTACTTGCCGTGAAAATTAAACAACTTTCAATTAAACTTAGCTCAGTTAATACGCCACAGAAAATAAACTCAGCAGTTCAGCATTGTTCCACTGCAACACTACATATAAGCCCAACTTCTCAACACTCATTGGATCAGCGATCCAAATCCTCAACCAGTTGAACAGAAAAGCTCCAGTTACGGAATACAAAACTCTTCGGCTCAACATAAGCACTGTTACCTTGTTGCATAACAAACAACACCCGCTGCTAAACATTGTTTCAGTGCATTGCAACAACAAATTTCAACATGTCAAAAACACTCAATATTCAACAATGCAACTACGAAGTTAGTTACCCAGTATTTTCTAAGCGACGGATCACCAAACTCTTCCATTTTATCGAGGCACTGTCACGCTGTTATGAAGCAATCCCCACATTTCAGCATTGATTCAGTGCATCACAACAAATACAATGATAC
The DNA here is from genome assembly GCA_963965965.1 of Trididemnum nubilum. Classification (NCBI taxonomy): domain Eukaryota; kingdom Metazoa; phylum Chordata; class Ascidiacea; order Aplousobranchia; family Didemnidae; genus Trididemnum; species Trididemnum nubilum. Next base: position 42,941,958 of record OZ014481.1, read on the forward strand.
CAAAATTTCCACATCCTCATCAATCTAAATGCAAGACCAATTGCCCAGCAATGTTTTGATTCAATGACCAAATACTTTTCAGTTAAATCAATCATCAATCAATCAATTACGTTTATTTGTGTGCAATTCAAAAGCACCACATTTCAAAATAGCCCACAGCACAGAAGCATTAAACCTAAGCAATGTGACAAAGCTTAGTACGTCAGCATTGTTCCAGTGCATCACAACAAACAAAGTCAATATACGAACAAGGCTACTCGTTTACTAATGTAAAATCAAACGTACGTGCTGAACAATATTTCATTTGCAAAAAACGATATTTTGTGGTTCAACTTAAGCATTGTTGGACTTTGCAAAGCCAATTCCAGCTGCTCAGTGCCGTTCCAGTGCAAATCAATTCAAATCAATTCAAATCAAGTCATGCAAATCAATTCCAATGCAGCAACTGTTCAGCAATGCAAATCCTAAAATAGTTGCCCAGAAACATATCAAGCAGAAAAAAAACATCTCTTAATATTTCAAACTAAAATCTGTTACACCGGTTCAAAGCAAACCCCAGCTGCACAGAACTATTACACAGCATCACAACAATTAACACCACAAAAATCTATTTGTTCAGCAATGCAAATCAAAAATCAGCTGCTTAGCAATTGTTTAGTTAAAAAATACAAAACTCTTCACTTCAACTTAAGCACTGTAACACTGATGCAAAAGCAATCCCCACTGCTCATCAACGTTTCAGTGGATCGCAACAAACAAAGTCATAAAAAAAATATTTGTTTATTAATGGAAATCCAAAATTAGTTGTCTTGAAGTGATTGGGTTACAGAAAGCAATACATTTCCAGACAATCTAGACACTCTTTTACTACTGCGAAAAGAACTTCAGCTGCTCAGCATTGTTTCAGTGCATTGCAACAACAAATTTCAACTTGTCAAAAACATTCGGTATTCAACAAGGCAACTATGAATTCAATTACCCAGTATTTTTTCAGCTAAGGATCACCAAACCCTTCCATTTCAGCGTGGCGCAATCACGCTGGTATTAAGCAATCCCCACATTTCAGCGTTGATTCAGTGTATCGCAAAAATAAATCCAAACCAAAATTACCACATTGCCATTAACAAAAATGCAAATTTAGTGCACGACAAGGTTTTTGTTAGAAAACCAAAAATTTCTTAGATAACCTTAGCAATTTAACAAAACCTAGTACTTCAGCATTGTTCCAGCGCATCACAACAAACAAAGTCAACATTCCAACAAGGCTACTTATTCACCAATGTAAACTCTAAAGTACTTGCGTAGCAATATTTGATTCGACGAAAACCACAGTCCGTGGTTTAACTTAAGCACTGTTGAACTTTGCAAAGCCATATCCAGCTGCTCAGCAACGTTTTAATCCAACAATGCATGCAAACCAATTTCAATACAGCAACTGTTCAGCAATGCAAATCCTAAACTAGTTGCCAGCAAACATATCAAGTAAAGACAACTTTATCTAATATTTCAAACTACAAACTGCTGCACCGGTTCAAAACAAACCCCAGCTGCTCAGAAATACACCACAGCATCACAACAATTACACCACAAAAAACTTTTTATTCAGCAATGCAAATCAAAAATCGGCTGCTTAGCAATTGTTTAGTTAAAAAATACAAAACTCTTCACTTCAACTTAAGCACTGTAACACAGTTGAAAAAACAACCTCCGCTGCTCGTCATTGTTTCAGTGCATCACAACAAACAAAGTCATTAAAAAAAACATTTGTTTATTATGGCAAATCTAAAATTAGTTGTCTTGAAATGATTGTGTTACAAAAAACTAAACACTTCCAATCAATCTGAGCACTTTTTTACTTCCACGCGGCAAACCTCAGCTGCTCAGCATTGTTTGAGTGGATCACAGGAAACACGGTCACATTATAGAGTATCACTTGTTGAGCAAAGTTAGGCATTGTTGCACTGCTTCACACAAACAAACCCAACAAGTCAAAGAACTCACTTGATCAATAATCCAAAAGCAACCTTATTTTAACAGCATCGTTTCAGTCACAGAATACAAAGCTCTTCAGTTCTGCTCAATGATTTTGATTATTGTAAGGCAAACCCACATGTCAGCATTGTGCCAGTGCATCACAACAACTAAAATCATACCAAATATGCTACGTCTTCGGCAATACTAATGCAAAACTGGTTGCCCAACAATGTTTTACTTGCCGAGAAAATTAAACAACTTCCAATTAAACTTAGCACAGCTATTCCGCCACAAAAAATAAACTAAGCAGTTCAGTATTGTGCCGCTGCAACACTACATTTAAGCCCAACTTCTCAAAACACTCATTGGATCAACGACCCATATCCTCAACAAGTTGAACAGAAATGTTTCAGTTACCAAATATAAAACTCTTCGACTTAACAGAACCGCTGTTACATTGTTGCAAAACAAACAAAACCTGCTGCTAAACATTGTTTCGGTGCATTGCAACAACAAATTTCAACATGTCAAAAGCACTCGATATTCAACAATGCAATTACGAAGTTTGCTACCCAGTATTTTTTCAGCTGCGGATCACCAAACTTTTCATTTGTATCGAGGCACTGTCACGCTGTTATGAAGCAATTCCCACCTTTCAGCATTGATTCAGTGCATCACAACAAATAAATCTTTACCAAATTTACCACATCCCCATTATTGCAAATGCAAAACTAACTGCCCAGCAACACTTTGGTTCAATGACCAAATGCTTTTTAGTTAAATCAGTCATCAATCAATCAATTACATTTATTTGTGCTCAATTCAAAATAACCACATTTCAAAATAGCCCACAGCACAGAAGCATTAAATCTAACGTTTTTTACAAAGCCTAGTACGTCAGCATTGTTCTAGCGCATTGCAACAAACAAAGTCAACAGACCAACAAGGCTACTTGTTCACTAATGTATTGAAACGTACTTGCCTAACAATATTTCATTTGCAAAAAACGATAGTCTGTGGTTCAACTTAAGCACTGTTGAACTTTGCAAAGCCAATTGCAGTTGCTGCGCTCCGTTCTAGTGCATCGATGCTTGCAAATCAATTTCAATAAAGCTACTGTTCAGCAATGCAAATCCTAAACTAGTTGCCCGGTAACGTATCAAGTAAAGAACTTCACTGTTTATTTTAAACTAAAAACTGTTACACCATTTCAAAGCAAACCTCAGCTGCTCAAGATTATTCCACAGCATCATAACAATTAACACTACAAACATTTATTTAATCAGCAATGCAAATGAAAAATCAGCTGCCCATTAATTTTTTAGTTAAAAAATACAAAACTTTTCAATTCAACTTAAGCACTGTAACACTGATGAAAAAACAATCCCCGATGCCCATCATTGTTTCAGTGGATCACAACAAACAAAGTCATTAAAAAAACATTTGTTTACTAAGGCAAATCTAAAATTAGTTGTCTTGAAATGATTGAGTTACGAAAAACTAAACATTTCCAATTATTCTGAGCACTAGTTTACTATTAGAAAGCAAACCTCAGCTGCTCAGCATTGTTTGAGTGGACCACAGCAAACAAGGTCACATCAAAAATTATAACTTGTTTGACAAAGCTAAGCATTGTTGCACTGCTTCACAATAAAACAAACCCAACAAGTCAAAAACTCACTTGATTAACAATTCAAAAACTAACTTATTTCAACAGCAATGTTTCAGTCACAAATTACAAAACTTTTCAATTTTATTCATGCAGTTTTGATTGTTGTAAGGCAAACCCACATATCAGCATTGTTCCAGTGCATAACAACAATTAAAGTCATACATAATATGGTAGGTCTTCAGCAATACAAAGGCAAAACTGGTTGCCCAACAATGTTTTACTTGCCGTGAAAATTAAACAACTTTCAATTAAACTTAGTACAGTTAATACGCCACAGAAAATAAACTCAGCAGTTCAGCATTGTTCCACTGCATCACCACATATAAGCCCAACTTCTCAACACTCATTGGATCTATAACCCAAATCCTCAACCAGTTGAACTAAAATGCTTCATTAACGGAACACAAAACTCTTCGACTCAACTTAAGCACTGTTACGTTGTTGCAAAACAAACAACACCCGCTGCTCAACGCTGTTTCAGTGCATTGCAACAAAAAAATTTCAACATGTCAAAAGCACTCGATAATCAACAATACAATTATGAATTCAATGACTCAGTATTTTTCAGCTACAAATTACCAAACTCTTCATTTGTATCGAAGCACTGTCACGCTGTAATGAGGCATTAAATCAGTGCATTACAATACCTAAAATCATACCAAATTACCACATCCTCATCAATCTAAATGCAAAACTAACTGCCCAACATTGTTTTGGTTCAATGACTAAATACTTTTTGCTTAAATCAACCATCAATCAATTAATTACCGGTACGTTTATTTGTGCGCAATTCAAAATAATCACATTTCAAATCAGACCACAGCACAGAAGCATTAAACCAAAGATTTCTTACAAAGCCTAATACTTCAGCATTGTTCCAGCGCATCACAACAAACAAAGTCAACATAACAACAAGGCTACTTGTTCACCATTGTATTGAAACGCACTTGCTTAGCAATATCTCATTTGCAGAAAACGATAGTTCGTAGTTCAACTTAAGCACTGTTAGATTTTGCGAAGCCAATTCCAGCTGCTCAGCCCCGTTATAGTGCATCAATGCATGCAAATCATATTTAAAAAAGCAATTGTTCAGCAGTGCAAATCCTAAACTAGTCGCCGGAAACATATCAAATAAAGACAACTTTATTGTTTATTTCAAACTAAAAACTGCTACACCAGTTCAAAGCAAACCCCAGCTGCTCAGAATTTATTCACAGCATCACAACAATTAACACCACAAAAAACTATTTGTTCAGCGATGCAAATCCAAAATCGGCTGCTTTGCACATCTTCAGTTAAAAAATGCAAAACTCTTCACTTCAACTTAAGCACTGTAACACTGATGCAAAAGCAATCCCCGCTGCTCATTAACGTTTCAGTGGATTGCAACACACAAATTCAATAAACAAAACATTTGTTTACTACGGCAAATCTAAAGTTAGTTGTCTTAAAATAATTGAGTTACAGAAAACTAAACACTTCCAATCAATCTGAACTCTCTTTTACTGCTACAAAGCAAACCTCAGCTGCTCAGCATTGTTTGAGTGGACCACAGCAAACAAGGTCATATCATAAAGTACCACTTGGTCAGCAATGCTCAGCAACAAACAAACCCAACAAGGCAAAGAACTCACTTGATCAACAATGCAAAAGCAAAACTATTTTCGCAGCAATGTTTTTGTTCACAGATTACAAAGCGCTTCAATTCTGCTCGTGCAGTTTTAATTGTTGTAAGGCAAACCCACATGTCAGCATTGGTCCAGGGCATAACAACAACTAAAGTCATACCAAATATACTACGTCTTCAGCAATACAAAGGCAAAACTAGTCGCCCAACAATGTTTTACTTGCCGAGAAAATTAAACAACTTTCAATTAAACTTAGCACAGTTAGTCCGACACAAAAAATAAATTCAGCAGTTCAGCTTGTTCCACTGCAACACCTTATATAAGCCCAACTTCTCAAAACTCTCATTGGATCTATAACCCAAATCCTCAACCGATTAAACCGGAATGTTTCAGTTACGGAACACAAAACTCTTCGACTCAACTTAAGCACTGTTACATTGTTGCAAAACAAACAAAACCCACCGCTCAACAATGTTTCGGTGCATTGCAACAACAAATTTGAACATGTCAAAAACACTCGATAATCGACAATGCATATATAAATTAAATTACCCAGTATTTTTCAGCTACGGACAACCAAACTCTTCATTTGTATCGAGGCACTGTCACGCTAGTAAGAAGCAATCCTTACATTTCAACATTGATTCAATGCATCACAATATTTACAACCATACCGAATTTCCACATCCACATCAAACTAAATGCAAAACTATCTGTCCAGCAATGTTTTGGTTCAAAGACCAAATCCTTTTTCGTTTATATGTGCGCTATTCAAAACAATCTCATTTCAATACAAACCACAGCACAGAAGCATTAAATCTAAGCAATGTTACAAAGCCTAGTACTTCAGCATTGATTCAGTTCATCACAACAAATACATCCATACCAAATTTAACACATCCTCTTCAATATAAAGGCAAAAGTTACTGCCCGGCATGGTTTTTGTTAGAACACCAAATACTTTTTAGTTAAATCTAAGATTTCTTACAAAGCCTAGTACTTCAGCATTGTTCCAGCGCATCACAACAAACAAAGTCAACATACCAACAAGGCGGCTTGTTCACCAATGTATATCCAAACGTACTTGCTTAGCATCATCTCATTTGCAGAAAACCATAGTCTGTAGTTCAACTTAAGTACTGCTGGACTTTGCAAAGCCAATTCCAGCTGCTCAGCAACGTCAATGCATCAATGCAAGCAAATTTGTTTCAATACAGCAACTGTTCAGCGATGCAAGTTTTAGATTTCCTGCTCAGAAACATATTAAGTAAAGACAACTGTACTTAATATTTCAAACTAAAAACTGTTACACCGGTTCGAAGCAAACTCCGGCTGCTCATAACTATTCCACAGCATCACTACAATTAACACCACGAAAAACTATTTGTTCAGCAATGCAAATCCAAAATCGGCTGCTTTGCACATTTTCAGTTAAAAAATACAACACTCTTCAATTCAACTTAAGCATTGTAACACTGATGTAAAAACAATCCCCGCTGCTCATCATTGTTTCAGTGCATCACAACAAACAAAGTCATAAAACAACATTTGTTTACTAATGAAAATCTAAAATTAGTTGTTATGAAATGATTTAGTTACAGAAAACAATACACTTCCAATCAATCTGAGCACTATTTTACTGCTACAAAGCAAACCTCAGCTGCTCAGCATTGTTTGAATGGATCACAGCAAACAAGATCATATCAAAAAAATGCCACTTGGTCAGCAAAGCTCAGCATTGCTGCACTGCTTCACCACAAATAAGCCCAACGAGTCAAAAAACTCATTAATAAAGAATGCAATTCTGAATTTAGTTGTTCAGCAATGTTTCAGTTACAGTTTACAAAGCTCCTCAACTCAATGTAAGCACTGTTACGCAGTGGTAAAGCAAACTACACACGTCAGCATTGTTCCAGTGCATCACAACATTTAAAGTCATACCATAAATACGACTTCATCAGTAAAACAATCCAAAGTAGCTGCCCAGCAATGTTTTAGTTAATGAAAACAATACTCTTTATTTGAACCTCAGCATGTTACATTGTTACAAAGCAAAGCTATGTACTTCAGCAATATTCCAGTTCTTAACAAAAAACAAAGTCAAGATGTCAACAAGGCTACGTGTTCACTAACGTAAATCCAACCTGAGTTGTTCAGCAATGCGTTAGTTACAGATAAAACAGGTATTCATTTCCACTTAAGCACTGTTCCACTGTTGTAAAGCAAGCCCAAACAGCTTTTGCGATTTTTCAGTGCATTACAACGAATGAGGTCAAATCAAGACAGAATGTTTGTTGCGCAATGCAAATCCAAAAGTGCAGACGGAAAAACAGCAACAGCATTTTCGTTCTTACTTAACACAGGTACACTGTTTCGAAGCAGCGCAACATCGTTTCAAAGCTGTTTGAAAGCATCTTATTAGCTAAGCCTTGTTCCAGTGTATCATAACAAATAAAGTCATACCAAAAGAGCTAATATTTCTGCATTGCAAATCCAAAGCTAATTGCCAACATCGCTTTATCTTTAAATAACAAAACATTTTTTTTTCGATCAAATTCAGCATTGCTACCTTATTACAAAAATTATCTCCGCAGCTCAGCATTGTTTCAGTGCATTGAAACAAATAGCTTTCATCAAAACAAAAACACTTGTTTGTCAATGCAAATGCAAACTTTGTTGCCAAGACATGTTTTAATTGTAAGCAACAAACTTATTCACTCCATTTTAAGCACTGTTACAAGCCAATTTCCAGCAGCTCAGCATTGTTTCAGTGCATTAAAAAAAATCTTTCAACGTGTCAAAAACACTCGACTTTCAACAATGTAACTATGAATTTAATTCCTCAGTGTTCTTTCAGCTACGGACTACAAACTCTTCATTTCCACTGAAACACTGCTACGCTGTTTTGAAACAACCTCCACATTTCAGCATCGTTTCGTGCATTGATTCAGTGCGTCACAACAAATAAATCCGTACCAAAATACCACATCCCCATCATTATAAATGCAAAACTAGGTGCCTAGCAATGTTTTAGTCAGAAAACCAAATACTGTACTTTTTAGTTAAACCCAAGATTTCTTACAAAGCCTGGTACTTCAGCATTGTTTCAGCGCATCACAACAAACAAAGCCAACATACCAACAAGGCTACTAGTTCACCAATGCAAATTCAAACGTACTTGCTTAGCAATATCTCTTTTGCATAAAACCATAGTCCTTAATTCAATTTAAGAACCGATAGACTTTGCAAAACAAACTCCAGCTGCTCATCACTGTTCCAGTGTATCAACGCAAGCAAATTTATTTCAATAGAGCTACTGTTCAGCAATGCAAATTCTAATCTACCTGCCCAGAAACATATCAAGTAAGAAAAACACTACTTTTTATTTCAAACTAAAAACTGTTACACCGGTTCAAAGCAAACCCCAGCTGCTTAGAATTATTCCACAGCATTACAACAATTAACACCACAAAAAACTATTTGTTCAGCAATGCAAATCCAAAATCGGCTGCTTTGCACATTTTCAGTTAAAAAATACAAAACTCTTGTATTCAACTTAAGCACTGTAACACTGATGCAAAAACAACCCTCGCTGCTCATCATTGCTTCAGTCTCAGCATTGTTCAGTTGCAAAAACAACCCCTGCTGCTCAGCACTGCTTCACAGCAACCAAAGTCATTAAAAAACATTTGTTCAGCAATGCAAATGCAAAGTTTTGAAAGGTATTAGTTACAGAAACCAATGCACCTTTCATTCAATTTAGGTAATATTTTACTGCTACAAAAGACACTCCAGCAGCTCAGTGTAGTTCCAGTGCAGTACAACATTATCAGAATGACAACTTGTTTAAAAGTGCAAATATAAAGCTAATTGCCCAGCAATGTTTCATTGTCAGACAGAAACCTTTGAATTTTATCTACTCACTGTTTCATTGTTGTAAAGCACATCCTAAAACCTCAACATTGTTCTAGTCCTTATCAGCAAGCAAGTATTCATCTAAAAAAAGCATTTTATTCCGGAATTCGAAAGTGGTTGCCAAGCAACATATACCATACAGTATATCAGTTACAGAATACAAAACTTTTCAATTCAACCCAAGTACTGTAACATTTTGGCGATGCAAGCCCCAGCAGCTATGTTTTTTTCAGGTTCCTTAAAACTGTGAAGCACATGTTATTTGCTTTGCTAATTGTGAGCTTCTTTTTAATATTTTTAATTTAGTTCAAATTTTCCCACTCCAGGTAGCTATGGAGTTATCACGTTTGCGGTGTTGTCGCGGTGCTTTGTTCGTTTGAAATACGACAGCGTTAGTGAGAAATTTATCTGTGATAATCATAGTATTTCAGCGCTCTAATCAGAACTTAAAGCTGATCAGGCAATTTGATAAGTGGTACGGTAGTTTGCTGTGTTTATTGTAATGTAAAGAGCTTACAGCCATACCTAGTTTATAGCGTACTGTACCCAATTTTTTACCACGTGCTTCTATTTGAATAAGTTACCGAGTCAGCTATGTTTCCTGAGAACTGTTATTTTGATTTGTAATTTTGATCTATTTTTGTAATCTGTAATTTTCTCTGCTATAATGCTGGCGTTTATTATATTCCGTATGAACAAATTAATTAAAATTTCTGATTTTAAATCTTTGATTGCCTTGTGACTGAATAGAATCTAAATTTAAATTTAAAAAATTGATGTGGCTTATAGGCTGTGACCTCACTTTAATAAAATTTACGGATCTCTTTACTGAAACCACAGAAGGTGATGGATACATCAACTGCTGGAGCCGCTTAGGTGATAAACCTTTCACTGCTCGCCAGTATAAGCTAACCTATAAAGTTTAAAGTAACGGATGCAAATGCCCAGTGCTGGGCACTGCAAGTTTTTTTGTAAGCCCACAGTCCGCAACTACGCAACCGATTTTCAATTTCCTTAATCTCCAACCGCAAGTTCGCCATTGCATGCTTATAAACAGTATGGGCCGTATTCTAAGAGAGGGCTTGAGCAGCTGCTTAAGCATCTACTTCAAGCATCTGCTTGGGATTTACTCAAGTCCCCGCTAAAAATGGTATTCTAAGAGCAAGCTTGGCAGGAACTTCAGATCGACCAAATTTCGAGTTCAACTTGAATTACGCAATCATCATGTGATTTATTTCAACCACCTGATTGGCCATTTTTTGAAAAATATTTTGCAGTGAAAGAAAAATGAAAAATGCATTTAGTTTGCAAGGTTGTGTGGCAATGCGCTCTTTAGCGACTGTTAGTGTGAAAATACAATTATATTTACAAAAGGGATTAATGTAATATTCGTAATCTTCTGCATTTTTATAATTTGCTTGAAATAAATAAATGTAGCCTTGTTTCCAAAAAATGATAGCCTACGTATTTGTTTGAATTATTGCGGAACAAAAAACAAATTATACAGGCAAATACAGCCTATATTAACCACTACAGGCTTGTAGCTATTCAGTACTTAAAATCGCATTCAGGTCAGAAATTTTTTTGCTCAAGTTTATCTCAATAATTTTTGACAGATCTGAAGTCCAACTTTGAGCTTTCTAGGACCTTCCGTTTCTGAGATATAACAGATTAAATTTCTCCCAAGTTATGTTTGCAAAAAACGCGAAAATTTTTTGCATTTTTTTTTCTGAGACCCCCGTCCAGAGTTGTAAGTCGAGCCAGGCTTTTCGGGTTGGGTTGGGGCTTAAAGTTGACAAAATTTCAGGCTTAAAACGTACTTTTTATCTTAAGTGCACAAAAATATAAAATAACTTGGCAAAATTGCTTAAGTTTTCAGACCTAACTTAATTTTCGGTTTTTTTCGGACATGATTTGGGCTTATATTTCCAGGCTCGGGCCGGTTCCGGGCCTGAACTAGTCGGCCCGTTTGCAAATCTGCACCCGTCCGGAGTCACAAATTTTGATACCTCCCCCATGCCCCCCTTTTGAAAATTTTTCATGAGATTCATTGAACAGTGAACAAAAACCTTTTGCAAAAAAACCGGTCGACCGGCGTAGATTTTGAAATTTACCGGTCAGGTCGGGTTGAGAAAATCATGACCGATTCCATCTTTGTATTGGATCATACCCTAGTGGATGTAGCGTATACTACTGAAATAGTACACTCAGAATTCCGATCTTAAGTCAGAAATCCAATAGACTATAACAATTGGTCTTACAACTTTTCTAATTATTTAGACAAACTTCTCTTTAAATAAATGCCAAATAATTTCTACTTTGGACTTTTATACAGTGTACTGAGCGATGAAAAAAATAGTCGTACTGTTCATGCTTATAGCAATGGTCAATCGTGAAGCCTTCAGCACCGTTTGCAGACATGTCTCCCAGAGGTGGAGTCCTCGAGGACGTCCTTGGCCTCGAGGACGTCCTCGAGGACACAATTTGAAGTCCTTGGCCTTGGCCTTGTCCTCGAAGGTCAAGTCCTTGGCCTTGGCCTTGGCCTCGAGGCCTCAAGTCCTCGAAAATTGGCCTGTCCTCGGCTCGGGGACAGCACTATTTTTTGGAATGTTAAAATTTTGTGGAGCGCTTGAAAAATTGTCTGGAAAACGTTTTTTAGTGGAGATCGCTTGAAAAATTTTTGTGAAGACCTTTTTTTTTTTTTTTTGGAGAGCACTTGCGCTTTGTGTCCTTGGTCCTTGGCCTTGGCCTCGAGCATTCCTGTCCTTGGCCTCGAGAGCGTCTGTCCTCGGAAAGGCTGTCCTTGGCCTTGGCCTTGGCCTCGGATTTTTTTTGTGTCCTTGGCCTTGGCCTTGGCCTCGAGCCTTGTGTCCTCGACTCCACCTCTGATGTCTCCTCCAATCAGTTAAAAGGCCTTTTATCTTTCCAATTTGCTCAAACTTTAGGATTTTTTTTTTAAATTGTACTTTATTAAATAAAGAAAATCAAGTGCACAACAAGAGAAACCCACAAAAGTTAGGAGAAAAAGATTCAATTCACATGTAATCATAAGCTAATGGTAGACATGTGGTGGTTCCTTTATTTTTTGAAATACAGTTGACAATGGCGTAACCGTAATGGGGAAGAGGGGCTAAAAAAGCAAAGGACTGTAGTACTAGTTCTATCAACAAAACTACTATAGAAAAGCAACAAAAGTAGTAGTTCTATCAACAAAACTACTATAGAAAAGCAACAAAACGGCAAAGCCAAACGGAAAAAAGTCTAATCTTGTTCCGTTGTTTACATTCACGCAGGCGCGTCGCCAGCCGGGGGGGGGGGGGGGGGCAGGGGGCAGAGGTGGTCAGTAACGAAGTAGTTCTACTTAAGTAGACTACTTAAGTAGTATTTTCGGTAACGAGCGACTTACTTAAGTATTTTTCATTTCTGATACTTCTACTTTAACTTCAAGTAAAAACCTTTTGCAAAAAAACCGGTCGACCGGCGTAGATTTTGAAATTTACCGGTCAGGTCGGGTTGAGAAAATCATGACCGATTCCATCTTTGTATTGGATCATACCCTAGTGGATGTAGCGTATACTACTGAAATAGTACACTCAGAATTCCGATCTTAAGTCAGAAATCCAATAGACTATAACAATTGGTCTTACAACTTTTCTAATTATTTAGACAAATTTTCGGTAACGAGCGACTTACTTAAGTATTTTTCATTTCTGATACTTCTACTTTAACTTCAAGTAAAATCCTCTCGAAGTAACGCTACTTGAGTAGTAATGACTTTTATGTAAAGCAGAAGTAAACACCTAGCCATTATTCCACCTCACAACGTGTATAATAACGATTCCACCTCACAACGTGTACAAAAACATTATTCCACCTCGCAACGTGTACAATAAGTATGTATCGAGTTTGTTTTACTGTACAGTACTACGAAACTTATTGAATAGTTACGACGATTCATTTACAGGTCATCTAGGGTAGTGTGTTTTTGCGTTGCATCAAATACCAGGTGTTGACTCAGTCTTACTAAAAAAAAAAAAACATACCGAACCCTGATTAGCATGGTACAGTAGACAAACTAGACATGCGCATTACTCCTGGTTCATACGAAAAAGATTAGCGGTTAACGGCGTTGCGTTTGCTGCGGCTCGTCTGGGGTTCAATTCCCTAGCCGGTTAACGAACAGTGTTGCTAACGACTCGCCATCGCTGCGACATTTCTTCTCAAGCTGTGTTGTCCAGGCGCGGAGATGAGCCCAGTGTCCCTACTAAATCGTATTCGTAATACGCTTCGGTGTAATTTCAAGAGAAAAATAAAACTTTGATTTTTTGATATGCTACCGTAAGTATGGCTTTGCTTGAACACTGATCGTAAGCGTCACAACAGCAAACCTTCGAAGAATAAACAAACACGTGAAATTCGAAATTACTTTCTACTTTCATTAGTTAAGTAGAATTAATTTTGACTACTTCCCTACTTTTACTTAAGTGGAAATGCTTCGCAATACTTCTACTTTTACTTGAAAGGCATTTTTGAGTAAGTAACAATACTTCTACTTAAGTAGATTTTTCGACTACTTTGTCCACCTCTGGCAGGGGGGCAATGCCCCCCCGATTTTCGTTTTTGCCCCCTCCTGATTTTTTTCTCACCTCTCCTCGGTATTTTCTTGAGTTGGTGTTTTTGGGCGAAAAAAACGTTGAAATTTGCGATTTTGGCCAGAAAAATGGCGGAAAAATTGCGATTTCGGCCAGAAAAAACCATCGGATTTCGGCGAAGACCTTTGCCCTCCTGTTTTTACTTTTGCCCTCCCGATTTCGCGAAGCTGGCGACGCCCCTGCATTCACGTGATACGTCCTGCAGGTATTGAAAATTCAGTCAGCCCCCCCAAAAAACATTGCATCACTGGCAGTGTTCTGTTATCTCTTTCACAAACCACGCCATACTGAGGAGATTTTGCTTATCATGTCACAATCAAGTAGCCACAAAATTTGCGAAGTGATTCAAACTGTTGCTCTTTTCAGCCAGCTGCTTCTGTCATCTCGTCAAAATTTTACAGCTTTTTCTGCAACAAAATAGGCTTCATCAAGTTCAGAAAAATGTTCCTATAAATGATTATTTTACCTTTGTTACAGTTTTTCCTATACTTAAGAAAGTGCAGCACATTAGATTAGAACGTTATTTTTCGTTTTTTTAATATCGTCCTGTACGTCGCTGATTCTCAGACAATATTAGAGCTACCCGGTACTATTGCATTGTTCATCAAGTGGATTGCGTTTATTTATTTTTTAAAGTCGCATTTTGGCCCAAATAAAAAAAATGAAAATTAAAAATCTGCAAATATTGCAATGGCATTTCACTTAGTCACACAACTTCAGAAAAAAAAGACGTATTGGGTTTGCAATCTATAACTTAGCTCAACTACTGTGGGATATAACTGATGTAGTCTGATATACACTTTGGCACTTAGCGGTGGATTAATTCCTAGAATCAGTTTAAAAAGGACTTAAGTCACCGCACTAAGTTTTAATTATTTACCTGCTTTATTGCTTATTGCTTTCAGTTTGTTTTGAGGCTTCAGCGCAACTTCCATCGTTCGCTTTTAGTTGACCTTTCGGGTGGTTTATTTATCCGCTGCCAATGCATAAGTTGATTATGCCGGTATGCATAAGACAGATGTTTCTAAAACAAATGTTTCTGCAATATTGAGTAAAGAATAAATTCACCCTCACCAGATTCACCACGCATGGGCAGTAGCGTAGCCTGGGGGGAAGGGGGGCGGGTAGGGCTCGAGCCCCCTCATTGGCCTGAAAAGTATGCAAAATCGCACGTTTTTAGTGCTTTTGAGGCCGATTTTTGCTCAAGAAATGAAAACAGCCCCCCTCCCAAAGAGATTTTTTGGAAGGTTGAGACAACTGTAAGCAACCTTGAACCAAATTTTCATTGTTCTTGAATCAGATTGAGGCGTTTTTTTGCCCAAAAACAGATGATTTCCAAAAAAAAAGGTCTTCACCGAAATTGAGTCGGATTTTTTGGCCGAAATCGGAAATTGTAGTGAATTTTCCTCCCAAAAACAGGTGATCTCAAAAAAAACAAAAACAAAAAGGTCTTCACCGAAATTGAGACGGATTTTTCTGCCGAAATCACAAATTTAAACGGTTCTTCCGGCCGAATCGCGGCAACTACTTCACAACTTCGGCTCCCAAATCTCTTTGTTTTTTTTTTTTTTTGAGATCACCTGTTTTTGGGAGGAAAATCCACTACAATTTCCGATTTCGGCCAAAAAATCCGACTCAATTTCGGTGAAGACCTTTTTTTTTGGAAATCATCTGTTTTTGGGCAAAAAAACGCCTCAATCTGATTCAAGAGCAATGAAAATTTGGTTCAAGGTTTGCTTACAGTTGTCTCAACCTTCCAAAAAAGCCCCCCCCCCTTTACGAAATCCTGGCTACGCGCCTGCGCAGGCGACCATGAGCTGATACCGCACATACGAGCCGCTTCTTTCTGTACGTTCTGGCAATTGTAGCTTTATTCGCCAAGCTGCCTGGGCCAAAAATACAGCAAAGATACTTCTCGTAGCGTAATTCAGAAAACACCATAAATTACAAACATGAAATTCTAAAACGCAAATTGGACTATATAAATTAGAGGGAGCGTTGATTAACTCTACCGGTAAACAGTTGTTTCAAATATGCATGTTTCTAAAAAGCATGTGTTCAGCGACGCAAAGCATAATACTACAAACCTACCTACTATTGATGAGTGTCGCAACTATTAAACAGAAAAAGCACAAAAACAGCATTTATTAAAAGTCATAATTCATACGTGATTTATGAGTGCATTTTTATATATTGTGCAGTAAGCAACTTGAGAAATGGATTAGAACTTGGCCTACCTGTGCTGCACAATCACACGCTACAGCAATATCTTCAGTGGATTTTTTTAAAGTTTGGACCACATCTATAATTTAATCGTTTGGACCAGCATGCAGAAAATTTCTTCTTCAACTATGCAACAACTACCACACTAAATAACTTTAATTAAAATCTTTAACTCCAACAGCAAAAAATTTAGTAGTGCTAGATAAGCCTACCAAAACGCTTGTACTGGTATTTTCTTTGTTCAGATATTGCGTTATACTCTGTCCTTGAATATTGCTAAAAATCAAATGTGATTTTGATATGGTCAAAAATAGTCGAATTGGATGACTTCACAAAAAATAGGGGTATAAGGATCAATTTTCATTTACACTTTTTTATATTTCTTATTCTGAATACTCATTTATCATAAAGCTGAATAATTTTTTGGCATTTAGCTTAAGATCTTATTTAGCTTAGATGTTGCAATAAGTTAGCATATTAGACAATTTACCAGTAATTTGCTAAATGGTTACAAAATGTCAAACGATTAATACATTAGTCCATTAACTAAGTAGCATATAGGGGAAGGTGGGGTGAGTTGGGCACTGAAGCTGTAAATTGCACATTACTCGAGAATGCTTGCAGATATAAAAACCGTTTTGGTATGAAATAAAATTACATGCATTTAGGTCTTCAACCACAGCCAAAAATCTTGTGTTGAACATTACCTTCAAGCCAAAGTATTCGATCCAAAAAGTACTCTTAATTTGTCTAAACAACCCTCATATAAGGGTATGTTGGTCAACCGTGTAGGGTGCGTTGGACATAGTCACCCTGAGAAAAATTTCTGGCTAAGGGCCTGCTATACATAACAGTAGCCAATTAATTTAAGAAATTTACACCACAGTAAAACATTTAAACCAGATTTAAACCACAGCTTACATTAGTAGACTAAGTTACTCAGTCGTAATATCATTCTGCATCACTCCACTAAGACCTGGGGGGTGGGAATCAAAGCCAAGACATTATAATCGCTCTACTGCATAGGCTTAAACGAGTAATAACGAAATTTAGGTGGCATGCTCATTGCTCCATTCTTCAATTCTGCTCCGAGAAAATTGCGAGCAACAAAATAGCAGGCCTACCTATCGGCAGAGCTAACAAAATATCAAAAATAACGAAACTTTCTGAGGAAAAAGTACAGTACCGGTACACCGTTAACATTTTTGGTTAAAACTTTATGGTGTAGCGTAGGAGGGATGTTCAAATATTATATGACGCTTTCAGAAGAGGGTGGGGTTGGAAAAAGCTTTAAATGCAATGCAAAAGGATGGATATAATTAGGCCTACGTCTCAAAATTGTTAAATGAGGAGGGGTTAAAATTTCGTCATATGATATTTGAACAAAAAGCGCGTCATATGATATTGAACGGCTGCTAGTCATGACTTAAACTTAAAACTTTAAATCAGAAAAAATTGTCACAATAAGGACTAGCCTACAAACCAAAATTTTGGTGTAGCCAAGTCATTAGGCTTAAACCTGTGCAGATAATACACAACACAGCCAACCTTGGAAATAGCCAACATTGTCAGCAAAATAGCACCATCGTCCAACCACCAACATAATAAAACCAGCCAAAATAGTCAACATAATATAGCCTCATGGGATAGACTATTTATCAAAGCTTAAAGTCTAACTGCAATTTGGACATAGCATTTTATTTTCAGAGTCGCAACAAAGCACATGTGCCCATTCACTACAAATGTATATTGCACAGCTGGTGTTACTGTTTTTAAGCAACGGATGGCCGTGTGCAGCGCTGGCCGTGTGCAGCACTGGCCGTGTGCAGCACTGGCCGTGTGCAGCGCTGGAGCTGGAGCATGCTTTAGATTTACTCAAGCCTCCATCTACCAATCGCTTTGCTGCTTCATAATCTCGAATGGTGACTTTTCCTCTTTCCGGCTGTTTTCGTTTTCGATTCGACACCATTGCAGTGGGCCTATTTCGCTGTGGTTTCGTCTTAGGAGGCAATTAGGTCCTACACTGGCTACGCTATTAGTCAACACAGTGATAGCTATAACTTTAAAACCTGGAAAGTATCCTTAAAATTTGAAAAATATTTGCTGTGTAGCCAAAGCTATGTTTTTATGTAACAGATTAGTAACTTGACCTGGATAGCCTACCCTTAAATTAAAGGTTTGATAAGTCCTTAGAAAAGTTCAACTCAAGTTTTTCAAGCACTTCCTAATTACCATCAGAAAAATAGCCTCTGCATGTAAAAAATTGAAGTCAAGCAAGGGTTGCTGTATTAAAATCATAGACAAGTTTTTGCCTTATTTATAATGTCCTTTTTCCTCCCCTAACTCTGAACAATTAATTGTGTTACCGCTTGACTAATTGTGTTACCCTTCACTATTTTGCAAGACCTAAGGCTAATCAGTAGGCCAATAATAACCGAGACTGTAGGCTAGAAGCGAGGTAAGCACAACTGCAAATTGTTTTTTATTCCTTAGCAACTGTAAGTTAAGCAAAGGGGTGAGCATGCAGGCCTAGTCTTCTAATGAACCGGATACTAATATAACTCAATCAGGAATCCACATCCACTTTGTGTGGACACGAGGGCAACCAGCAGACTACTGTATTTGCAGGATTAAGACTCAAAGTTAGTCGGGTAAATTGGACATCTGTCCAACATGCCCTACCAAAAGTCGTCGAATTTACCCTCAAGGCTGCCATATTGCTTAGACTGCTGTCAGTCTAAATCTGTTTGAGTTTAAAGGTAAGCGAAACACCCTGTTAGGTCCTTGTAGTACCTAGTCTTTCTCAAATACTTTAGTTGAAAGCGACCTTTCACGACTCTCTTTCAAACAGGCGGAGAATAATTTTTCACAATATTGGTTTAGTGCATAAAACGACTATATTTTGAACATAATTGACCACTGCAGCCATGTTTTTTACAGAAGCAACCTGAAAGTATTGGAACTGATAAAAGACACTTCTATCTTTCCAAGCGTCAAATCACGTGATAACTCCATTAGCCAATCACGAGTTAATTACGTTTGTGCAACCTACTCTCTTACCCAACTTACCCGACCTTCCCCTATATGCCCTCTAAATTTATAGCCTACTGAATAGGCCTAGTAGGAAACGCTGTTTAGGGAACAACAAATAACTAAGCTGAAGATTGTAGGGTTCTTGCTTACAGACATCTAATTTTACTTTCAGTAAGCCTGTTAAAAAAAATCTAAATCATGTCACCACATAATAAGCCATACCGGTAGGTTAGCTACCGGTACTACACTTAAAAAAGAAACTACAAGGCTATTTCATACTTAAATGTATCCTTTAAATGCCGTAGTTTTCGGGAGATCGGTAAGTGAGCTACAGTAACATGCGTAACGCGTTCTCGAATTCTGTTTTAATAGGCCTAGTCTACTCAAGATCGAATTGCACTAACGTATTAAATGCAACGGATCACACGCCTGACGTGCAACTCAAGCAAAGTTATTGTTTGCAGCCAAATTGATTTATATTTATCGATAAACTTAATAATCTACTAGTTATTTTTCTCTGCTATGAAATGCTAGGTAGGAAAGTTAGGCTATCGTACCGATATACTGCAAACTTTTACCGCAACTGATTGAATTAGGTTACCGATAGCCTACATGCCGTTGAGGTCTCGAAACCATCATAGGCTATTTTCGGCCTGGCCAAAACATAACCACTATTCTGAAACCATCTAGGCCTATATTGTAAAAATTTCACCCGAAATCAAAAGGTTTAACACCAATTTTTCAGTGAAGCGTAAGCTCAAGCCTACCCCTGAGGTGGCTCGAGATTTTGGCAATTTCCAAGTCCAGCTTGGCAAATTTTCATTTCAAGTTCGCTTTCAGAATACCACAGCGGTTCAAGCTGAACTTCAAAGCTCCCAAGTAGGTCCCAAGCTGAGCTTGAAAGTGCTACTTGAAATTTTTCTTAGAATACCAATTTTGAGCCCAAGCAGAGCTTGAGCTGTACCTGCTGCTCAAGTTCTCTCTTAGAATACGGGCCTATGTCTTCAACCGCAAGCTCGCAACTTCGTATTTCTTGAAGTTAGCAACCGCAAGTCCGGAACCTTTTTACTTTTTATAAGTCGAGTAGAAAAGTTTTGCTATCAACTATGCCCCGAAGTGATCTGCTCAGAGTTGATTAGCAAGCATTAGACAAAGCTGTGACTTGTGGGAAGCATAGCCAGGACGGTGAACCAAAAACAAACTTGCTCTCTCCGATCTGGCTATAAGCTGGCAAAAGGTTGCGTTTTGATTCAAAACTAACACCAATACAAAAATTTGAATTTTGGTTTTCGACGTTTTCATAAAAACAATTCAAAATCGAAAAAAAACTTGGCATAGCCCAAGACCATTGGAGATAGAACGCTCCAACACATCTCAAAAGTTGCAGAACATCGAAGTTCCTATCAATGTTTAATAGATTTTGTGATTCTAAGTTTGGTTTGGAAATATTGATTAGTAATCGATAACCGATACTACATTCTTTGCTTTTCTGTTATCGATAATCGCAGATGCTGTGCTTTCAATTTTTTTTATCGATTATAGTCTTTTCTATGCTTTTTGCTTACATTTTATCGATTGGTAAAATCTTTAAACTTTACTTTTGTTCTTGTTGAACCTGCCTAAGCTTGCATTGTTTCGTATCTTCTGTTGCTCCTTATAATATTATCCTAAAAGTCAGAGGTGGAGTCGAGGACACAAGGCTCGAGGCCAAGGCCAGGGACACCAAAAAATTTCGAGGCCAAGAACAGACCCTCTCGAGGCCAAGGCCAAGGACCTTTAGACAGACGCAAGTGTTCTCCAAAAAGGACACAGACGCAAGTGTTCTCCAAAAAGAAAAAAAAGGTCTTCAAAAATTTTTCAGGCAGTCTCTACTTGAAGAAACCAAAAAAAAAGTCTTTGCAAATTTTTTGCAAGGTTTCTAGCGTTTTCCAACAAAATTTCAGCGGTTCAAAAATAGTGCTGTCCTCGAGTCGAGGACAGGGCAAATTTCGAGGACTTGAGGCTTCGAAGCCAAAGCCAAGGACTTCAAAATCTGTTCTCGAGGACGTCCTCGAGGCCAAGGACATCCTCGATGACTCCACCTCTGCTAAAAGTGTATTTTCATTTATCCCATATAATACAATAATGGATAGTTTTTCCACTCACAAGTTTTATTTAATCGTCAATACAGCAAAAATTTTAGTGCATCCTTACAAAAAACAGAGTAAAAATTTTTGTTCGCATATCGGCTTCGATTACTAATCTTTGCTTTTTGATTCTGATATCTTTGGATTTTGTTTCTTTACTTTAGTCTTGCTTTTTGTGTCAACTATCGATTCGTCTTTGCTTTTACTCAGCATTATTTTAATGCAACGTCACACAGTAAACTTTTAAGTACTCGTATGATGTAAACATTTTAATAAAGTATTTGACCATAACTGAAAACATTATCAGCATTATTACATGGACACAACGCACATGGCCAAGAAAAACACATGAAATTTGTTGGCAATGCTTTAGAGAAAAAGTATTAGAGTATAGCAAAGTAGCGGTGGTACTGACACCATATGAGCATCTGATTTTATAGTTTTTACAAGTTTGGTTTTATTCCCTTTTTTGTCACTCTTTTTGTTGAAGAAGTCAGATCTCTAAACAGAGCAAAAATAACTAGGCGCTCAGAAAGGCACCACAAATGTTTGTCGAATTTTGTCAACTCAGCTAAACTTATTTCAACAAAACGTGAAGGTGTAGTTGTAATACATTTTTGCATATGTTTATTAATATTTCTCAATCTGACAAAGCAACTTCAATTCATCTTCTTCTTTTTCTTTTTTTATTGCCCGTTTTTCCGAAAGGGTTGCGGGGGCAGCAGGTCGAGATTAAACCGCCACACCTCACGGTCTTCCATCACCTCCATCATTTCGCTTGGGTGAAGTCCCAAGCGGTTTCATCCAAGATCTTCAAAGTAGTATATGACATGGCGTGTTCGGTGCACAAAGGTCACGTGACTGCACTGTAACCGTCCTTGTGTCTCAAATTAAGATAGAGGTCACGTGACTGCACTGTAACCGGCCCTATCTCAAATTAAGATACCTTTGGTTGAAAACTGTTCAGGTCACATAACTCTCAAAAATGCACTGGAAACAAAGTGAACTCACACGACTAAAAATGCACTGAAACCGTCCTTATGTTTCAAATTTTTTTTAAAATCGTGGTTCTCGGTCCCCCCTTCCACTAATATCGTGGAAAGTATTAACCTCATAAATAAGGGGGTATCACATGCAACCAGCATGCTCATTGTCGCCGAGTTTCGATTCTATTTGTCGTTATCGGCTTTTATAAAAATCATTTAAATAGTTCCATTTTCATTTTATAAAAATTTAGCAACTGAAATTGGTAATAAAATTTTTAAATATGTATAAATAATTCATATGCTGCTGAAATTTATGAACAGTTCTCTCACGAGCCACAAGTTCGATGTTATTCTTCATCCGAGCCAGCTTCTATCTCCCTTTCTATTTCAAATATTGTTTTTTTCACTATTTCTAATTCTGCTTCTGCGGTTTTCATTCCTTTAACTAATTCTTTAATTCTATTCCGTTGTTTTCTTCGTTTCTGAAGTATTTTAGATTTTTCCTTCTTTTTCTTCGCCAATCTTGTGAAAGCAGCGTTTTTTGATACACTGACTCTTTCAAGTGATGACAAAAAGTGGGTTGTTGAATCTTGACTATTAGTTTTCATTGTTTTATTTGATATTTTACCAACATTCATTTTTTAGGTTAATAGCTTTGCAATCGTTTATATATAAGCGCGACAGGTGACGTAGTGGAAAATTTCTCTTAAATCACCTAACTCAGACATAACGCATCGACTGAAACAAAATTGTCACGCTAAAATGAAAAACTTTTTTCAAAAACGATCGTGACAGCTTTTACCGATCGTGACAGTTTTCGTAAGCTTGAATGATTTCGTGACGTAGTGCAAGCTGTCTGGCCGATGTCAACAAATGCTGCGCTTCAATCACGTTTAATTCTTTTCAATAATTAGTTTGATTTTGTCATTTTCTATAGGTTTCACTTTAATTGTAAAGCCATTGCTATCAAATATTTTCACTTTGGGTTTACCGTACGCCTTTTGTATTCTTTCAATGTCTTCTTTTGATAGAACATCACTTGATACTTTTGACCACTCGTGTTTATAAGTAGGATACATGATAGAATCTGTACTTTGTGAATGGGTTAAAAACCTAATGTAAACAAAGGCTGTGCTCATGCTGGACTTCTAATGGCTCATTTTACACTTTAGTGTAGCGTTAAAGAATGTTGTTATGTAAACTAACTAAACGTAGCTTATCTTTTTGTTTGTCGAAATTTTTACTACAATTTCATTTGAACTTCGAAGCTTTAAATTTATTAATCTGTTGTCATAACGTATTTTGTTAATGTGTTTTATTTTTTCACCATTTTTTAATAGCCCATGATGACATTCCCATATAAAATTATGAACCAAGATTCTATCCCAGTAATCTTCAACAGTCATTTCATAATAACCTTTTTCATTTATACTTCCAAATGTTGGTTCTCTAGTAACAACATGAACAACGCATCCATCAATGCTCCAAGCGTATGCTTTGTGTGTTGGATGAAAATAAAACTTACAATTTTCAATGATTAATTTATCATTCATTTTTATTTAACTACAGACAAAATTTTCTTAAGCATAAAAATTACTTAAAGATTATATTTCTCTTATAATAAAAATGAACCAATCAAATATTTTAGATCAGACGGTTCCAGATATTGGAGTTTCTACTTTAAAACCGTCACCCTTTAGAAATTTTCCCCCAACATTAAAGAAAATAGCTTCTAATGCAGCTGGTAAAGTTCAAAAGCGTATAAATGATTTTGTCGATTGGCTGATGGCTTACGTACCACCAACTATTAATGCAAGTGCTTCAGCAGCATTTCAAAAAATTTTAAATCTTTTTCCTAAACGAGTAATTAAAGTGCAGTTACTCAAATCTGCTATGAAAAACTATACTAAATCTTATGATGTAGATATTGTTGATATTAACCCATTGAAACAATTGAATGAAACAGAGAAAGTAGTGCAAGATAAATTACGGTTAGACCTGGTTAAAATGAAAGGATTGAAAGCAACAATCACTCTTAAAATTACCTTTGAAAAACAAAAAGAAGGTGAAGTGATAACCAAGACAGCACTTTTTAACAGCAAAACAAATGTCATCTTAAATAAAGATGATGTGAGTGAAATGCAACAAAATGCATTCAATCAAATAATAAATAAAATTGAAAACTGGCTTAGTGAAGGTTCTGGATGGAGAATTTTTTCTGTCGATGGGCACTATGTTAACTTAGTTCAATATAACCCTCTTCATGGATCGATTTATATATTGCATTACCAGAAGAACTTAGAAATGCTAAGAAAGAACTAATTAACATCAAAAACAAAGACAACGAGTGCTTTAGGTGGTGTCATTTAGCTAAAGTATACAGTGAGAAAGTAAAAAGCAATCGTGAAAGAATAAGTCATTACAAAAAATATGTAGACACACTAAATTATGATGATATCGAGTTTCCAGTGTCTATTAAGCAAATACCAAAAATTGAAGAACAAAATAACATTAGCATTAATGTGTTTGGTTATGAAAACAAGCAACGCTTTCCTTTATTTGTGTCTAAAAAGGTGTTTGAAACAACTCTCGATTTATTATTGATAATGGAAGACGAAAAGCAACATTATGTTTGGATAAAAGACTTTAATAGATTTATGTATAATCAAAGCAAGCACAACACAGAAAACATTTCTGCAGATATTGTCTTCAATGTTTTAGCAGCGAGGAAATTCTACACAAACACACACCAAACTGCATAATAATAAATGGAAAGCAAGCAATAGAAATGCCCAAAAAAGGTAGCTCGGTGAAGTTTAATAACTTTCATAAACAGCTACCAGTTCCCTTCGTTATATATGCTGATTTTGAAGCGATAACTCAAAAGATTGACAGCTGTCAGCCAAATGATGAAAAGTCCTACACAGAAAGATACCAAAAACACATCGATTGCGGCTATTCCTTCAAGGTAGTTTGTTGCTATGACGATAAATTCAGTAGACCAATTCAATTGTATAGAGGTAAAAACGCTGTTTATAAATTTTTGGAAGCTATGTTGGAAGAAGTTGATTATTGTGAAAAAACGAAAAATGAACATTTCAATCAACCTATGGATTTAATGAACAAAGATGAAGAAAACTTTCAAGCAGCTACAAAATGTCACATTTGTAAAAAAGACTTTTCTGAGGAAGACAAAAGGGTTAGAGATCATTGTCACGTTACAGGAAAATACAGAGGGGCGGCATATAATGAATGTAATAGAAACTTCAGACTTACTCATGAGATACCAGTAATCTTTCATAATTTAAGGGGTTATGATTCACATTTTATTATGCAAGAAATAGGAAAGTTTGAGAAGGATATCAAAGTAATTCCAAACAATCTAGAAAAATACATGGCTTTTTTCTTAGGCAAACATTTAAAATTTATCGATAGCTTCCAATTCATGAGTAGCTCATTAGAAACTCTGGTTAAGAACGTTCCACTTTCTGACTTAAAATACACATCACAAGGATTTCAGGATGAAAAACTAGAACTAACGAAAAGAAAAGGAGTTTATCCCTACGATTATATGAACAGCTTTGATAAGTTTGATGACAGAAACCTCCCGCCAAAAAAGGAATTCTATAGTCTTTTAACCGATGAAGATATAAGCGATGAGGATTACAAGCATGCGCAGAATGTGTGGACTACTTTCAAGTTGGAATCCATGGGACAATACCACGACTTGTACCTTAAGTCAGATGTTTTGCTGTTAGCAGATGTATTTGAGAAATTTCGAAAGACTTGTCTTCAATATTACGAATTAGACCCTTGCCATTATTTTACTTCTCCCGGTTTATCATGGGATGCAATGCTTAAAATGACTGAAATAAAACTGGAATTAATGACAGATATTGACAAATTTCGTTTTATTGAAAAAGGTGTGAGAGGGGGAGTTTCATACATTTCTAAAAGATATGCTAAAGCTAACGACAAATACATGAATAATTACGATTCAAAGCAGCCATCAAATTATATTACATATCTTGATGCAAACAATTTATATGGATGGGCAATGAGCCAAAATTTACCAACGGGTGGTTTTAAATGGCTATCAGAAAAAGAAATTGATTTAGCAAATTTACCTAAAGGAAAAGGACTAATACTAGAAGTTGACCTGGATTATCCTGAACACCTTCATGATAGTCATAATGACTATCCACTAGCTCCAGAAAAAATGGAAATTAAACATCACCTCCTTTTAGACTACTGTAAACAATTACAAACTCAGTTTAATATAAAAGTTGAAGGAGTTAAAAAATTAATACCTAATTTAAAGCCAAAAAAGAGTTATGTTCTTTATTACAAAAACTTAAAGCAGTATGTTGAATTAAGCTTAAAAGTTACAAAAGTACATCGGGTATTAGAATTTAACGAATCACCTTGGTTAAAAAAGTAGATTGATTTCAATACAGAAAAGCGAAAAACCGCCAAGTCTGACTTTGAGAAAGATTTTTTTAAACTTATGAACAACTCAGTGTTTGGAAAAACAATTGAAAATCTTCGTAAACGTGTCAATGTTACTCTGATCAACGAACCACAAAAACTATTAAAGCATTGTGCAAAACCAACCTACGTTAGCAGCAAAATATTTAATGAAAATCTTGTTGCAGTTCATAAAATCAAAGAATCTTTAACCCTAAACCGCCCCGCGTATGTAGGAATGTGTATTCTCGATATTTCAAAAACGTTGATGTATGATTTTCATCACAACTACATTAAAAAGAAATATGGCAAGAATGCAAAACTCTTATTTACAGATACAGATTCAGTAACATATGATATAAAAACAGAAGACGTATACAAAGATTTTTGGGCTGACAAAGACAAATTCGACTTCAGTGGTTACAAAGAAACCTCAGACTTTTATGACCTAAAAAATAAGAAAGTAATTGGAAAGATGAAAGATGAAACCACAGGTGTGCCAATAGTAGAATTTGTTGGACTTAGATCTAAAATGTACAGCTACGTCACAAACGATGAAAAAGGTTGCAAAACTGCAAAAGGTATTAAAAAAAATGTAGTGAGGAATCTGTTAAAGCACGAAGATTACAAAAACACGCTCTTCAATAATCGTCAAATGTTTCATAAAATGAAATCAATTAGAAGTGAAAACCACAAAATTTATTCCGTTGAAATCAACAAGAAGTCTCTTTCGTGTTTTGATGATAAACGATATATTCTTTCTAATGGAATTGATAGTTTTGCTTATGGTCAATATTAATTAGAAAAAATATATGCTATTATAAAAAAAAAGATGGATGAAAATTGTTGCGAAAATCCTGACATAAAAATTATAAATGGAAATAGAACTTGTATTAACTGTGGTGTAGTTCATCACCCATATTTTGTAAACGACTGGATTGATTATAACCCACGTAATGTTGTTTTACGTAAATCAGTTTACTGCAGAACTGCTTATGTTAAAAATAAATTACAACGTCTTGAATTGTCTGCTGATGAAATACAAGCATTTATGGACATTTGGACAACCGTGGAAAACCAACTACAAAGCTTCACTGGTAAAAGGTTTCCTAAGATAGATTTTTTTATAAATAAAATCTTAGAATATTTGGACATTTCCAAACAACCTTCATACAAAATTAGTGATGAATTACGGAAGAAATATGAGATTATGTGGAAGGAAATCGTTTAGCATGTAATTTTTCATAGCTTTCAGAAATTGGTGGACATATATCAGCAACTTGGTCATCAACCATAGCAAGTTCTCTTTCGAAAAACTCGTCAATATCACCAGATCTTAAAAACAATTTTAACTTGTTGAGTAATTTCTGATACGATTGATAAGCATATCTACAAGACTCAGTTTTTTTGGAAAAATTTTTCTGCGTCGTTATTGTCTGTAAAAGAACACCTGTACCACTAATACACGCCAAGAAAATCGGATTTAATGTAACAGAACCAACCACAGCCCCAGTTGTAGTAAAAACAACAGATGACAGCTTTAGAGCTAAGTCCATTCTTTTAAATTTTTTAAACGATTTTTTATAACACCAATACTGTTTGTGATAAGTGTGATACAGTTTTGTCAATTCATTCACTTGTTCTTGAGTCAATTTTCTACTAATGTGGTTAAAGTCCATTGTTTATTTTACGATATACAATTACGTTTCTGGTTGATCACCCAATTCAAGCTGTTTAACTTTAATTACGACGCTGCTCATATTCATTGATACCGAAGAATTTGAAGAAACATAGTTGTATTGTATGCGAAACACATCTCGAGAAGGATTAGGAAAAACAATGCAGTTTAAATTAAAACAATCGAATGGGGGTGTTACTGTTGTTTTACATATTTTATCTGTTTCTCCTTGACTAACACGAATTATATCAATATGTAATTTGTTTTCATCGTCATAACTGGTAACTTTCACAAGTCCGCTTACGCTTATTTCGATGTAACTGCTGGTTACCTCATCTCTCAAATGAATACTATCGGATTGCAAAGACAGAAAATCGTTCCCGGCAACAAGAGGTGCACTCACGAAATGCAAATTGTGATCTGTATTAGTTCAAACTGAATGAATAGCACTTGATGGAATTGGCCTCGAACCAGGTGTCGAAGAAGGATTGAAATTTTGGACGATATATATTTCGTTTAAAATAACGTTTATTTATTGCACTGGTAGGTTCGGAAGGTCTACCTACATTGAAAATGGTATGATTTTTCATATCTAAGTTTCGTGAAATGGTTACATTGTCGTCTTCAGTTTGAATGTGTTGCGTTATTTGGTCAACATAATTTTTGTTTGCTGCTTCACCTGGTGCTGTGGGATCTCGTAAATTTATGATAGTGTGTAATCCTTGTAAGTTAATATTATCTCTCACATTTGTAACTAAATTTTCAACAAATTGTTTAGTTGCCGCATCAGAAGGTAGACTGGGATCAACAAGTCCTCTTAGAATCAATAATTCACCTAATTCAATTGATGCGTCGTTAGGTGGAATATTTTCTATACGAAAGACCCTGTTTGGTAAACGACCAAGTACTTCCACACCATATATTTGAGACCTCTGAATTTGAATTTGAGTGGGCAATACAACAGTTTGACCATCGTTGTTTATACCTAAAGTAGCCAACCTTGAACCAAACTCAGAGCTTTCGGCAAAGTGGACAATGTTGCTAATTGCATTATCCAAGAATCCTTTATTTACACTATCTGATTCTGTTACAGGATTGGCTAAGTTTGTAATTTTGTGGTTGTTTAAGTTTAAATCACCATACATTATATCTCCTGACTTGGAAACTTTGTGTTCAATACCTACAATCTTAGCAGTACTTGAAGATTGACTTCCACTTGTTCCAAATTTTGAAATATTTATTTTGTCCTTCTTTATTATAAATGAATATAATAAACTTTGATAAATATTTAAGTGGGGACAACAAGCAAATCAAACATCATTATCTTCTACCAGATTGTCATTACATGATAGTAGGATCGACAGGGTCAGGAAAAACAAATTTGCTTTTAAACATGGTTCTCAAGTGGATGAATTACGACCTTTGTTGTGTTTATACTGTTAATCCTGAGCAAAATAAGTATCGATTTTTAAAAGAGCAAGGTATTGAAGTGCTAAGCCCTGAAGACTTGCCTCCCGTAGAAGAGCTTGACCCTCAACAGAAAGTAATAGTTTTTGACGACATTAAGCTAGACAACATGAAAAAACTGATGGAATACTTTTCTTTGTCTAGAAACAGAAATTGCAACTGTATTTACCTCACTCAGTCATACTTCAACACTCCGAAGTACATAAGAAGAAACACTAACTGTTTTGTTTTTTTCGGGAACTTAGACAACAAAGATATTAGACACATTACTGACGATCATGCCAAAGGTATAACAAAAGAAGAAATGGAGTCAATTTACCGTGAAGCAACCAAAGATCCTTACAATTTTATGGTGCTGGACAAAACAGCCAAACACCTACCCCTTCGTTACAGAAAATGCTTTGACCATTTTTGGGCTTAACCTTTATATGCTTTACAGTAAACATGCCATTTGTAAATGAAGAAGAGTTGAAAAACAGAAATAAACTTGTAAAGGATTATATTAACAATCGAAAGCTTTTGAAACAAAAGCTGCAAAAAGAAATTGTAGCCAAACAACAACTGCAAAAGTCTGCCTCTGAAATATTTTGTCCCATTACTAAAACGTTTGAAGAAACTCAGAAAAAAACTGATAAAAGGCAAGACCAACTAATTCAACACATACAGCAACAGCTTGCCATTGAAGATAAACCTCGATCAATTTATACTGTGCACTTTGAGAGTGCTTTCGATAACGAAGAAAAAGAATTGCTTACACAAAACAATTTTGAGACTGATATTGTTGAGCTTGTAAAACGCGGGCCAGATTACATAAACGCATTGAAAGACAGAGCTAGATTTATCAATCAAAGATTAGATGGTTTACGAAGAAGACGCGATGCTGATACAGAAGTGATTGATGAGCAAATAAAAACTTTTAAAAAGTACAGAGAAAAATTAAATAAATTATTAGCAGGAATGGAACTTACCTTTGGAAGAGGGCTTAAAGATCCCAACAAACTTTGTGAAAGACTTAATTTACTAGTAGCAGCCAAACAAGCCGGCAATAATAACAAACGTTTGGATCAAGAAATTGCAAACATTTTGAAAAAACTAAAATTGAACAAATGCATTTCACACTGCGACCACCAAAAATTATTTGACAATATATTAAAATGACATCAATACCACTTTTCTTTGACTCTAGGAAAGGACAAGGAAAATCAGAAGATTTTATAACTAGCTTTAATCCACCGTTGCAACTAGACATTAAAAAAAGTTACAAGATGTCCTTAATCAATGCTCAAATATGGTACTCTTGGCATAACATAACGAGCAGCAATAATAAATTTTTTTATTCACCAGATGGAGTAGCTGCACGATTATTATCAATTCCTCCAGGTAGCTATAATATTAAAGATCTCAATAATGAAATCAAGTACTTGATGGAACAGAGACGTGATGACAAAAATAATATAACTATAACACCAAATTTTAATACATTAAAATCAAGAATTGAACTTAAAAATGATTACATAGTTGATTTTCGAATTCCAAATTCAATAGGTGACGTTTTAGGATTTGGTTCGACATTTTTGGGTGTAAATGGAATTCATAATAGTCAAAATCCTGTAAATATTACAAATATCAACAGCCTTCAGATTCATTGCAGCTTAATTGATGGAAGTTACATAAACGAAGCGTCTAGTGACTTACTTTATACTCTTAGTCCAAATGTACCACCGGGATATTTGATTCAAGTTGAACCTAAGCAAAACATTTACGTTCCAATCAAAAATTTAAGTCAAATTGATAGTATCCGATTCTCTATAAAAGATCAAGATAACAATTTTGTAAATATGAATAATGAACGAGTGACTTACTATGTTCACCTGAGAGAGATTATGTAGTTTAACTATAAATGTTATCACAAAGAGAAACTAGATTTCATAAAAAGAAAATCATTGGTGGAAGTTTGCTTAAAAATGTTTACAACAAGGTAAGAAACGTAATCAGCACTGGTTCTAAGATTCTTAACAGAATTCCTACTGGAGTGAAGACTGAGATTAAAAAACTAGCTGCACCTTTACTGA
The DNA here is from genome assembly GCA_963965965.1 of Trididemnum nubilum. NCBI lineage: Eukaryota > Metazoa > Chordata > Ascidiacea > Aplousobranchia > Didemnidae > Trididemnum > Trididemnum nubilum. The sequence continues at coordinate 42,973,851 of OZ014481.1, forward strand.
AAAAAGTCTTAGAACCCACAAAAAAGACATTAGAACCAGTCTTAGAAAATATACCAATAAACAAGCGTATTATCAATGACAGAGAATTAGAAAATCTCAACGACAGATCGAGAGCTATCTTAAGTAATTTAATTGCTGGATCAGGATTTAAAAATTATATGTCTTAATTATAAAATGACAGAACTAACGAATCCATATTCGCAAATTAAAGAAACAAACTTAGTCAACAATTCGATTACTGAGTTCGAATATGTCGAATACCTACCGAGAGACTCCAATAACATGAACAAAGATGGTCAGCACATTATTGAAACAAAAGATGAAGATGTTTTCCTTTTACTGCATAAAGCATACCTAGAAATCAGAGGAAAACTTCAAACTAATGCGAATGCTAATTACAATAACAATGACGTAATTTCATTGGTAAATAACGGTTGGTCTTTATTTCAAACTGCGCAATATCAATTAAATAACCAAACTATAGAAAACATAAACCTTTATCTACCTCAAGCATCAACAATACTCAATTTAGTTAGCTTTAGTGATGATTATTCAAGATCAACCGCCTCTAACATGCTGTGGTTTAAAGACACTGGAACTGGTTCCCCATCTCTTAAACAAAATTTTGGTGGTGTAGCTGATGATGCAAATGCAAATGCTGTACGTGATGGTATTAGAGCAATTGTAGAAATATACAACAACAATCTACAAGCAAATATTGGTTTCACTGCAAGACAGAACATTACTACAGGAAATAAGCAAATTACTTTAATACTTCCTCTTTCCCAAATATTTGGATTTTGTCGTGATATCGATAAGGTTTTTAGGGGTGTTAAACACAGTATAGTCGTGGATAGAGAAACATCTAATAACTATAATTTACGTGCAAATGGTGTAGCTGCTGGTAAGTTTACCATAAGTCATATCTCTTTGTGGATGCCTAAAGTGAAACCAAGTTTAAGAGTTGAATCGGAAATAGATGCTATGTTGGTAAAAGGACATATAAAACAGCTATACTTTGAACAAATGAGAGTGTATCGAACAATGTTTCAGTCAACAGAAACAAGCATGACTTGGAGAATAACAACCCAGCCGGGAACAGAGCTTCCCAGGCATGTGTTTGTTGCATTTCAATCGAGTGAACAAGATAACAACCAGCAGCTAAATAATATGATTTTTGACAATGCAAACTTAAGACGTATTAGTTGCAGAATAAACAGCATTCAATATCCTGAACGAGAATTTGAATGTAATTTTACTCCACAAACTAGAAACTATTCGCGTTTATACATGAGTTTTCTAGAGGCTGTAAACAAATACCAAGATGCTGACACGGGCTGTCAATTATCAGCTGAAGACTGGGCTAGTTTGTATCCAATTCATCATTTTGATGTTAGTAAACACAATGAACGACTTAAAAACAGCTCGGCAGATATTGAAATAAGGTTTAGTCTTGGAGGTAACTTTAGAAATATTGCAAATAACGCTGACCAAGCTTTCTATGTTTATGCAGTCGTACTTTCTGATAGATACCTTCAGTTAGAAGGACTTTCAGGTCGAATGAATATAATTATCTGAGTATAAATAAAAATGTATGTTAAAATCGGATTAAATTTATCACAATTTCAAAAAGAAAAAATAAAACAAGCTTTTCAAAACAAAACTGGGCTTACACTCACATTTAATAACCACCAGTTACAAGGATCAGACTTTCTTGGTTTAACAAAGACGCAAGTTAACAAAATAATGATGCTAAAGCAAAAGGTTCAGGTGTTACTTTGAAGCTATCAAAACTACAAATTTGAAAACAGGGTGGTTTTATTGGAACTCTTTTAGCAGGTTTAGCAGGTAGCTTGCTGCCCAGTTTGTTAGGAGGAAAAGGACTTGTGTTACCTGGATCAAAGGGTAAAGGGCTTATGTTTCCTGGAACAAAAAGACAAGGTAGGTCTTATCGCTTCGACGAACCTTAGATTCTCGGAAAAGGTTTAATACTAGGAAAAAATTCTCCTTTCAAAAATGCTCCCATCTTGGGTTTGATTTTATAAAGTCTAATATAAAATGTACCACGATTACTCATTGAACTTGACACAAAATCAAAAGAAAAAAATTGCAAATGCATATAAAAACAAAACTAGTGTAAGTGTTAGACTAACAAATGCAAGTTTACAGACTAAAGGCAACGTTAGTTGCAACTGACGAGTCGACAGATAAATAGAATTAACAAATCAAAAGCGTCTGGACACGGTATACAAATAAACTTTAGTAAAATGCAATTGCAAAAACAAGGTGGTTTCTTAAGTAGCTTACTTAATTTAGGAAAACTAGTGTTACCATTTTAGCTAAAAAGGTTTTGCCAACTTTGGGATTAGCAGCTGCTTCCGGGGCCATCCAAGGAGCAACTAATAAAGCAGTAAATAAATGAAACCATTAACAAACTTAGACATTGATAAAATCATGATTAAGTGTGACATTTATCGAGGAACATTTAGCAAAGATATGTTACCAAAAGCAATGAATAAAAATGAGTCAGCTGTCGTAAACTTGCAAGATTATTTTGCGGGTAGTGGAACTCATTGAGTATGTGTTTACAATGAAGAAAAATCAGATAAAGTAGAATACTTCGACAGCTTTGGACTTGTACCCCCAAATGAAGTTGTTAAATATATGAAGACTACAAACAAAAACATTATTTACAATGATGCACAAATTCAAATCATTAACTCAATTCTTTGTGGTTACTACTGTGTGTATTATATAACAGAGCGAAATAAGGGGAGAACAGCAAACGAACTATTGTTAGATTTTCATGAAAAACCTACACCTTTTAATGAAATGTTTATGAAGTTTTATGTATCATATATTAAAGATGGAAACTTATTGTGTTAGAGAAAAGAAAAAAACTAAATGTGTTCCAGGTTCTGATGAAATTATAAAAGCAAAAGGAAATGGTCGCCTGATGTTACGTTGCATTTGTGCTAGTTGTGGTATTACAAAGCATAGTTTCATTAAAACCAACAAAAAAGGAGGCTTGTTAGACCTTCATGCTGCGATAGGAAAATTACCAAAACCAAAAGGTGGGTTCACTCTTCCAAGTCACAAGTACACTGGGCCATATAATCCTTTGGATAAACAACTTGATTCGAACGACCAACCTTTACGTGGGCAAGAACCTTACAATCAAATAGATGCTATTGCAATGAAACATGATATTTGTTACCGTGATAATGACAACAAAAAAGGTAAACTAAAATGTGATAAAGATATGTTAGACAGTTTATCGCAAACAAAAACGAAAGGTATCCGGGAATCATTTGATAAAAAGTTAGTACAAGCAGCAATTGGAACTAAATATAAGTTGGGGTTAGGTGCAAAAAACGGGAAAAGGCGTCGTGGCAAACAGAACTAGCTGATGAACTACACAAACCAGTAAAGAAAAAGTTTCTGCGACGCCGAGTTATAAGCAAATCAATTGATGAAATATGGGCGGCTGATTTAGTAGAAATGCAAAAGTTTAGCAAATGGAAGAAAGGTTACCGATATTTACTTATGGTGATTGACGTATTTTCTAAACTCGGATGGATAGTCCCTTTGAAAGACAAAACGGGTAAAACTGTTACTAATGCTTTCAAGAAAATCTTCAAAGAAAAAAGAATCCCAAAATTCTTATGGACTGATAAGGGAAAAAAATTTTACAACAAAAATACAAAAAGCCTGTTGGACCAACACAACATTAAATTATATTCAACTGAAAATGAAGAAAAAAGTTCTGTTGTTAAACGTTGGAATCGCACTATCAAAAATAAAATGTGGAAGCAATTTACAAAACAAAGTTCAACTCAGTACTTAGACATGCTACCTGAGATAGTTGATGAGTACAATAAAAGCTATCATTCATCCATGAAAATGACGCCTGTTCAAGCAAGCGAAAAAGAAAACCAAGGAATTGTTTACTATAATCTGTATGCTAAAATTAAACCAATAAAAACAAAAGCAAAATTTAAAGTTGGTAACACAGTTAGACTTTCAAAATACAAGCGAAAACTTTTTGATAAGGGTTTTACTCCAAACTGGACAGAGGAACTGTTTTTAATTTCTAAAATTTTAAATACCAATCCACACACTTACGAAATCACTGATCTTCGTGGTGATTTAATTTCTGGAACTTTCTATGAACAAGAACTTTTGAAAACGAATCAAACTAAATTCAGAATAGAAAAAGTTGTTCGCAAAGATAATAAAAAGAAATCGGCATTAGTTAAGTGGTCTGGATACAGCAATGATTTTAATAGCTGGATTCCGATTGAAGAATTAGAGCAACTTAAATCTACATATAAATAAAAGATGTTTTGTGGATTTCAACCTTCAAATTTATCAGTTCCAGAAAATATAGAAGATATAAAACAAAAGTGGAATAAACGTGTTTTAACTTACTGTATCACGAACTTAACACCAAAACTTACAGAAGAATCGATACACAAACAAATTGATTCTGCTTTTAAAGTTTGGGATAAACCTACAGCACTTAAATTTAAGAAAGTACAGCCAAATGAGCCCTGTGACATAAAAATTAGTTTTTGTGCCAAGGAACATGGCGATGGATTCCCTTTTAAAGGTAAAGGGGGTGTTTTAGCGCATGGATTTTATCCAGGTTCAGGAATTGGGGGTGATTTACATTTCGATGCTGATGAAGATTGGACAGACCAAGAAACACCTCCCAAACACAACTTATTTGTAGTAGCTGTTCATGAAATAGGTCATTGTTTAGGTTTAACCCATTCACAAAGTACAGATTCTATCATGTATCCTACTTATAAACACGAGTGGTCAAAAGTATCAAGTGATGTTCTATCAAAAGAAGACATTGAAAGAATACAAAAGGCGTATGGTAAACCCAAAGTGAAAATATTTGATAGCAATGGTTTTACAATTAAAGTGAAACCTATAGAAAATGACAAAATCAAACTAATTATTGAAAAGAATTAAACGCGATTGAAGCGCAGCATTTGTTGACATCGGCCAGACAGCTTGCACTACGTCACGAAATCATTCAAGCTTACGAAAACTGTCACGATCGGTAAAAGCTGTCACGATCGTTTTTGAAAAAAGTTTTTCATTTTAGCGTGACAATTTTGTTTCAGTCGATGCGTTATGTCTGAGTTAGGTGATTTAAAGGCGGTGAATCATCCAGCCAATTCCAGTGGTTTACAATAGCTGAAACTGAACTATAATTTTTGATATTTTTTGTTTTGGTTTTGGGACTGCGGTTGCAAAGATATTCAACAAATACAAAAAGATGTCCCCCCGCAAAAAGTTTTTGGAAACGCTGAGTTTTGTTCTTCCCGCCAAAACCACAGTAGGCCTAATTGTTTAGAGAACTGTGGTAGGCCTAATAGTTTAAAGATAGTTTATTTCTAAATAGTTTAGACTTAATTAGGCCTAACTATCTCTAAACTATTAGGCCTAATAGTTTAGAGATAGTTCGGCCTAATAGTTTAATAAGATTACAGTAGGCCTAATAGTTTAGAGAACTGTGGTTTTGGCGGGAAGATCAAAACTCAGCGTTTCCAAAAACTTTTTTTGGGGGGACATTTTTTTGTATTTGTTGAATATCTTTGCAAATGCAACCCCAAAATCAAAACAAAAAATATCAAAAATTATGGTTCAATTTTAGCTATTGTAAACCACCGGAATTGGCTGGATGATTCACCGCCTTTAAGAGAAATTTTCCACTACGTCACCTGTCGCGCTTATATATAAACGATTGCAAAGCTATTAACCTAAAAAATGAATGTTGGTAAAATATCAAATAAAACAATGAAAACTATAATAGTCAAGATTCAACAACCCACTTTTTGTCATCACTTGAAAGAGTCAGTGTATCAAAAAACGCTGCTTTCACAAGATTGGCGAAGAAAAAGAAGGAAAAATCTAAAATACTTCAGAAACGAAGAAAACAACGGAATAGAATTAAAGAATTAGTTAAAGGAATGAAAACCGCAGAAGCAGAATTAGAAATAGTGAAAAAAACAATATTTGAAATAGAAAGGGAGATAGAAGCTGGCTCGGATGAAGAATAACATCGAACTTGTGGCTCGTGAGAAAACTGTTCATAAATTTCAGCAGCATATGAATTATTTATACATATTTAAAAATTTTATTACCAATTTCAGTTGCTAAATTTTTATAAAATGAAAATGGAACTATTTAAATGATTTTTATAAAAGCCGATAACGACAAATAGAATCGAAACTCGGCGACAATGAGCATGCTGGTTGCATGTGATACCCCCTCATTTATGAGGTTAATACTTTCCACGATATTAGTGGAAGGGGGGACCGAGAACCACGATTTTAAAAAAAATTTGAAACATAAGGACGGTTTCAGTGCATTTTTAGTCATGTGAGTTCACTTTGTTTCCAGTGCATTTTTGAGAGTTATGTGACCTGAACAGTTTTCAACCAAAGGTATCTTAATTTGAGATAGGGTCGGTTACAGTGCAGTCACGTGACCTCTATCTTAATTTGAGACACAAGGACGGTTACAGTGCAGTCACGTGACCTTTGTGCACCGAACACGTCATGTCATATACTACTCTTCAATGTAATCGGTCCATCTAGTTCTACGTCGTCCCACTGGTCTTCTCCCATTTGCTTTGGCGAGTAAAGCTTGTTTGGGGAGTCTTTCCCGAGGCATTCTGCTTACATGGCCAAACCATTTTAGCTGAGATTTTTCAATTCGGAGAAGTAACGGCTCGATGCTGAAAGGTTTTCGCATCGCAGAGCTACGCACCTCGTTAAACAGTGTAACTCCTTTGATTTTTCGTAAAAACCTCATTTCGGAAGCTTGCACTTGTGATCGTGCTCTATTGGTCATTACCCAAAATTCATGACCATAAGCGAGAATGAGGACAAAAACTGTCTTGAAAATTGCGAGCTTTACCTTTTTCGACAATTCTCGTTTCATGACAACCGAGTAGTGCAAAGCTCGCATTACTGCACTAGCCTTGCCTATTCGGGTATCCAGTTCTTGGTCTTGCCTTCCGTCACTCGTAAATGCAACCCCAAGATACTTGAACTTCTCTACCTACTTCAGAGTCGCTCCATTCACTTGTAATACGCACTGATTAGGGTTTCTTGAAAGGTGAAGTACCTCAGTTTTGGCCGTGCTTGTTTTCATTCCGGCCGTGTTGCAAGCATCTACAAAGAAATTTAATGCGCGCTGGAGGCCAGATTCTGTGGAAGAAAGCAGAACCAAATCATCAGCGAATAGCAGACGACTGATTTTGCAATTTCCAATCATGGCACGCTCATCAGCTTGGCTGTATTTGTCGATCCAATTCATGTAAACAATGAAAAGGAGATGTGACAAAACGCACCCTTGCCAGAGTCCAACGTCCACACGAAACGGCTTTGATTGCTTGCCATTTACCCGAACACAAACTTCCAGTCGGCAGTACTGTAAAATGACTTAATGGCGCGCAACAATTGACCATTACCGCCATCTTCCCGCAAAGCTTTCCAAAGTTTATGCTGAGGAACTCGGTCATATGCTTTTTCAAGATCGACAAAGCATGCAAAGAGATCTTTACCATATTCCCAAAATTTCTCAAAGATTTGCTTCAGAGTGAGGATTTGGTCCGTGGTGCTGCGACCCGGCCAAAAACCACACTGACCATCTTCCAGTTTTGATTCCACTATTTCTCGGCATTTTCTTTCAAAGCATTTGGCATATACTTTCCCTGGCAAACTGAGGAGTGATATCCCTTTGTAGTTTGTACATTGCTTGCGATCTCCTTTCTTGAATATCGGAATAATCACACCTGTTTGCTAATCTCTGAGAGTTTTGCCAAACTTCCACGCCACTTGACACACTCGCGTTAACCAGAGAACTCCTTCTCCAGTCAACACTTTCAACATCTCGGGTCTGATTTCATCTTCATCAGCAGCTTTTCCAGAATTTATCCCTTTAGTTGCCGTTGCCTGTTCTGCAGCAGTGAAAACTTCCTCTTCCCCTAGATGTGTCACTTTGTGTGTGTCACGAGTCGATGCTCTAACAGGATTCAAAAGATCTTCAAAGTATTCTCTCCATCGTGAAAGGATTTCATTTTTATTCGTTTGAATATTACCTGCCGAATCCTTGATAAAGTACATGATACTCGATGTTTTGCCACGTAAACGGCGGATGGTCTGCCAAAATACTTTGTTTGCCGAAAAATAGTTAGAATCCAACCGACGATCAAACGCTTCATATGACTTCTCCTTGGATTTTTTTATTGGCTTCAAGTCATTTGTTGCAGAATCTTTAGGGTTTGATGCAGTAAACCAGTGCTGTATATGATACAACGACAAAAAAAACTGCCAGAAAGGAGATTTTATTCAATAATTGAAATTTGAATAATGAGGGAAATCACAAGCTACTCAATTAGTGAATAGAATGTTAGATGCTTTGAAATTATGTTCATTTAAATCTCCATTGCCACGATTAAAGGTAATATCTAAAACAGTATTGAATAAAGTCTCGTTTCTGGCAGTTTTTTGTCGTTATTTCATATACAGCCCTGGTTTACTGCATCAAACTCTTTAGATTCTGCAACAAATAACTTGAAGCTGCTTTGCCAGATTGAGAAATTTTAATGAAAGTATGCAGAAATGTATTACAACTACACCTTCACGTTTTGTTGAAATAAGTTTAGCTTAGTTGACAAAATTTGACAAACATTTGTGATACTATCGCTAATCGACTTAGTTTACTTTAAAGAACTTAAAACTAGAACTGAAAACTGTGCTTCTTATCGATCACCTATAACCACAACTAAGGAAAAAAAACTAACTGAGATCTATTAACTGAAAACCAAGTATTTAAATTGCAAATTAAATGTAAATTAAACTTTGCACTCAACGTTCAAAAATAAAGGAAACGGAGATCGAGCTCGTAATCACCGCAAGTCCCGCGGCAAGCAAGACGTGCCGCGCGCATCACATCTCACCAACCCGAGCGCTTGCAGAGACCACGAGTTCGAAACTCAACACAAGAATTGTAAGCAAAATGAAATATAGCCACACATCCCCCTCGACAAAAAAAAATTTTGGCCGAAAAATTTTGTTAGTGTTCATATTGTTCAATATAGAAATAGAGATCAAATGGAACAGTTATCGGTCGTTCGTTCTGCTTTTGTATAGAGTCCAAATAAATTCATTTTAGTCTTGCGCCAATAAATAACTCTTGCAGTTCGATTGAATAGACGCTGTATGTTCGTTCGTAGGACGGACATCTTGAATCACGATTACTCATGTATTGTTGATTAAGTCCATTTTCTTTTTCCTCAAATGCTTGGAATTCGTGCAAGACACCCGTGAATTGAAAATCTCTCACTGTTGCATTTAAAGTTCAAAATCTTGATTAATCTGCAATGCAGTAACCAGCAAGTTCGTTCATATGAAAAGGGTGAACGCAGAGTGAAATAACGCTTCACATTAAATTGTCTGATGAAATCTGTAATGCTGATAGCATCGTATACTTCGTTTATTAATGGCGCTAAGACCCAATCGGAAGAATTCATAAGTTCGTTATAATGCTCATAAAATTCGAGACTTGCATTGATTGGTCGTTGAATGAAATGGAATTCTTGCCGTAACTGTTCAAGAGATGCAAAAAAAAAAAGGTGAGGGGATGGGGCAAAAGCAAAAAAAATATTTATGCAACACAAAATAAAGAAAAATTACACAAAACCATACGATTTTTTTTTTTTTTTTTTAAGTTATTATAGCACAGACAAGGTTCCGTTGCAACTATTTAACATTCTCTCAAAAAGGAGGAATGTCAAATCTATTGAGAGAAAAAAAAAACTATGCATAAAACAATGCATATGCCGGCTTCAAAATCAAAAAAGTATGAAAAACTGATCCGACATCATCCAGAAAAAAAAATCTGGCGGACCAAAATAAAAATCCAGCAAAAATGTTTAAGAGCAGAGCTGACCTGTAGGTATACGTATTTTTGAAAATCATGCCTTTTAAAACATTCAACTTCAATCTATCATGCAGAAAAAAAAATGCAAGCGTTCAGAATATCACACCACTCGTGCTGCTTCGCAAGTGTGCACCCTTGCGAAAACAATCGAAAATTATAACACTTAGCGGACGTCTAAATTATCAAGTTACAACAGTGCGGTACCGGTACCTAACAATATTACACGCCGCAGTTATTATGCAGTAATTCACAATTCACAAATCAGTCTTTTGGTTGGCCTCAGTAATCGTCCGCTGGAAGAATGGGGAAACCAAGGTTGTGCTTCCGGATTCAATGGTGAAGAAACTGCTTTGTTGGAATCGGCCGAAGTATCTATCGTCGACATCTCATTTGACTCCTGACTAGCACGAAGGTCGTCACCATCAGCGCTGTCACTGTTGTGTCGTTCCACAAACCGCTTCAATCGATCAATCGACACGGCTTCGGGTACCTGATGGCTGTTTAAAATAACATAATACTTGCTATGTTTTTCGATTACCTTGTATGGGCCAGAGTACCGCATAGCTAATGGTGGTTTGTATCCATCGTTTCTTACCAAAACTCTGTCTGCGTCGATTAGGCCTTGATCCACGTACGCTTGCTTACTCGCTTGGTCTCTAGTTTGAGTCGGTTCCAATGAGTTAAAATGTTCCTGTAATTTGGAAACAAAGTGCAGTGGGTTATTCGGTGCGGTGTACATCACTGGCTGAAATTCGTAAGGTAAACGCAGTTGCTGCCCGAATAGCATTTCGTTAGTGCTACATCCCAAATCCTGTTTCACAGAATTTCGCATTGCTAAGAGTGTTATGGGTAAATTATTGTACCAATCGTGTGGATTTTCACACATGCGAAGTGAGTCTTTTAATTGTCGATGGACTCTTTCCACTAAACCTTGCGTTGTAGGTTTATAAGCACTTCCCAGCAAATGTTGTATGCCCAGCATCTTTAAGAGAGCTTGGAATTTTTGAGACAGGAAACAACTACCATGGTCTGACTGTAAGTACACTGGAACACCCATAAACGCTACCCAGCCTTGAAGAAAACCTGAACACACGGAGTCCGCTGTCGCATCCTTCAATGGAATAGCTTGTACATATCTCGTAAAACGATCCGCGATGGTCAGTAGATATTGATAGCCTTCAGACATCGGCAATTTCCCTACAAGATCTATACACACGTGTTGAAATCTCTGTAAAGGTAAGTCAAACTTTTGTATAGGTGTCCAGTTATGCTTCCAAACTTTTCCTTTTTGACATTCAGGGCACGACTTCGACCAGCTCGAAATTTGTTTTCTCATTCCCGGCCATATTACTCGAGTTTGCATAATTTTAACTGTAGTTTCTGTGCCACTGTGGGCGAGTTTGTGAAAACTGTTAAAAACTTTTAAACGGTATTTTTGAGGAATAAGCGGCCTGGTATGGTTGGTGGAAGTATCACACAACAAAAGATCGTTAGTACCTGGCACTTTAAACTCTTCGATAACCAATGAGTTGTCGTCCTGCTGATGAAAAAGTCGCATGATTTCTTCATCTTTCCTCTGCTCTTTCGCCATGTCGCTGTAATTCAAATCGTTTTTCTGCAAAAACATCAAGTTATTGATTTCAATTCGAGATAAAGCATCAGCTGCTTGGTTTTCTTTGGTACCAATAAAAATCACATCATTTGTGTACTCGCTAATAAAAGCTAGTTGTCGAGCTCGCCTTCCAATCAGTTGTTCCCTGGAAGAATGGAACATGTTGACTAGTGCCTTATTGTCACATTGTATTTGGCATTCCTGTTGTTCAAGATAATGACTAAACTTACGAACAGCATCAAAAATAGCAAAAAGTTCTCTATCCAGAATTGTTTGACGCTTTTGCACATCTGTCAGTTTCCTGGAATGAAAAGCTAAAGGTTGCAACTTACCCTCGCTTACTTGCAAAAGAGCCGCCCCTGTCGACAGATCTGACGCATCTGTTTGTAAGATAAGTTTCGAACCCGCAACTGGATAAGCCAGTAAGGTTGCTTGACATACCAACTTCTTAACATTTTCGAAAGCCATTTCGCTTTCTTTGTCCTACGGTACTTTTCGAATTCCCTTAAACCTTTTGGACAGAAATTGTGTGAAAGGAGCCAAAGCTTCCGCAAGGTTTTTCAAACAGCTATGATAGTAATTGACCAACCCTACAAAGGCACGTAGCTGCTTAATTGTGACTGGCTTTGGATAATCAGAAATTGCCTGCACCTTTTCGGGTAGAGGAGCGACGCCCTCTGATGTAATTTCGTGTCCGAGAAAAGACAATTTGTGTTGACCTAAGTGTGTTTTCGTTGGATTGATTGTTAGACCATATTTTTGCAAACGTGAAAACACCTGGTGCAAATGTTGTTCGTGTTCTTTTGAACTGCGAGAGAACACAATAATGTCATCAATATAAGCGGCTGCAAAGTCGCTTAAAGGACGTAAAATAAAATCCATTAATCTCATAAAAGTAGAAGTAGCATTGCAAAGTCCCATAGGTAAGACTTTAAATTGGAAAAGCCCAATGGGGGTTATAGTGGCAGTGTATTTTCGAGAATTTTCGGCAAGATTTATCTGCCAATAACCACGTTTCAGATCAATTTTGCTGAAAATTGTTGCACCTCCAAGTCTATCAAAAATAGATTCAATCCTTGGAAGGGGGTATCGATCCTTGACTGTAATGCGATTTAAATTTTTAAAATCCGTTACAATTCGATATTTAGTGTCACTTCCTGGAGCTTTAGGCACGAGGTGAATGGGACTAGCGAACTCACTATCGCTTACCTCGATTACGTCTTCGTCCAATAATTTCTCGATTTCTTTTTCAAGCCATCGAAGTTTCTCGGCCGACATTGGTCTGCAACGAGCGTGACATGGATAACCGTCAACCTGTATCTGATGTTCAATCGGTACTCTCTCGGCGATGCTTCTGTTGCGTGGCCTAGTTAAATCTGGATACTCCTTCAAAATATGAGTAAATTTGCAATCGGCAACAAAAAGCACAGGCGGTTTTTCCACTGTTAAATTTTTGTTAGTTAAATGAATTTTTTCCTTAGTCTTTGCGTTTATTAAGATGTGGTTGTGCAGATCGACCACAAGGTTGTTTTGTTCCAAAAAATCAGCGCCAATTAAGTTGAAACTAATCTCAGCAGAAAGAAATGTCCACTTGATTGTGCAATTCTTACTAAGCTTTAAATTCATAGTTCTCTCACCGTGTGTCAAAATCTTCGATGCGTTTGCTGCAATCAGGAATTGCTCGCTCGGATAATTTGCGATTTCAAAAGAATTGCTTTTCACAATGCTATAGTCACTACCTGTATCGATAATAAAAAATTTATTCGATGCTTGATCCTTTAAACACAAAATGTGGCTCGAGCTTTTCCCCAGAGCGGCCACTAGTGGTCTGGGGACGCGTTCAAGTTTTTTGAAACAACTTTGTGCCAGTTGCAAGGGGGTTGACACTTATGTGCATTTGTGCCAAACGTATAGTGATAATAGCATAAATTCTTAGATGAAGATTCATAATTTTTACCGGCTACGCTCCTGTCAATCCAATTACGTCCACTCGGGTTTCTTCTGGCATAGGTCTTGTTTTTAGAGTAGTTTGATCGTCTATTGGGTACGCTGTACTGGATAGGTTGGGATCTACCATCAGTATGTTGATTTGTACCAGAAAATTCACCTAATTTTTCTTCAAGCTGAGAAATTTGTTTTTTAAGTAGTGCATTTTCACGTTGCGCTTCTAGAAGCGAGTTTTTACTGCTTACAGCGAGTTTTTACTGCTTATCACGTCGGGGTCACCACTATCGCTAATCGACTTAGTTTACTTTAAAGAACTTAAAACTAGAACTGAAAACTGTGCTTCTTATCGATCACCTATAACCACAACTAAGGAAAAAAAACCAACTGAGATCTATTAACTGAAAACCAAGTATTTAAATTGCAAATTAAATGTAAATTAAACTTTGCACTCAACGTTCAAAAATAAAGGAAACGGAGATCGAGCTCGTAATCACCGCAAGTCCCGCGGCAAGCAAGACGTGCCGCGCGCATCACATCTCACCAACCCGAGCGCTTGCAGAGACCACGAGTTCGAAACTCAACACAAGAATTGTAAGCAAAATGAAATATAGCCACAATACCTTTCTTAGCGCCTAGTTATTTTTGCTCTGTTTAGTGATCTAACTTCTTCAACTGAAAACCAGAAAATGGCCAAAGAACTGTTGAAGTACCAGTGTGATGAAGGATTTTCATCAAACACCAGAGTTCAGCAAATGCCAGTTCTTTAACAACGAATTCAACTTCATAATCTTATTGGAAAAGGCTCTTGGAATTTATTCAAACTGCTTCAATCTAATAGTGTTACGAGTTTTTTAACCGCAAATCCCAAACTTTGGAGCCAAAATTCAGATTATACTTGAAAGTTAAAGCCATATTCAAAGTAATTCCAATTGACAATGATGCACCTGAACTATCCACTAGGTCTTCTTACTAAGTTTCATGAAAAACTCACTCGTAGCGCAACAGCAAAACAAAACATTTTTAAGATTATAAAGGGTCTTAGAGAAGAACAAGGTTACAAGGTTTAGTTGCTACATCAACGAAAAGAGTGACAAAAAAGGGAATAAAACCAAACTTGTAAAAACTATAAAATCACATGCACATATGGTTTCAGTACCACCGCTACTTTGCTATACTCTTATACTTTTTCTCTGAAACATTGTCAACAAATTACATGTTTATTTCGTTTGCCATGTGTGTTGTCGCCATGTAATTATGCTGATAATGTTTTGAGTTATGTTCAAATACTTTATCAAAATGTTTACACCATACCAGTACTTAAATGTTTACTGTGTGACGTTGCATTAAAATATTAGTCAGTCAAAGTGCTAGCGAACAGCGAAAAACAATAAAATATAAACATTTTTTAAAGCGATTTTCCTTACAACAAGTTTTTTAGCAATATCTCATAAACTACATTAGTTAGACCCACAAAATCTACAAAACATTTGGACGACGTCATTGCCTGCGATTTGTGGTTTGGCTCCCTCCAATCAAAAATCCTGGCTACGCTTATGGTTACAATGGTTACTTGCCCCTGGATACAGTCACATCTGAAGTCATAGGCCAATTCTATGTTAAGCTATTTTTTATCTTAGAGTTAGTGCTAGTTATGGTTAGAGTAGGTGCTAAGTTTAGGTTATGAATATGACTAACCCTATCTCTAAAACTAACTCTGACAATCTGTTACTTATTCTTTGATGCTCGATTTGTCACTTCAGATGTGATTGCAACCGATTAAAAATTTCGATCTCAATTGGCAACCAGACGGAAATTGATATAGTTCAAACACATTTTGTTATCATCTATCCAGGGATATCTAGAACAAGGGGATGAACAACTCATTTTTGCATGTGACACTAGTAGGGTCAAACGCATTTTTTCAATTTTGACATAATGTCAGCTTTGTACCATCATAGTCATTAAATATTACATAGTTTGAGAGCACAATGGCAAAATTGCCGTTCAAAGTTGTAACTTACGCCCCCTAGCGACAAGTGTACATAATTTCAATCTGGTGACTATTAGGAGACTAGGCACTACGTAATACTGTATTTAGTGAATACACTGAATAGGCATGAACCAAAAGTATCTTAAATTATTGATTTAGTAAGCTGACTAAGCTACGTATGTTTCAAAATATACAAAATGCTGTTGTGAAACTGAAAATTTTTATCGAAAGCAGTGTAATTTCTTATCAATTTTGTCAAAGCCTTGGTGCAGGGTGTAAAAAAGGCCAGTACAAACACCAATTTACTGGTTTAATTATTTAAGTACTTAGCTACTTAATGGCCCGATGAAACTTTGAATGTCAATGGGTAATTTTGGTTAATTTGATGATAATGTGACCAATCGTAAATCAAGAAGCTCTTCATCCAAAGACAGACTATGAGCAAACAGTCAGCCGCAACTCAGTAAGAGCTAAGTAAGTGACTAGATTTATCGCGATGCTTCCGGTACTGGGACTCAATATGGCAGAAAATGTATGGTACCTTTTCCAGCAAAAAATGTGCTAGGTGGCTGTGATTTTGAATTGCATTGAGTTTCATTTCTACTGAGCTCAGTGTAATTTGGGTTCACAGCTACTTTGAAAAGTTAACATGTGATCAAGAAGAACCGAGATGCAAGACAAGGCTATGTACAAAACCATTGCAGTGCAGTTCAAGTGCAGTTAGTAGTTTGCGACAAGGCAATGGGCAAGTTGGTAGCATGCAAAATATTGTTGTAGCTTACTTTCGGTTTTAACAACAGTTAACTACATGACTACAACAATAGTAGCTCATGCCAGTTATGCAATATCAATTTCTGATTGCAAACACCATTTCGATTATGCGACTTCGATTTATGAGCGAAAACATCAAACGTGATGTTGATTTCTGAAACGAGCATCTAACACTTTTTTCCTGATCTGATGACTCTTTCATCGATGAAAGTCGAAAGCAGCTCTATACGCATTAGATACTGAGGGTTGAAAATTCCACAACCGCTCACATCTGATTTGTAGAGCTACTTGGACAGTAATTACTGCAGCAACTAATTCTGATCTTCTGTATTAACACAACTGTTTTTTCTTGCATAACCATAATCCAACATGTTTGATGTCTTCTCACTGACACAAAGTGAAGATTCGCCAGTTATATTTCATGCTACTATTAATTTGGTAATAATAACTTACTACTTCATTATTTCTGAAAAACAAATATTAAATTTAAATTTTAACAAAAAGTTGTTTTTTTTTTAGCTCAGACCAACAGGATCAAAATGAAATTGGCAAGGTTATTTGAAAGACATTTGCATGTCAAGAAAGATATTGTTGTTGTTTTTTTCAACCAAAATCTGGTACTTAAGTCAACATAAAATACTGCAATGTTTTAAAAATATCTGACCAATGACCATAAGAGGCTTTCCAGGATTTGAGTTTTTAGAAGCAACTCATTAATTCAATACGAGACTAGTTAAAACAAATCTGTAATGACGTAAAAATAAAAAGTCAATTTTAGATTTGAGTGCTTTAAGATCTTTTAGTCATACTAACAGCTAATTAGGGTAGTCAAATTAACCTAATACGTGTGATCAAATATGTCTTGGAGTTATCTGACTTGTACCTAAGTCAAAACAAAATATTGCAATATTTGTATAATGGTATCTGACTGTAATAGGCTTCCCAGGATCTTGGTTTTTAGAAGCAACTTTTTAAACAAGAGACTTTATATAATTGAAATCTGTAATGATGTAAAAAGAAAAAAGCAATTACAGATTTTTGATAACAGCTAATCAGGGTAACGGTAAGTTTAATCAGATATGTTTTGGAGTTTAGGTTAAGGCTATTTCGGCACTGGAGGCAAAATAGCATTTAGGACTATTTTGTCTCCAGAGCAAAAATAGCATGTGGCTATTTGTCACCAGTGGCAAAATAGCCACTGCTGTTCAAAATTATAGTAATTGAAGGTCAAACGCAGTGGCATGACTTGTGATTTGAGCTAAGAGCAAAGCAAGGACAAGCTTTACTTAAAATACAGAAGTTCATTAATGCCTTCTGCAAAATTGGCTTTGCCAAATATTTATTGCATTTTTCATTTGGTGTGGCATATAGCCTCCTTTGGAGCCTCTGACTATAGGCATAGGAAAGCAACCTTAGAGCTGCCAGAAGGGGCATAGTTCCACCATCAAGCATCAGTTATGATGCCAGTAGTTGAATATTAAATATCTGTGTTTTGATCATACTGGTAGCCCTAGGGCAACTTCAATTTTTACAAGCAAAAGCTGTTAATTAACTCCTGCTTCAATTGGTTTTCAACAAACACCTACAGGTAATGGTTCTACAAAATGGTCTTGACCTAGACTAAGAATTTCAAACAAATAGAGTTTACATTTTCAAAATTCAGAAGTTTGATAATAGCTTTAACAAATTTTCAGAATTCCAACCACTTACGATAGGCTATGTCATAAGTTGTAGTGCACTCACGTTACTACTACACAACTGACAATATTCTATAGCAGATATGCCTGATGTGCTTCATAACCAATAACGTACACCAGGCGAAGCTTAAAAAGTGTCACAACAATGTGTTGTTGTACAAAATTACAAAAAGTTTTCCATACTGGGCTACCTTGATATCTGCCAATATTACTGCTTTTATTGATTGTTATAGGGCTACCGCGGTACGCAAGACATGCTTTTAAAGCCAGAAGAACTGTGAAATATGTACACCAGTCGATAGGGGCCCAAGTTACAAGTTTAAATGAATGGGTGCTTTCAGACTATGTTATATTTACTATGGTACCATTTAGAGGTTATTAAGCCCGAGTAAAATTAACAAACTGGTATTGCAAGTCATAGGAGTGAGAGTTTAAACAGGAAATACTGTAGTATATTGTATTAATTTTCATTAATTAAAATCTACCGGTATATAATTCTGTTTAAAAAATAAGCAAATACATAAAAGAGGTAGAATAGTTTGTCAAAATGCAGCGACACATCCGATATTGGTGAGCCAAGTCAACTGACCGCAAACCAACGGTTTTGTTGCAGTGATTTCGTCGCAAAGTGAGGGTTTGGGTAAGATGGCTCTGAGATATTAAAAATATATTTAGGATTGCCCTTCTCAACCAATCCGTGTCGTTCACGGTTAGTTTGTTTGCGATCAGTTTGTCGCGGTCAGTTGTCGTGGATTCAATATTGGAAGGCCTTCCATCAGTCCATAACTCGTTGAAATCGTAAATTAGTGCACCAATAGACTGACTCAGCCAAGCTAATGGCATCTTAAATATTGATACAACAGAGGGAAATGCTGAACTATCTTTTATAGTACTCCTTTTTCTAGGACCACAATCTGTTTTGATAGGTTGCTGGTACCATGTGTAGTGTAGTCTAGCCTTTTGTGAATGAGTTAGCTTTTTTGCCAAAAAGCACCACAGCACACACAGAGCATTTGGTAGTCTACCAAATTAGCTAAGGGCTATCCCAACACTCTAGGTGTTTTACCAGTATTTACAAGTTGCAATGTGTGACCCACACATCAGCTCAATCAAAATTAAACAAATAGCTGTAGCTGACTTTACTCTGAGCCACAGCCAGCAAGTGCAGTAACCTACATAAAACAGGGAAGAGTGTGTAATTTAAATAATATTGATAACAATTCACCGGTAGGCCTACTGGTACCAGCAATCAGTCTACAGGTTTATTACTGCAAGATTGTGCCATGTTTATCTTGATATCGTTCGTTTGTGCTTCGTTTATTACGTCTCTGTTATTGCTAACAGTTGTTTTAGTTCACTCTTTGCCGTGTCAGTCTCTAGGCTAGCGGAGTAATACGTTATGTTAGAGTTGAGCTTGTATTCAGTTTGGTGTAGCTTTGAGTTTCAGTTTGCTTATCGTCTGTACTACTTTCAGATAATGATTCAATCATTTTCGAGTAATATAATTGTACATCGAAAATAAGTCGTATTTCTTCATGATCGAATCATAACTTACCGGTATCGCAGTTAGGATAGGCCTATTTCTGCAGTAGCGAAGATGGTGATAATATCCTGCGCCTTTCCAGGGTGCGATTTCAAGTCGGAAGATGTAACAGAGGCCATCGCATGTGCTCTCCTGTAGAGCCACGCTTTCATTCATAGTGGTGCTTCCGCTGTCCACCAACGTGACGAGCCCACACAAGCTCGCGAGTGTCCCGGGCTTAAACTGGAAAGACCCTGCATTGATATTGGTGTCTCCATGGAAGATTTGAACGTATTTTTGCGGAGATGGCGCGTCTTTAAGGAGGGCTCGGGCATTAGCGACACAGCAGCCCCGCCGCAACTCTTTCAATGCACCAGCAAAGCATTAGGTGACAACTTGCTTAAGTTCGATGCCGATATCACCACTAAGCCCTTGGACGAAATTACGGAATCAATCCGGCGTTTAGCCGTTGTCCCCATAGCCACCGTCGTCCTCAGAACAGAATTGATGTAGATGCGTCAGATGCGAGACGAATCGTTTAGGTCGTTTTCGGCACGCGTACGCGAAAAAGCGGACACCTGTGCCTTCTCCGCCGAGTGCTCGTGCGGTCTACGAGTCAACTACACGGACCACATGATACGTGACACATTACTGAATGGAATCTCCGACTCTGACATTCGTAGGGAGGTACTCGGAACGGCAGACATTCTTACCATGGCGATCAATGATGTTATTGCTCTGGTTGAGAGCAAGGAAATGGCACGGAATGCTATGCCTACCCTCGATATATCTGCTGTCTCCGCTTTTCGGCGCCAACTAGCGACCCCTCCGAATGAAGACTGTCGCCCCTCGTCCTCACGTCATCCCTCCTTGGTTAAGACCAGTCCATCGGAGCGATCCCCTTGCCCAATATGCAAGCAACCATTTTCCGTGTATAGAGAAGGCCCTCGTGGGTGGAACACCAAACCATTTACTTTATGCATCGACTGCTTCCGCACACGTCGGTAAAATCAGCGGAGGAAACCCCCGCCACCTACGTCGTCTGCTATCACAGACTGTAGCGGGACACTTGATGAGATAGGCCATTTAGGAACAATCACGACAACTCCTCCATCGCCATTGGAAGAGCAAGCAGAGATCTCCCTCCAGGAATCCAGAAGATCAGACTATGCTCACTACGTCTTCCAGGATGGGCACTGGACGAAAGCAGGCATGCGTGCACACCCTCTTATTACCGTGTGTGTTTCTATGGATAAATCATGGTGCCACACCAGGCATGGCCCCATAGTTACCAGGAATGTGCCTGCCATTGCAGACACAGGCGCTCAAACTAATGTGTGGTCACTACGCCATTTCCTAGCGGCCGGTTTTGACCGCAGCATCCTGATCCCTGCATCAGACCTAGTCGCTGCAAACCACTCAGGCATCAACATCGTTGGGGCTTTCTTTGCCGTCATTAAGGGGTTGGACGCTAACAAGACCGAGGTGCAGTGTCATGCCATGATCTATGTCAGCGCTGGTATTAGTCACCTGTACTTGTCCCAGGCCACATTAGCGGACCTAGGTGTGCTGTCTCCTCAATTTCCTCTGATAGGTGAGCACCCACCTCTCGAGACTCACAACCTGGACTGTGTCACCCAGCCCCTCACCACCCCTATTCGCTCGATGTTTGGTGGCTGCTCGTCTCTCAGTCGACCTACAGACACTTGCATCTGCCCCCAACAAACCGCAGTGCCGCCGCCCCCGTCATCACTACCGTTCCCTTGCACACCAGAGAACAATGCCAAAATGCGAGCATGGCTTTTGGATAGGTATGCGGCCTCTACCTTCAACACTTGCCTGCATCGCCCTCTGCATTGTATGGCCGGACCCCCAATCGAAATCCACGTTGATCCCTTGGCTAAGCCCGTGGCATGTCACTCCCCTGCCACCATCCCCCTTCACTGGCAACAAAAGGTCCATGACGACCTACTTCGTGATGAGGCAATGGGAATATTGGAAAAAGTGCCACATGGCGAACCTACACAGTGGTGCCATCGCATGGTTATTACCAGGAAACATGATGGATCTCCCCGTCACACTGTGGACTTATCACCATTAAACAAGTTTTGTAAGCGTGAAACTCATGCTTTTGAAGCACCTTTCCATCTTGCTCGTCGAGTGCCGAGAAACACATGGAAAACCGTGACAGATGCATGGAATGGGTATCACAGCGTCCCTCTACAAGATTCTGATCGACACCTCACCACCTTCATTACACCATTTGGTAAATGGCGGTATACAAGAGCACCGCAAGGTTTCCTTTCGTCCGGAGACGGGTACAACCGCCGATTCAGTGCTATTATCGCCGATTTTGTGCGTAAAGAACGCTGCGTCGATGATACAATTTTTTGTGATGATAGTCTTCAACAGCACTGGTGGCGTACCATTGAATTCCTGACCCTGGTTGGACGGGCAGGTATCGTCCTCAATCCTGAAAAGTTCCAGTTTGCTGAACGTTCGGTTGACTTTGCTGGTTTTCGAATCTCCGAATCGGCTGTAGAGCCGCTGCCCAAATACTTGAACGCTATTCAGAACTTTCCTACCCCCAAGAACATACAGTAACAGACGTGCGGAGTTGGTTTGGTCTAATAAACCAAGTTGCAAACTATGCGCAACTTCGTGACATTTTGGCACCGTTCAAACCATTCCTGAGTCCCAAACGCAAATTTCAGTGGTCGGATGAGCTCGACAGAGCATTTATCGATTCTAAAACCGCTATTACTGACGCCTTTTGGCATGGTGTGGAGATTTTCGACCCCAACCGACGCACATGTTTGCAGCCGGACTGGTCAAATAGAGGCATCGCCTATTTTCTACTCCAAAAGCATTGCTTGTGCGACTCTAGTATTCCCAATTGCTGCGATTCAGGTTGGCGGGTGACATTAGCTGGATCTAGATTTTTATCGTCGGCTGAGCAACGTTATGCCGTGATTGAGGGTGAAGCGTTAGCGGTCGCGTGGGGTTTAGAGCAAACCAAGTATTTTACCCAAGGCTGCGACAACCTCGTCGTCGTAACAGACCACAAACCGCTTGTTAAAATTTTTGGTGACCGGACTCTGGATGAAATTACTAATACTAGACTTTTTTGATTGAAACAGCGTACTTTATTGTGGCGTTTTGAGATTTTTCATTTGCCAGGGGTGTCTAACTGTCTAACTGACGCAGCATCGCGTCACCCGGTGTCGTGTAATTTCATAGCTACTGTGTTGTCTCATGAGCAAGGCTCACCTGATGTTGTCGAACAGGCACTCGTTGCCGCTATTCAACGTGAAACCTCTGATATTGCATGCTTGCAAAGGCGTGATCTAAGAGCCCAGACGAGTCGTGACCCCGCATTAAGCAAGCTTTTGCTTGCTATTGAGTCTAATTTCACTGCAGATGTCTCTAATTCCCCTTTACTACGTCAGTATCTCCCCTTTCGTGACGGCTATTATACTTTAGATGGTGTTATTTTATATCGCGACCGTGTTGTTGTACCGGCATCGCTTAGAAGCATTGCCCTTAAAACCTTACATGCTGCTCATCAAGGCGTGTCGGCCATGGAACGACGTGCAAGGGCGACAGTATTTTGGCCCGGCATGACTCAGGACATTAACACTACTCGTAATTCTTGTGTTCACTGCAACCGTAATGCGCCCTCTCAAGCAGCTGTCCCACCGATGCCCATCAACCCGCCTACCACGCCCTTCGAGCACATTTTTGCCGACTTTTTTGATTACGGTGGGCGCCACTTTTTGGTGATTGGGGACAAATTCTCAGGTTGGGTAGATGTGTTTGGCACATCACCAGGGTCAAACATCGCGGGCGCAGCTGCTTTGATTCGCCTTGTACGGACTTACTTTGCTACGTTCGAAGTGCCTGATGAGGTATCGACTGATGGAGGTCCTGAATTTACAGCTTTTGCCACGCAGAAATTTTTTACAACTTGGGGTGTCAAACATTGTGTGTCATCGGCTTATTTCCCTCAATCTAATGGTCGTGCCGAAGTGGCTGTAAAGGCCGCTAAGCGCCTGCTGATGGTCAACGTCAGTCCCAGTGGTGATTTAAATAACGATTCGTTTTCACGAGCGCTGTTACAATTGCGTAACACTCCTGACCCCGATTGTGATATGTCTCCTGCTGAAATAGTGTTCGGTCGCCCCTTGCGAGACGCCTTTTCTTTTGTTAACCGCTTATCCAAATTTACTAATCGTTCGATACGACGCACGTGGCGTGAAGCATGGAGAGCGAAAGAAGACGCCCTTCGTCTGCGTGCCAGATGTAACGACACTGCACTGCGTAGAAACAGTCGCCCCCTAGGCGCCTTGCATTGCGGTGACCGTGTGTTCCTTCAGAATCAAACGGGCAATCATCCCCGCAAATGGGATAAAGTTGGCACCGTAGTTGAGACTCTGGGCTTTGATCAATATGCTATCAAGGTGGGTAGATCGGGACGCATAACCAAACGTAATCGACGCTTCCTCCGACCCATCCCAACCACAGCTCATGATACTACACCTTTTGACCCTGGGGCTTCCTCGATTCCTATTCCATCTTCCTCCCCAGATGCACTATCACGTGGTTCAGCAGTCTGTCAGGACCCGCAGACCCCCCCAATTACCACACCGAACCATCATGATCAGCAGGACGCTTCCATTACCGATGTAAACCACGAGTCATGCTCCACACCCTCAGTTGCTTCAGGACCAAATCAAAGTCTTCCCGACGTCTCTGAGCCCCTTACCTTGACCGATATGGGTGGTCCCTCAGCTTGCCCTACAGTACGTCGCTCTAATCGCATTCGCCGTCCCACGCTGGAATTGGACCCGACCAATGGGCTATGGGTCAAGAAGGGATCCACGTCATAACTCTGGAGCAGGAAACGAACTGGGGGGGATGCAAGATTGTGCCATGTTTATCTTGTTATCGTTCGTTTGTGCTTCGTTTATTACGTCTCTGTTATTGCTAACAGTTGTTTTAGTTCACTCTTTACCGTGTCAGTCTCTAGGCTAGCGGAGTAATACGTTAAGTTAGTGTTGAGCTTGTATTCAGTTTGGTGTAGCTTTGAGTTTCAGTTTACTTATCGTCTGTACTACTTTCAGATAATGATTCGATCATTTTCGAGTAATATAATTGTACATCGAAAATAAGTCGTATTTCTTCAATTACAATATTATTAGTTTTACTCTAACTCACTGGTTTGTGGTTGTCAATAGCGTACTCCAACGATTTACCTATTCTTAGTTCTGCATTGGCCCGCTGGATAGGCCTACGTTTCATTCTTGTTTACAGATAACATTAAGCCTTGCCAAGAAGTTTTATAATACTATCTACTCGCTGTTCTGTGGAACATCAGCCAGTAACGTCTTTGCATAACCTCAGTTTCAAAACAACACTGTAAAAAAAATTGGGTAAAGACTACCCAAAAAAAAGAAAAAAAATTGGGTTGTCAAAATGGGCATCGACGTTGAGAACCCCAAAATTTATTTCTGGGTGCAGACTACCCAATAATTTAATTGGGTAATGTTTACCCAACCACGTTTCCCAACATTGTACATTGGGTATATTACAATTGAGCATTCACTACCCAAATCTTTTACCCAATATGGTACGTTGGGCAATGACTACCCAAAGATTTTACCCATCACTGTTAGTTGGGTGAGTTAATGTTGGGCATTCATTACCCAAATGTTTTACCCAATAAGACCTGTTGGGAATTCACTACCTAAATGTTTTACCCCAAATGGCACGTTGGGCAATCACTACCCCAAAAAATTTACCCATCATTGTGCGTTGGGCAAATTAATGTTGGGCATTCACCACCCAAACAATATAATGTTGGGCTTTCACTACCCAAATCAGCTAGTGCATTTTGAAAAACGCCTACCAGTAAAATCAGACTTGCGAATTACTACAATTTACCATTTTGTTTACTAATTCAAGTCGGAATTTTAAAATTCTGGTTTAACGCCTAAAACATTCAACAAAAAAAGCAAAAAAAGCACTCAGTTGGCTATCATGTACTGTGCGCAATGCACATGCAGTTACTTCTAGAACAAAACAGTTTTAATCTTTGAAAGGTTTATTTACGGCATCACTTTCGCCAAACGAAAAAACAGTATTAGCAGAATTCCACAGTCGCTATTGCAAGGCTTATAGGATCAGCTAATACTTGACTAAAGCCATTAGTGATTCACAAACAAAAAAATAGCTCAAAGAGGTTAGTGATTTACGTGAACCGCAAATCATTCACCAGCAATAACAGAAAATCATTTCAAAAGGCTAGAGGTTTACTGGTACTCTAGCTTCAGGCCATTTTCAAACAAAAAGATTACTTTAAGGGACCAATGATTTACTTTGGCCGCAAGCCATTTAACACAAGCAATAACACGAAGATCAGTTTAAAGGGGCTACCGTATACTAAAGTTACAAGCCATTTACAAGCAATAATACAAAAATTAGAAAGTACAAGTGGTCTGCTTAAGCCTAATGCTATTCACAAACATTAAATAAAGCAAGATCAGTTGGTGAAGATATTAGGGTTTGAATTTTGGCATGAACCCTCTCCTAAATATATCATAATTTTGGAGGTCTATATCTTAAACACCACTGATCGGATTCCCATAAAATTTGAACTATACAGTTTTCCTCACCTAAGCAACTTATAAAGCAAAGTTCATGCAAATCAGTGATGGTCGATTTAACAGCTCTGAATGTTCTCAGATGGAATGACTTAAAGATTAGTTCGATGGACCAGTGGTTTACTTAAGCCCCAAGCCGAAATCAAAACAAAACTAGTTCAAAGGGTCTGTGGTTTACCTAAGCCACAAGCCAAGCCATTTATAGTAGTAACACAAAGATAGGTTAGAGGGACCAGGTTTTACTTAAAGGGGGTTTGAATTGAAATAAGAGTGAAGTTTAGAAATTAGTAAAAAATACAA
The DNA here is from genome assembly GCA_963965965.1 of Trididemnum nubilum. NCBI lineage: Eukaryota > Metazoa > Chordata > Ascidiacea > Aplousobranchia > Didemnidae > Trididemnum > Trididemnum nubilum. The sequence continues at coordinate 43,000,321 of OZ014481.1, forward strand.
AAAGATATTACGATTCGATTCTAGCATTAATTGCCTTTCAGTTCGAAAGATATTAAACTGCAAAGCTTTTTTGTTACAATCCTTGTCATTTTGAATGGCAACACTGAAATTTTGTTTCTGCTCCAAACTTATTGGTTTGAGATTTTGATGATTAGAGTTAGGGTTAGGGTTAGGGTTAGGGTTAGGGTTAGGGTTAGGGTTAGGGTTAGGGTTAGGGTTAGGGTTAGGGTTAGGGTTAGGGTTAGGGTTAGGGTTAGGGTTAGGGTTAGGGTTAGGGTTAGGGTTAGGGTTAGGGTTAGGGTTAGGGTTAGGGTTAGGGTTAGGGTTAGGGTTAGGGTTAGGGTTAGGGTTAGGGTTAGGGTTAGGGTTAGGGTTAGGGTTAGGGTTAGGGTTAGGGTTAGGGTTAGGGTTAGGGTTAGGGTTAGGGTTAGGGTTAGGGTTAGGGTTAGGGTTAGGGTTAGGGTTAGGGTTAGGGTTAGGGTTAGGGTTAGGGTTAGAGAAATGGAAGATGCATTTGCTACATTGATTTGGCTACATTCGCGACGCAAGGGCTACATTTGCTACGCGAGTGTTACATTTGCTACTCAAGGGATACATTTGTTACATGAGAGTGTTACATTTGTTACGTCAAGGTGCTACATTTGCGACGGTGGTGTTACATTTGCTACAGTGGTGCTACATTTGTTACTGATGCATTCGCTACAGGGTTAGGGTTAGGGTTAGGGTTAGGGTTAGGGTTAGGGTTAGGGTTAGGTTAGGGTTAGGGTTAGGGTTAGGGTTTAGGGTTAGGGTTAGGGTTAGGGTTAGGGTTAGGGTTAGGGTTAGGGTTAGGGTTAGGGTTAGGGTTAGGGTTAGGGTTAGGGTTAGGGTTAGGGTTAGGGTTAGGGTTAGGGTTAGGGTTAGGGTTAGGGTTAGGGTTAGGGTTAGGGTTAGGGTTAGGGTTAGGGTTAGGGTTAGGGTTAGGGTTAGGGTTAGGGTTAGGGTTAGGGTTAGGGTTAGGGTTAGGGTTAGGGTTAGGGTTAGGGTTAGGGTTAGGGTTAGGGTTAGGGTTAGGGTTAGGGTTAGGGTTAGGGTTAGGGTTAGGGTTAGGGTTAGGGTTAGGGTTAGGGTTAGGGTTAGGGTTAGGGTTAGGGTTAGGGTTAGGGTTAGGGTTAGGGTTAGGGTTAGGGTTAGGGTTAGGGTTAGGGTTAGGGTTAGGGTTAGGGTTAGGGTTAGGGTTAGGGTTAGGGTTAGGGTTAGGGTTAGGGTTAGGGTTAGGGTTAGGGTTAGGGTTAGGGTTAGGGTTAGGGTTAGGGTTAGGGTTAGGGTTAGGGTTAGGGTTAGGGTTAGGGTTAGGGTTAGGGTTAGGGTTAGGGTTAGGGTTAGGGTTAGGGTTAGGGTTAGGGTTAGGGTTAGGGTTAGGGTTAGGGTTAGGGTTAGGGTTAGGGTTAGGGTTAGGGTTAGGGTTAGGGTTAGGGTTAGGGTTAGGGTTAGGGTTAGGGTTAGGGTTAGGGTTAGGGTTAGGGTTAGGGTTAGGGTTAGGGTTAGGGTTAGGGTTAGGGTTAGGGTTAGGGTTAGGGTTAGGGTTAGGGTTAGGGTTAGGGTTAGGGTTAGGGTTAGGGTTAGGGTTAGGGTTAGGGTTAGGGTTAGGGTTAGGGTTAGGGTTAGGGTTAGGGTTAGGGTTAGGGTTAGGGTTAGGGTTAGGGTTAGGGTTAGGGTTAGGGTTAGGGTTAGGGTTAGGGTTAGGGTTAGGGTTAGGGTTAGGGTTAGGGTTAGGGTTAGGGTTAGGGTTAGGGTTAGGGTTAGGGTTAGGGTTAGGGTTAGGGTTAGGGTTAGGGTTAGGGTTAGGGTTAGGGTTAGGGTTAGGGTTAGGGTTAGGGTTAGGGTTAGGGTTAGGGTTAGGGTTAGGGTTAGGGTTAGGGTTAGGGTTAGGGTTAGGGTTAGGGTTAGGGTTAGGGTTAGGGTTAGGGTTAGGGTTAGGGTTAGGGTTAGGGTTAGGGTTAGGGTTAGGGTTAGGGTTAGGGTTAGGGTTAGGGTTAGGGTTAGGGTTAGGGTTAGGGTTAGGGTTAGGGTTAGGGTTAGGGTTAGGGTTAGGGTTAGGGTTAGGGTTAGGGTTAGGGTTAGGGTTAGGGTTAGGGTTAGGGTTAGGGTTAGGGTTAGGGTTAGGGTTAGGGTTAGGGTTAGGGTTAGGGTTAGGGTTAGGGTTAGGGTTAGGGTTAGGGTTAGGGTTAGGGTTAGGGTTAGGGTTAGGGTTAGGGTTAGGGTTAGGGTTAGGGTTAGGGTTAGGGTTAGGGTTAGGGTTAGGGTTAGGGTTAGGGTTAGGGTTAGGGTTAGGGTTAGGGTTAGGGTTAGGGTTAGGGTTAGGGTTAGGGTTAGGGTTAGGGTTAGGGTTAGGGTTAGGGTTAGGGTTAGGGTTAGGGTTAGGGTTAGGGTTAGGGTTAGGGTTAGGGTTAGGGTTAGGGTTAGGGTTAGGGTTAGGGTTAGGGTTAGGGTTAGGGTTAGGGTTAGGGTTAGGGTTAGGGTTAGGGTTAGGGTTAGGGTTAGGGTTAGGGTTAGGGTTAGGGTTAGGGTTAGGGTTAGGGTTAGGGTTAGGGTTAGGGTTAGGGTTAGGGTTAGGGTTAGGGTTAGGGTTAGGGTTAGGGTTAGGGTTAGGGTTAGGGTTAGGGTTAGGGTTAGGGTTAGGGTTAGGGTTAGGGTTAGGGTTAGGGTTAGGGTTAGGGTTAGGGTTAGGGTTAGGGTTAGGGTTAGGGTTAGGGTTAGGGTTAGGGTTAGGGTTAGGGTTAGGGTTAGGGTTAGGGTTAGGGTTAGGGTTAGGGTTAGGGTTAGGGTTAGGGTTAGGGTTAGGGTTAGGGTTAGGGTTAGGGTTAGGGTTAGGGTTAGGGTTAGGGTTAGGGTTAGGGTTAGGGTTAGGGTTAGGGTTAGGGTTAGGGTTAGGGTTAGGGTTAGGGTTAGGGTTAGGGTTAGGGTTAGGGTTAGGGTTAGGGTTAGGGTTAGGGTTAGGGTTAGGGTAGGGTTAGGGTTAGGGTTAGGGTTAGGGTTAGGGTTAGGGTTAGGGTTAGGGTTAGGGTTAGGGTTAGGGTTAGGGTTAGGGTTAGGGTTAGGGTTAGGGTTAGGGTTAGGGTTAGGGTTAGGGTTAGGGTTAGGGTTAGGGTTAGGGTTAGGGTTAGGGTTAGGGTTAGGGTTAGGGTTAGGGTTAGGGTTAGGGTTAGGGTTAGGGTTAGGGTTAGGGTTAGGGTTAGGGTTAGGGTTAGGGTTAGGGTTAGGGTTAGGGTTAGGGTTAGGGTTAGGGTTAGGGTTAGGGTTAGGGTTAGGGTTAGGGTTAGGGTTAGGGTTAGGGTTAGGGTTAGGGTTAGGGTTAGGGTTAGGGTTAGGGTTAGGGTTAGGGTTAGGGTTAGGGTAGGGTTAGGGTTAGGGTTAGGGTTAGGGTTAGGGTTAGGGTTAGGGTTAGGGTTAGGGTTAGGGTTAGGGTTAGGGTTAGGGTTAGGGTTAGGGTTAGGGTTAGGGTTAGGGTTAGGGTTAGGGTTAGGGTTAGGGTTAGGGTTAGGGTTAGGGTTAGGGTTAGGGTTAGGGTTAGGGTTAGGGTTAGGGTTAGGGTTAGGGTTAGGGTTAGGGTTAGGGTTAGGGTTAGGGTTAGGGTTAGGGTTAGGGTTAGGGGTTAGGGTTAGGGTTAGGGTTAGGGTTAGGGTTAGGGTTAGGGTTAGGGTTAGGGTTAGGGTTAGGGTTAGGGTTAGGGGTTAGGGTTAGGGGTTAGGGTTAGGGTTAGGGTTAGGGTTAGGGTTAGGGTTAGGGTTAGGGGTTAGGGTTAGGGTTAGGGTTAGGGTTAGGGTTAGGGTTAGGGGTTAGGGTTAGGGTTAGGGTTAGGGTTAGGGTTAGGGGTTAGGGTTAGGGTTAGGGTTAGGGTTAGGGTTAGGGTTAGGGTTAGGGTTAGGGTTAGGGTTAGGGTTAGGGTTAGGGTTAGGGTTAGGGTTAGGGTTAGGGTTAGGGTTAGGGTTAGGGTTAGGGTTAGGGTTAGGGTTAGGGTTAGGGTTAGGGTTAGGGTTAGGGTTAGGGTTAGGGTTAGGGTTAGGGTTAGGGTTAGGGTTAGGGTTAGGGTTAGGGTTAGGGTTAGGGTTAGGGTTAGGGTTAGGGTTAGGGTTAGGGTTAGGGTTAGGGTTAGGGTTAGGGTTAGGGTTAGGGTTAGGGTTAGGGTTAGGGTTAGGGTTAGGGTTAGGGTTAGGGTTAGGGTTAGGGTTAGGGTTAGGGTTAGGGTTAGGGTTAGGGTTAGGGTTAGGGTTAGGGTTAGGGTTAGGGTTAGGGTTAGGGTTAGGGTTAGGGTTAGGGTTAGGGTTAGGGTTAGGGTTAGGGTTAGGGTTAGGGTTAGGGTTAGGGTTAGGGTTAGGGTTAGGGTTAGGGTTAGGGTTAGGGTTAGGGTTAGGGTTAGGGTTAGGGTTAGGGTTAGGGTTAGGGTTAGGGTTAGGGTTAGGGTTAGGGTTAGGGTTAGGGTTAGGGTTAGGGTTAGGGTTAGGGTTAGGGTTAGGGTTAGGGTTAGGGTTAGGGTTAGGGTTAGGGTTAGGGTTAGGGTTAGGGTTAGGGTTAGGGTTAGGGTTAGGGTTAGGGTTAGGGTTAGGGTTAGGGTTAGGGTTAGGGTTAGGGTTAGGGTTAGGGTTAGGGTTAGGGTTAGGGTTAGGGTTAGGGTTAGGGTTAGGGTTAGGGTTAGGGTTAGGGTTAGGGTTAGGGTTAGGGTTAGGGTTAGGGTTAGGGTTAGGGTTAGGGTTAGGGTTAGGGTTAGGGTTAGGGTTAGGGTTAGGGTTAGGGTTAGGGTTAGGGTTAGGGTTAGGGTTAGGGTTAGGGTTAGGGTTAGGGTTAGGGTTAGGGTTAGGGTTAGGGTTAGGGTTAGGGTTAGGGTTAGGGTTAGGGTTAGGGTTAGGGTTAGGGTTAGGGTTAGGGTTAGGGTTAGGGTTAGGGTTAGGGTTAGGGTTAGGGTTAGGGTTAGGGTTAGGGTTAGGGTTAGGGTTAGGGTTAGGGTTAGGGTTAGGGTTAGGGTTAGGGTTAGGGTTAGGGTTAGGGTTAGGGTTAGGGTTAGGGTTAGGGTTAGGGTTAGGGTTAGGGTTAGGGTTAG